>OX376212.1:4015759-4416637 GCA_947363905.1 Lithophane semibrunnea | reverse complement strand
TCTATTTCTCTTTCTCTTTCTCTTTCTCTTTCTCTTTCTCTTTCTCTTTCTCTTTCTCTTTCTCTTTCTCTTTCTCTTTCTCTTTCTCTTTCTCTTTCTCTTTCTCTTTCTCTTTCGCTTTCTCTCCCTTTCTTTCTCTTTCTTTCTCTTTCTTTCTCTTCAAACAGGTAATCCAGACATGTAATATAATTGGTTTAGGGGCATTTGGGCTAATTCTCATTTTGGCAATCGACTCGCTAATGCACTACTTCTCATTAGGGCTACTTCTCATTTGGGCTACTTCTCACTTGGGCTACTTCTCACTTGCTCGAGTTAATGAGCTATGATTCAAAGGAGGTCGGTATCAAATAGATTGGATAAATTTAACGCAACATTGTATTTATTTTTATCATTGAGAACTTATTAGTCAACCTCTATGGATATTTCCGATTAAAAGTAATTTATTTGTCATCTTGATATTTCAACTGTCACTGTCTTCAGTTATGTTTTTTATAATTATCGAGTTAATGAGCTATAATTCAAAGGAGGTCGGTATCGAATAGATTGGATAATCTTAATGCAACATTGTATTTATTTTTATCATTGAGAACTTATTAGTCAACCTCTATGAATATTTCCGATTAAAAGTAATTTATTTGTCATCTTGATATTTCAACTGTCACTTGATAAATATGTTTGATGAATGACTTATTAAAAACATAGAGTAAAATCACGTATACAGCAGATTTATTTCCCTCTTTATTTCTTTCTCTTTCCTACATTACCAGCAAATATATGATTTATTTATTTCTTTCTTTCTTTCTCTTTCTCTTTCTCTTTCTCTTTCTCTTTCTCTTTCTCTTTCTCTTTCTCTTTCTCTTTCTCTTTCTCTTTCTCTTTCTCTTTCTCTTTCTCTTCTCTTTCTCTTTCTGCTTTCTCTTTCTCTTTCTCTTTCTCTTTCTCTTTCTCTTTCTCTTTCTCTTTCTCTTTCTCTTTCTCTTTCTCTATCTCTATCTCTATCTCTATCTCTATCTCTTTCTCTTTCTCTTTCTCTTTCTCTTTCTCTTTCTCTTTCTCTTTCTCTTTCTCATCAGATAGAGATAGAGATGAAGATAGAGATAGAGATAGAGATAGAGATAGAGATAGAGATAGAGATGAAGATAGAGATAGAGATAGAGATAGAAATAGAGATAGAGAAAGAGAAAGAGAAAGAGAAAGAAAAAATAAATAAATAAATCATTTATTTGCTGGTAATGTAGGAAAGAGAAAGAAAGGAAGAAGGAAAAAAATCTGCTGTATACGTGATTTTAATGTTTTTAATAAGTCATTCATCAAACATATTTATCAACAAAACATCACGCGTTTATTCCCCGAAGGGTGAGACAGACATATACAGTCACAGGTAAACTAATAAAGTCGACCTCTATGGATATTTCCCATTAAAAGTAATTTATTTGTCATCTTGTTTACGAGCGTGCGATTTGAGTTCGTGTTTAATCGTGTAATCTCGTGAATGTATGAAAATGCAAAATTGAAATGTCTGAAGGTGGCTCATCAATTAAAGTCCGTGACTGTATATGTCTGTCTCACCCTTCGGGGAATAAACGCGTGATGTTTTGTTGATAAATATGTTTGATGAATGACTTATTTAAAACATAGAGTATCACGTATACAGCAGATTTATTTCCCTCTTTCTTTCTTTCTCTTTCCTACATTACCAGCAAATATATGATTTATTTATTTATTTCTCTCTTTCTCTTTCTTTTTCTCTTTCTTTCTCTCTCTTTCCTTCTCTTTCTTTCTCTTTCCTACATAACCTGCAAATATATGATTTATTTATTTCTTTCTTTCTCTATCTCTATCTCTATCCTTATCTCTATCTCTATCTCTATCTCTATCTCTATCTCTATCTCTTTCTCTTTCTCTTTCTCTTTCTCTTTCTCTTTCTGTTTCTCTTTCTCTTTCTCCTTCTCTTTCTCTTTCTCTTTCTCTTTCTCTTTCTCTTTCTCTTTCTCTTTCTCATCAAACAGGTAATCCAGACATGTAATATAATACATGGAACTTAAAACATAACTGGCGAAATGTGGGTGTACTATAGGTACATCTCTGCCTCACCCTTCGGGAATAAATGCGTGATGTTTTGTTAGAGATATAGAGATAGAAATAGAGATAGAGATAGAGATAGAGATAGAGAAAGAAAGAAATAAATAAATAAATCATATATTTGCAGGTTATGTAGGAAAGAGAAAGAAAGAGAAGGAAAGAGAGAGAAAGAAAGAGAAAGCGAAAGAAAGAGAAACAGAAAGAGAAAGAAAAAGAGAAAGAGAAAGAGAAGGAGAAAGAAAGAAAGAAATAAATAAATCATATATTTGCTGGTAATGTAGGAAAGAGAAGAAAGAAAAGAGGGAAATAAATCTGCTGTATACGTGATTTTACTAAATGTTTTTAATAAGTCATTCATCAAACATATTTATCAAGTGACAGTTGAAATATCAAGATGACTAATAAATTACTTTTAATCGGAAATATCCATAGAGGTTGACTAATAAGTTCTCAATGATAAAAATAAATACAATGTTGCGTTAAGTTTATCCAATCTATTTGATACCGACCTCCTTTGAATCATAGCTCATTAACTCGAGCAAGTGAGAAGTAGCCCAAGTGAGAAGTAGCCCAAATGAGAAGTAGCCCTAATGAGAAGTAATCCATTAGCGAGTCGGTTGCCAAAATGAGAATTAGCCCAAATGCGCCTAAACCAATTATATTACATGTCTGGATTACCTGTTTGAAGAGAAAGAAAGAGAAAGAAAGAGAAAGAAAGGGAGAGAAAGCGAAAGAGAAAGAGATGAAAAAGAGATAGAGATAGAGAAAGAGAAAGAGAAAGAGAAAGAGAAAGAGAAAGAGAAAGAGAAAGAGAAAGAGAAAGAGAAAGAGAAAGAGAAAGAGAAAGAGAAAGAGAAAGAGAAAGAGAAAGAGAAAGAGAAAGAGAAAGAGAAAGAGAAAGAGAAAGAGAAAGAGAAAGAGAAAGAGAAAGAGAAAGAGATAGAGATAGAGATAGAGATAGAGATAGAGATAGAGATAGAGATAGAGATAGAGATAGAGATAGAGATAGAGATAGAGATAGAGATAGAGATAGAGATAGAGATAGAGATAGAGATAGAGATAGAGATAGAGATAGAGATAGAGATAGAGATAGAGATAGAGATAGAGATAGAGATAGAGATAGAGATAGAGATAGAGATAGAGATAGAGATAGAGATAGAGATAGAGATAGAGATAGAGATAGAGATGAAGATAGAGATAGAGATAGAGATAGATAGAGAGATAGAGATAGAGATAGAGATGAAGATAGAGATAGAGATAGAAATAGAGATAGAGAAAGAGAAAGAGAAAGAAAAAATAAATAAATAAATCATTTATTTGCTGGTTATGTAGGAAAGAGAAAGAAAGAAGGAAAAAAATCTGCTGTATACGTGATTTTAATGTTTTTAATAAGTCATTCATCAAACATACTTATCAACAAAACATCACGCGTTTATTCCCCGAAGGGTGAGACAGACATATACAGTCACAGGTAAACTAATAAAGTCAACCTCTATGGATATTTCCCATTAAAAGTAATTTATTTGTCATCTTGTTTACGAGCGTGCGATTTGAGTTCGTGTTTAATCGTGTAATCTCGTGAATGTATGAAAATGCAAAATTGAAATGTCTGAAGGTGGCTCAACAATTAAAGTCCGTGACTGTATATGTCTGTCTCACCCTTCGGGGAATAAACGCGTGATGTTTTGTTGATAAATATGTTTGATGAATGACTTATTTAAACATAGAGTATCACGTATACAGCAGATTTATTTCCCTCTTTCTTTCTTTCTCTTTCCTACATTACCAGCAAATATATGATTTATTTATTTATTTCTCTCTTTCTCTTTCTTTTTCTCTCTCTTTCGCTTTCTCTTTCTTTCTCTCTCTTTCCTTCTCTTTCTTTCTCTTTCCTACATAACCTGCAAATATATGATTTATTTATTTCTTTCTTTCTCTATCTCTATCTCTATCTCTATCCTTATCTCTATCTCTATCTTTATCTCTATCTCTACCTCTTTCTCTTTCTCTTTCTCTTTCTCTTTCTCTTTCCTCTTTCTCTTTCTCTTTCTCTTTCTCTTTCTCTTTCTCTTTCTCTTTCTCTTTCTCATCAAACAGGTAATCCAGACATGTAATATAATACATGGAACTTAAAACATAACTGGCGAAATGTGGGTGTACTATAGGTACATCTCTGCCTCACCCTTCAGGGAATAAATGCGTGATGTTTTGTTAGAGATATAGAGATAGAGATAGAGATAGAGATAGAGATAGAGATAGAGATAGAGAAAGAAAGAAATAAATAAATAAATCATATATTTGCAGGTTATGTAGGAAAGAGAAAGAAAGAGAAGGAAAGAGAGAGAAAGAAAGAGAAAGCGAAAGAGAGAGAAAGAAAGAGAAAGAGAAAGAGAAAGAGAAAGAGAAAGAGAAAGAGAAAGAGAAAGAGAAGGAGAAAGAAAGAAAGAAATAAATAAATCATATATTTGCTGGTAATGTAGGAAAGAGAAAGAAAGAAAGAGGGAAATAAATCTGCTGTATACGTGATTTTACTCAATGTTTTTATAATTTTAGTGTTAGATTGTATATAAAAATATATGATTATTAAATATGTAAATAAGAGTATTTTAAGTAATTACATTAAAGTGGGTGTACCCAATAACGACAAAAAGTCTTCAGTTATGTTTTTATAATTATCGAGTTAATGAGCTATGATTCTAAGGAGGTCGGTATCAAATAGATTGGATAAACTTAATGCAACATTGTATTTATTTTTATCATTGAGAACTTATAGTCAACCTCTATGAATATTTCCGATTAAAAGTAATTTATTTGTCATCTTGTTTACGAGCTTGCGATTTGAGTTCGTGTTTAATCGTGTAATCTCGTGAATGTATGAAATTAAACAAGATGACAAATAAATTACTTTTAATCGGAAATATCCATAGAGGTAAACTAATAAAGTCAACCTCTATAGATATTTCCGATTAAAAGTAATTTATTTGTCATCTTGTTTAAGAGCGTGCGATTTGAGTTCGTGTTTAATCGTGTAATCTCGTGAATGTATGAAGCTGCAAAATTGATAACTCTGAAGGTGGCTCATCAATTAAAGTCCGTGACTGTACATGTCTGTCTCACCCTTCGGGGAATAAACGCGTGATGTTTTGTTGATAAATATGTTTGATGAATGACTTATTAAAAACATAGAGTAAAATCACGTATACAGCAGATTTATTTCCCTCTTTCTTTCTTTCTCTTTCCTACATTACCAGCAAATAAATGATTTATTTATTTGTCTTTCTTTCTCTTTCTCTTTCTCTATCTCTTTTCCTTTCTCTTTCTCTCTCTCTCTTTCTCTTTCGCTTTCTTTTTCTTTCTCTTTCTTTCTCTCTCTTTCCTTCTCTTTCTTTCTCTTTCTTTCTCTTCAAACAGGTAATCCAGACATGTAATATAATACATGGAACTTAAAACAAAACTGGCGAAATGTGGGGGTACTATAGGTACATCTCTGTCTCACCCTTCAGGGAATAAACGCGTGATGTTTTGTTGATAAATATGTTTGATGAATGACTTATTAAAAACAAAGAGTATCACGTATACAGCAGATTTATTTCCTTCTTTCTTTCTCTTTCCTACATTACCTGCATATACAGTATGTAACAAAAACCCTGTCCGATCCATTAAAGGCGTATTCCTGGGTTAACATACGTACTATAAAAAATATATTTAAAAATGTAACTCATAAAAATCAAAAGATAATGATTATTTTATTTTTATAAACCATGCAACATTCACACTAAATACGGCAAATTTTCATAAATTGACAACATTCCACTCACCGGGGAAATCTTTTTATTTTACCTATTTTTATTTCAAAGGATACCGCCCTACACTGGGCGCGCTGTCGGTGCTCTCTAGCGAGTCGCCGACTTGTCTGATGTAGCCGACTGGTTGCCTACCGTGCGATGCGGCGCGTGTCTGTACGCTTGTTGCTAGTCAGTCTTTCGTGAAGATTCCTTTCGATCGGACGTCCGTAATGTCATATTCCAATCGGGAATATTTTAATATGTTAATGTGCTTAGGCAAGGCCGATTGTAATTATGCAGCTGCGCGTAGAGATTATGAGGTGCGTTTTCACAGGCCAGGTGTGCCAGTACCGTCGGAGAGTGCGTTCCAACGTCTACATAACCGTGTGTTCACCACAGGCAGTGCTCATGGCCACGAGACACAGCGCGCTGATGCTGGAAGACCACGAGAGCGCAACCTGGATATCGAGGAACAAGTTTTGGATATGTTTGAGGCGGACGCCACGCAAAGCACACGCTCTGTTGCTCGACAACTAGACACTAATCACATGCTGGTTTGGAGAGTGCTGAAGGGAGATGGTCAGCACCCTTATCACTACCGGCGGGTTCAATCCCTTCTTCCCAGTGATTACGAACCAAGAGTGGAATTTTGTAATTGGATCTTAAGAAAAGTCGAAGAACATGAAGGTTTCTTGAATCGCGTGCTTTTCTCCGATGAATGCTCGTTTGTAAGAACAGGTGTATTCAGCTGCCACAACGAACACGTGTGGGCGCTCGAAAACCCGCTAGCTATGAATCCGAGTAATTTCCAACATCGTTGGCGTGTTAACGTGTGGGCTGGTATCCTCGGAGACCAGATTATTGGTCCATACTTTTTGAGGCCCACAATGAAATGAACAAACTACCTGTCTTTCTTGAGTGAAGAGCTGAGTGAAGAGTTGGATCCTTTAATAGACCTCAATTTCCATCGCTTAATGTGGTTTCAACATGACGGCGCGCCTCCACATTTCTCGCGTGCGGTGCGCGAGTATTTAGATGCTCAGTTCCCGAGGCAATGGATTGGCCGGGGGGGACCAGTTTCGTGGCCAGCACGGTCTCCCGATCTTACGCCTCTGGACTTCTATTTATGGGGTCATGTCAAACAAATGGTTTTTAAAAAAGAGTGTGATTCGGAAATCGAAGTAAGAGCTCGGATTGTAGCAGCTTTCAATTTAATTAAATCAGACACAAGTGCGCTGCAAAGAGTACGTGACAATTTAATAAAAAGGTGTCGAATGTGTATCAGTGTTGGAGGTAGACATGTGGAGCATGATCGCCGAGGTATCCAACAACAACAAGTTACTGTTTTAATAAACTAATACCAAAATTCGGTAAGTACCTTTTTCTTAGCTCACTTGTGTCTGTTTTCATTTCTGTGCCAAAAGCACATTTTTTAAAAGCCCTTTTCTGGTCTACATTTATTTCAATTAATTGTTTCTTGATGAACAGAAATTGAAGTCAAGTTCACTATGCCTAAACGATATCAGCTCAAATCAGCTGATAACAACGCGTAGGCATAACGTAGGTTTATTTAGCTATAAGTTTGTTTGGCGGCAAGCGACAATGCAGGCGGGCGGCTCATGTCAAAGAATCATAAAAACCGTCCCGCTCGGGCGGCTTCAAATTGTAGAACATGAACACATGAAAACAAATACACACACACATGAACTTTATCGAGGATAAGTGTTGCCTTTGATAAGTTTATTTTTATTTTTTTAAATTAATTATTTTCATTGGGGAAAAATAATAATCTCAAAACCATGAAATGGTTACGTATATGGGCACACAATACTATACCAAATAATACCCTTAAGGATCCGCAGGGTTTTTGTTACATACTGTATATGATTTATTTATTTATTTATTTCTTTCTCTATCTCTATCTCTATCTCTATTTTTATCTCTATCTCTATATCTATCTCGTTCTCTTTCTCTTTCTCTTTCTCTTTCTTTCTCTTTCTTTCTCTCTCTTTCTTTCTCTTTCTTACTCTTTCTTTCTCTTTCTTTCTCTTCAAACAGGTAATCCAGACATGTAATATAATACATGGAACTTAAACCTAACTGGCGAAATGTGGGTGTACTATAGGTACATCTCTGTCTCACCCTTCAGGGAATAAACGCGTGATGTTTTGTTGATAAATATGTTTGATGAATGACTTATTAAAAACATAGAGTATCACGTATACAGCAGATTTATTTCCTTCTTTCTTTCTTTCTCTTTCTTTCTCTTTTCTTTCCCTTTCTCGTTCTCTTTCTTTCTTAATCTTTCTTTCTCTTCAAACAGGTAATCCAGACGTAATATAATACATGGATCTTAAAACATAACTGGCGAAATGAGGGTGTACTATAGGTGCATCTCTGTCTCACCCTTCGGGGAATAAACGCGTGATGTTTTGTTGATAAATATGTTTGATGAATGACTTATTAAAAACATAGAGTAAAATCACGTATACAGCAGATTTATTTCCCTCTTTCTTTCTTTCTCTTTCCTACATTACCAGCAAATAAATGATTTATATATTTCTTTCTTTCTCTTTCTCTTTCTTTCTCTTTCTCTTTCTCTTTCTCTTTCTCTTTCTCTTTCTCTTTCTCTTTCTCTTTCTCTTTCTCTTTCTCTTTCTCTTTCTCTTTCTCTTTCTCTTTCTCTTTCTCCTTCTCTTTCCTTCTCTTTCTTTCTATTTATTTCTCTTTCTTTCTCTTTCTTCAATTGGGTTTTTCCATCTGAAATTTCTCAGTGGTAGCCCGGAGTCTGGATTTATGGCCGGTCAAACAGGTAATCCAACTTAAGGGCCATAGTTTCCTGACTGACCTTGCGCATGTGGGCGGAGCTTAAGTCCCTACTCTAGACACGCGCGGTGGCGCGCTACACTAAAATGTTGACCAAAGAATATGCAGGGGCGCAGACATGCGCACGTAGGTCGCAATTTTTGCCTACCATTCTTGTGCCTCATGCAAGGCCGATATTTGTATAGATCGATACTTATGTTTGTGCGTATACGTATATTTTATGTTTTGAACAGGACATTATTTTTAGCATATATGTGGAAGAAAACTTTTTACAAAAAAAAAAAAACAACCGACTTCACAAAAAACAATAAAAAAGTGAAAAACAACTTTAGTTTCGGAAGTCGGTGTCTTTGCTGGTGTATTTTCATAATTGACGGAGTAATCGCGTAACATACATACCAAAAAAAAAAAACATACAGTCGAATTGAGAACCTCCTCCTTTTTGAAGAAGTCGGTTAAAAATATATTTACAATGCATGTGCTCGAAAAGAGCGTTTTCGAGGCAGCCAAATTGTGCGGAAAGAGCCACTTTTTCGCAATGGTGCTTTTTACTTTTCAGTTTTTAGGGTTCCGTAGTCAACAAGGAACCCTTATAGTTTCGCCATATCGGTCCGTCTGTCTCTCCGCGGCTTAGCACAGAGACTCTTAGTACTGGAAAGCTGTAATTTGGTAAATCCTACCGACAAAATGGTAAACCATAATGAAAAAAAAAAATTGTTTATGGTGTCTATGCCGATAGTGACATTAAAATGTAAATCCGGGATGGCGGCTGGGAAAATTTTGTTTTGTTTTAAATCGTACGTGAGAAGGACCTTCTTTCCTGACGGGGGTCCCCCGACCGCACACGTTGATGTTATTACCTACTTTCGACATAATGTGATCTAGATTTTCTAGAACAATTCGTAATTATTTAACTTCAAATATGAAAGAATGAATAAACAATCGCTCACCAGATCATTACAATAGTACATTACTATTACTGTCGCAGCCTGCAACTAACGCATTGATGGACGATCTTGAAAATGTGGACCGAGGCACACATAAGTGAGTTCATCAATGCTTGGTTGCGGCCAAGACTTAAATAGTACTTTTCTCAAATATGCGCAGAAATTCAAACAGAGTAAATTATAAATTCCAGAATCAATGTCGGACCATGATTATTTTTCACGCGCCAATATGTTCACTTGTTTATTCTTTTAGGGAAGGTGCGTATTTACGCGACCAGGTTTTTTACACCAGGTTTTTACTTGTAAGTAGGTACTTACGCCGACCAAGTGCCGACCCGAAATACTCGCAAGACTTCAAATTATTTGGCTCCGTCGACTCTCGACGCGATTCTGCTCCTTATTTATATGAAGTTACGGATCAATGTTCTGTGCAAGTATTTTTACTTTAAAGGTTTGGAAGTTTTTTTTTTTGTAAACGCAATTCTGCTCCTTATTTATATTATGTTACGAATCAATGTTCTATGCAAGTATTCTTTCTTCCGTACATTACTGTCGCGGCCTGCAACTGGGCTATTGATGGACGATCGTGAAAATGTGGGCCGAGGCAAAACCGAGGCACACATACGTGAGTCCATCAATGCCTGGTTGCGGCCAAGTCTTGTATAGAACTTTTCTCAATCTCACAATGCGCGGAATTTCAAACTAAGTAAATTAATTATAATTTCCAGAATTAATGACGAACAAGGATAAGGTTTCACGCGCCAATATGTTCATTTGTTTCTTATTTATTTTAAGCGGGTTATTCCCAAAGTACCCCATTCTTTTGATCTAAAAAGATAAAAATCTCATACATTACTTCCCAAGTTACTCCAAGGAATTTGTATTATTAAAAAATACTTATTATTTTATTCCCATTCTGCTCCATAGGTATCTTGAATTATTCTCAAAGTACTCCACCGATTATTCGTTATCAATCTTCAAACTGCTCCATAAACAGCTCTATTTGCAAAACAAATCGAAATTTAAATAAAATCTTTTCTCAAACATGCTTGGAAATTCTAGCATTATTTTGATAAACTTCTTCGAGATAAATCAAAATTGCTGTACTGGTCAAAAACAAGTGACGATGCGGTCAGTGTGTCGTCTTAAGGGAATTATCTGTTGTGTTGTGTTATTTGAAAATGGAACGAACTTTTTACTTCAACGCGCAACGCATCAAAGATTTTTAATCAATGGGACTCACGTTACTCTTTCACAAATGCGATCATGATCCTTATTGGTAAGGTTGCACGGAACAATTTCCTATGAAAGTATTTTTTTACGTTTAGGTTTAGAAGTTTTTTTTTGTAAACGCTATTGTAATCTTTATTTCTATAGAGTTGAGGATCAATGTTCTATGCAAGTATTTTTCTTCCACCAAGTCTTGGTTGGAAGTTGGACGTAACCTTTTTTGCATACGCGATTGTACTCCTTATTTGTATGACTTTACAGATCTATTTTCCCTATCTACCTACCTACCTAGTATGGACCATACCATAGTTGGGAAAAGGCTAGGCAGATGATGACCTACATAAAAACCATATAAACAAAAACAATATGTATGTAGAAACCGCAGCACTAATAAAGCATCCACGCGAACAAGACTCTCTGCAGCGAGCTAGTCTAGACACGCACACTATTGTAATTTGTTCGTGATTATTTGCACTAACATACACAAACTTACGTAGTCGGTCAATAGCCGGCACGGAGCAGCGAGCGACACAGCCGTCCCGTCTCAATGCTAACGCGCGACTGCCGCGCGCGCCCGCGCAGAGCACCTCTGAACCTGTATCTCTAAGAGGGGTAATTAAAAAAAAAAAATTGTTTAATTTACATTTCTGCTCAATACAATCTGTAGTACTTCTAACCATCAATTTTTCAGTATAAAAATATTTCCAAACATCAAAGCCGTTTAGAAGTAGTAGGGAAATATTAGCCAAAAATTGCATTTTGTTAAATATTTTTTAAGGCAAAAGTATTAGTCATACGAAAAAATTGCTCAATACAAAATGTACATGAATCTATGGCAAACATATATTTTTTTCAGATCTTTTAACCAAGCCGTTAATGAGGAGTAGGCTTTTTAAAGTGACCGTGTTACGGTACTAAACGGGACTAAGCGCCTTAAATGAGGTTTTATTTTAACCTGACAAATTGATACCTTACTAAAATCTAATTATCTCTTCCATTTTAATTATCGAACAGTCATAGACAACTGCAATTAAAACTAGCCCCACCATCAAAGCTAGAATTTACAAAGCAGAAGCAACGAATACAAAAAAATAAAACATATTAGTTCGTTCTAACGTGACGCATGAGCATTTAAATAAATAAATAGATATTGATCAAATCCCGCGTGACAGTTGTCAAACATCAAAATATTTTACGCGCGCTTTTTTGTGACACGCTGTCTATAGTCAGGGCTGGCTATAATGGAATTATTTAGGGGTGGTATTCGTTAATTTCGTTATTATTTATTATATGAACATTGGATGTGAATTGATTAGAATAGAATAGAATAGTTCTTTATTATTTGCATATTAGACGTATATTTTCAGTTTGGTGAACTAGGCTGCTATGCTTGAATTTAACTTAAATTTCTAAGAATATTCTTAGAAAATGTGAGTTGTGTGAATAATTTTTGAGATGTGATTGCAGAAAGTTTTTGTGATAAACTACTTGATATTTGAGTTATTAACTCATCAAATTTATATTAATTTTATAAAAATTTCATTGTATAAAAATATGGCTCTGTAGATCGGTAGGTAAAGGCCGATTTAATAACAACGTTTGGAAAAATAAAAACTTTGCACATGTCCAATACTGACAATTATTGACAACCCTAACAGCTGCCCTAGTTTCATTCGAAATTCGAACGTAGCCATCATGTCTATGAGCATTTTATTTTTTCAATTTTTGAATATCGAACGAATGGAAGCTTCAAATCAGTTGTTTATTTTCGTAAGTATAATGGCATTGTTTGTGGACAAGATTATTTCGTATCTCGATCAATATGGCGTATTTATTTTTATTTTGAAGTGTTTGATACGTAACAACGGAGTTTTTGTTGATGACTGTGCGTTTTACATTAACTGGTCTGTCGGGAATTTGATGTGGTGATAATTTTTTGTCACAAATATCTTTTCCTGTGCATAGTTGTCTATTTTGCATCGGTCACGGGGAGTTTCATGTATTTTTAGTGATATCAAGCTAAAGGTGTAAGGAAAAGTACTGTAGCACGTACCGTCTAAATCGCAACTTAGTGCATAGGGATTTAGACGGCACTTCGTCAACCATTACAAAAATAGATTAATTATTTGTACAGTTGTAAGCGGCTCGGAACATGAGGCCAGTTGCTGCACAGTAACAATTTCATGTGTCAGCACGGGTGAGGGGTGGGTTACTGTGCAGCGAGTAGTTAACTTCCGTGCCACTGTTAGTAATTATGAATCGAACATCATCATTGTTCACGCTTTTCTACCACCAGTTTCCACTTTTTTTTCTCAGAGCTCTTATTTTGACATTCAAATGAAAAAATGGGTTTTCTTGCATTTTTGTAGATTTACCTTCATAATTTTCGAGATGGCTATTGAAAAGTAGCGAATCAAATCAAGCTAGCAAATCAGCTTTTTCAGCAATCAACACTTCTGTAAACCAGCCTTTATGATATTACCTTATTAGGAATTCCATTTCTACCAAATAGTAGAGTCAACCCATGATTCATTGGCAAGACATCGATAGATAACGGCCATGTTGCTCCAATACTCAGCCGTTATAAAAACAATTTGATCTGATCTACGGTCACAGTCGCTAGTCACGAGATTATCATTGTGTGGTCTGTGACGTCAGCAAGGGGAATGCGTGAGCGCAGGTCGTCGATTAAAAATTAACAGGAGAGATAATGATCTATCAGGGTAGCCTTTTCTTGAGTTTTCTTTAAGATCTTCGATTCTCGCAATTTCCCTTGATTGAATGATCCCTTGATGAAAATCACAGTGAAATAAAAACTCTACGGTGCTTGCTTCCTCTAAATACATTCTGCATGGATGCAGAAGGGAGGAATACCTACATATTTGCCAGTAGCTTGCAATAGACAAAAGGAGCTCGTGGCTAAGTAATAACAGCCGCACACATGAGGTTAAGCTACGCTTGCCGGGTTTGGTCCGTGGATAGGTGACCATTTTTACATACCGAGACTCGTGCGTGCATCGGAAAGCACGTCGATGGTCCCGCCTGGGATGTACGTTGTTTTATAGACAACATTTTCATAGAATTTCGTTTCACATAAAATGTTTCTTATATTTTCATTTCATAGAATAATCAATACGCAGAATATTTACTTTGAATAAATTCAAATCAATGTTTTTTGTTAAAAAAAAAAAATGTTTATTTATTCATTTCATAGAATGACAAATCAAATATTCTTTATCCTCATATTGTTTAGTTTATATAAAACATATTACCAAGAAAAACATTACATCGAGTGTCACTTTTTATTTTATAATTGGTAACACTATATACCTACCGTAGTATAGTTTTAGGTAAGCGGTTCGTCACTGTCGGAATGCCCTAATTTTGTTACTGCGACCAATTTCGACGTAGCGCTCGCCGGCTGCTGCCGCGGCACCGCACTCTTCGCTCGCTCGGCTCGCGCGTAGTTGGTCACAGTTCAAACTTAACCTAACCTAATTGGTCGAAGTGCCCTAATAGTTATATTACTAGATTATTATAAAATTATGATTTAATAATAATCATTAAATAAGAAGCATGCAAACAAGCATACACCATGCATGTACATGTGCAAGCAAGCATGCAGCATTTATGCGAGCATGCAACATGCAAGCAAGCATGCAGCATTCAAGCGAGCATGTAGCATGCAAGCAAGCTTGCAGCATTCAAGCGAGCATACAAGCGAGCATGCAACAGGCAGCAGGCGTGGTTTCTGTCACGGCTCCGGCGCTGCGGGGCTCCGGCGGTCCCACGCGAGCTTATCGTCGCAGATGGTTTAACGCTCACCACCGCAGCTTCGTCTTGCTGGCCGGCTGCGCCGGCTAGACTCAGCCGCAGCGGCGAGCATTACTGCTCCTCAACTCGCGGGCCGCCTCGCTTCTCCGCGCCTACGCGATTTTAAATTACACTCTAGGGTTAGGGCATACAAGACTGCGTGGAGTCGGATTTAAAGCGATTCGTTTGTGTCACTAAAACTTAATTTTAGCAAACGTTCTAGGACTAGCAATTTTATTATAAATGAACATTCGAAATAATACACCTTATATATAATAAAATACTTAGGACATTATGACTTTAGTTCATGCAAAATTAGGAGATTAAATTATTTTATTACCCAATATTATGACAGAATAGTTTTAGAAGTAAAGATAATTATGTAAAACTAAATTCCGAATTTTTGAGCATTATGGTTACTGAGGTTTATATCAAACGTGTTATGGATAATGATTTTCGTACAAACAATATTCGTTAAAAAATAATTCTACTGTTAGAAAAATTTGTTAAAGAAAAAAATGTGTGTATAAAATTCATTGAATTGTGTTTCTGTGAAGTATGTTTCATTCAAGTAAATAGTCGTTAAAACAATAATATTCGAAATAAAAATACAAGGACCAAATATTATGGGAAACATTTTCTGCGAAACGAAATTCTATGAAATTTCTGTCTGCGAAACAAGGGAACACCTCCCGGCTGTCATTCATGGATCTTTGACACGTCGGCGTCATTACGGATCGTCAGAAGCCCGAAAGTCTGACAACCAGTCTTACCACGGAGTATCTTATAAAAAGGATTTGGGAGTTTTCCAAATGCCTTTTTTACACCTAAAACTAATTATTCGGTGTTACGATATTATTTATTGTATTTCATTATCAATATTTTAAACAGTTAGCAAGCCATATTTCATATTTTCACACAGTAATATTCCCAAATTAATCAAAACAGTGAAATGTTTGACATCTATTTGCGACGTTGCCAACTTTCAGCGTAATCGCTCATAATAGCCATGGATAAATTTTCATTTACATTATAATTCATTCAAAAGATTATAAAAACACTTCATTAACAATTTACCGCCTAACCTTTCCTGGCTCATTTTTAGCAGCATTTGTTTGTCAACTCAAATTCGACCTTAAATTCTTCACAAAAGTAAATAGGGGTCGTGACATCACAGTCTAGGGCCCCTTTTTATTTCTCTGCATCCTTTTTCTCGTCATCTAATACCTCCATGACTAATGCTACAATCACTTGAACTGCCTGCCCTCCAACCTCACAAGTAGGTAAGCTTATGTACTCGACTCCCTTCGGTACGAGTATGACATTAAATGACTCTTGACGTTTACAATGACCAAAAGGTCTTTGAGACATTGTTAGGAATTGTAGGAGATTAGGATCCATGTCTGATTGGTGTTACTGGTCATAATTACTGCAGTTGTACCACAGTATAAATATGGACAGTACAGAAACTGCGTAGCCTTTTCCCAACTATGTTGGGGTCGGCTTCCAGTCTAACCGGATGCTGCTGAATACCAGTATTTTATATGGAGCGATTGCCTATCTGACCTCCACAACCCAGTAACTGGGTAATACGATACCCCTTGGTAAGACTGTTTGTCAGATTTTCGGGCTTCTGACGACCCGTAACGACTGTCAAAGATCCACAAATGGCAGCCGGGACCAACGGCTTAACGTATGCTTTCCCAGGCACGGAGGTGTTATGTAAAGATGGTCACCCATCCACGGACCAACCCCGGTAAGGGAAGCTCAACCAGATGGATCTACCCGTGCGGCTGTTATTACGTAGCCACGAGCTCCTCACAGAAACTACGTAGTAAACGTTCGAAATGGCACACTCACAGACGCGCTCATTGACGAGACCCCAAGCGATTGTCGCGGTGCAGTAAGTTGCGGCCGCGGCGGCCGCGGCTGCCGCGTAGAGACGAGTAGTCACTGCGATCTTTTAAAAAATGGAGGGTAGGTAATTATTTTAACAAATAGGCCTAGTTCCCATACTGTACATATTTATACTGTGGCTGTACTTTTTTATTGAGTTGGCTCTTTGTTCTTTGAGTTAAGGACTGGCAAGAAAGTCCACGGTACATGTCTTGTTCACCTTTGATTTAAGAATAAGGCTGCCATAAAGTCTGAAAAGAAATGTAACATAATATAATATCACGCGTTGATTCCCCGAAGGGTTGGGTAGACAGGAGGTGTAGGTACCTATAATACCTACACCCACATTTCGCCAGTTATTTTTAAGTCCCATGTTATAGGGGCGAGCCTATTGCAGTCAACCGGGCACAAATTCAGACTCCGGACTGCTACTGAGAAATTCTAGATAGTAAAACCAAATAACACTGTGCCCGACCTGGGAATCAAACCTAGGACCTCATGCTCAGCAGTAGCGTTTGCGACCACTAGACCAACGAGCAGGAATATTAGATTTGTAAGCAACACGTGAGGTTCGAACTCACGACCTCTTGCTTGTTAGTAGGTACCGATGCTAAAGCCTTTGTACTCATTGCCACTTGGAAAAAAAACTGTAAGACTTCCTCTAATGTCAATTTATGAACTTTTATTATCATACTTTCCGGCCAACAACATTTCAAAACAACAGCACATCAACAAAACAGAAGATGGAACTTAATCCTCAAACCAGTCCAACAATATTTGATGTCCAAAAATTCTAATCATAATTTTTGTTGAAATTCTACAATGAAATATTAAGCCATTTCATCGGCGTACCTCCATATCGAAAACTGTCAAATATCAACGGAAATGTGACACGATTGTCAAGTTTTTTGTCATTACACGACAGAGGAATCAAATTGGGTGTTACTATGCTTAGAAGTTATTTTTCCACTATGATTTTTGAAAAATCTTTTAGGAATTTAACTGCAAGATGTAGAAAATTTGTTGTTTGAAATTGAATTGTCATCAAAGCCTAAATGCTTTTTGTTAACAATTTTTAGGGGGAGCCTTATGTAGTCTGTAGAAAGTGTCTGTCGGTGATGAAGAAGACTAATGGACACTTTACTTACATTCACTACTATAATTTTAGAGATCGTCTGGATTATAGTTCCTTACATAAGGGTAAACCCTTATCAAACGAAATCTGGCAACACCATCCGAGTTTTTCATGCAACCGCAGTTGTCAAATTAGACGGTGTTCGATATTTAACACTTTGACACTGGCAGCTAATCCTCTCGGACACTCCTCTTTTTGTCGATGGTCTCAAGTGTCATGGCCGCCGTCGAATAATCCTTTTAAACGCGCGCTGTTATTAAATAACCTGTGTCGTATTTCTGTTCTTATATGCTCACATTTTATGTAAAAAATGTAATCGGAAACTTTGTATTTTGGGTTAATTCTGGCAGCCTGTAGGTATAGCTGCCATTGAAAAGATAATTGATGTCTTAACAGTAAGACAAAAGATATTGACAATTAACGCTTTTCTATCAGGGAGAGTATGACGTATTATGAGTTTGTCTACGAAAGTTTTCATTGTTCAATCTCTTTGAAGAGTCGGTAATCCGGTGGTGCGAAATACGTTATAACTGCTTTAGGTTTTGTCAGAGCTATGGTTATTAAAATTAACAGGTAAACTTTGACAGAATTACCAGCCCATTGCTAATATTTATAAATCTGTATACCTGTGCTCGTATCAGCGTATTAATGAACTCCCTTGCTCAAGACGGGTTAGCGATTTCAGATAATCCTACTAATAATATTATAAATGTGAAAGTTTGTGTGTTTGGATGTTTGTTACCCAATCACGCAAAAACGGCTGAATGGATTTGGATGAAATTTGGCAAACAGATAGTTTATAACCTGGATTAACATATAGGATACTTTTTATCCAGATATTCCCACGGGATCGAGACTTCCACGGGTGAAACCGCGGGGCGCAGCTAGTTAACTATAAGTCCAAGTTTTCTCACGATGTTTTCCTTCACCGATGTTAGTAATGTCCAAGATATACTCAAAAAGTACATTATAAATTGAAAAAGTCACATTGGTACTTGCCCGGATTTGAACCCACATCCTCATGCATGAGAGGCGAGGCCTTTAAACAATGGGCCACCAAGACACTATTCCAGCTTGGGGGTGATATAAATGAATGTCCATGTTATGCTCCCACATCCTAAATTCATTCTGTGAAGCTAATTTTAAGTAGGTAGATTTAACTATATCTGTGATTAGTTTTGAAGGAAATCCCTAATCCAGTATTTCATTATGTTTGAAAAGTTCCTCTGTTAAACAACGTAAATAACGCAATTAATGTTGTTGAACTGTCAAAATGAAAGGCATTAGGATTGTAATTGTGTTACGCAATTACCCCGGAAAGCCCCAGCATTGGGTTGAAGCTGGATGAAACCACCACTGGTTTGAATTTTCACTAGACAATATGGACCTAAATGTAATGTAAAATCAAGTAAAATACAAAAAAAATGAGATCGCAATGTAACAGATATTAAATTTCACACGAATTTCAATGATCAAAATAGTTTTTGACAAGTCATACGTAACATTGAATAGGCGAAGGATATCGTCCACCCGTGTCAAAAGTAAAAATGGCTACCCAAGTAGTCCTATTGTACTGTTTATTGCTAAATCATTGATCGTCGATAAATATGTGGATCATTCACACGCTGGATCGCGACAGGTGGCAGCACTTGCTATGTCACTCATAGATCGAATCGCTGGTATTGAATTAGATTCCTTTTTTGAAAAAATCTGACGTATGGGGTGAAGTGGGTTCCGTGAAGAATTTTGGGAAGCAGGTTTTCGTAATACATAGTAGGTACTCTTTGCATAATTGTAATGAATGACAGACGTTTGAATACTTTCTCGGATTTGTTATGGAATTTCAATGATCTTGCTTATGTAACTGAAATATTTTTACTGTATAGGTAAGTACTGAAATAGTGAAAAGCGAGAAATCATTCCTTAAACAAGGATGGTCACGCATTATGAAAATAAATATCGAAAAATTATCAATATTCTTTTCATAGCACGTGACTAGCGCAACTTTTAAGAGATGACAATACTTCCTGAACTTTGATGGACGAACCAAAGATTGATTGATTGACCCTAATTCTTCATCATCTGCCTAGCCTTTTCCCAACCAATTTGGGGTCGGCTTCCAGTCTAACCGGATACAGCTGAATACCAGTATTTTACATGGAGCGACTGCCTATCTGACCTCCACAACCCAGTTACTGGGTATCACGATACCCCTTGGCAAGATTGGTTGTCAGACTGTCGGGCTTCCTTCGACCCGTAACGACTGTCAAAGATCCACAAATGACAACCATGGGACCAACGGCTTAACGTACTTTCCGAGGCACGGAGGAGTCTCGATATGTAAAGATGGTCACCCATCCACGGACCAGCCCCGGCAAGCGTAGCTTAACCTGATCGATCGACCCGTGCGGCTGTTATTACTTAGCTACGAGTTCCTCCTTCTGATTGACCCTAATTCTTGCGGATCTCCAAAAGTAGACACACCAACGACAAATATTTTGTAGGCGTACAACGTTGTTTTTTTTTGAATTTGAATTTGGAAGCCCCAGGTTCAGTGTGGCCAACCAAAATGCGTTTGTCGTGTAATCCTCGAGGGATATGGATTATTTTTTTCTCATTTTTTCAATCAATTATTAGTTTTTTTTGAAACATTGTCCTTTGCGTGGGATATTGGGCTGGAGGCACGTCGAGTATTTTATACGGTTTATTAATTTTCTATTAGTTATTGTTGCATTTTTTCTTTGTTAGATGTCACGTCGATCACGGGGGATTCCAATTACTGTGTGTTATGGAGTTTTTATTTATGTAAATAAAAAGCCTTGATAAGGGTGAAAATCTTTACATAATTATTATAATATACATACTTATACATAATTATTATAATATTATACATACTTATACATCATTATTAAAATTTAAAGTTACTTTTCGTGTCTGTCTTGGCGTGGGTTTTGTAAACTTCGCAACGGATTTTGATGTGGACCATCATTTAGAGAATTTATTCCGGGACGTTTATGTTTAGGTAATTACATTAATATACTTACAACTTAACATAATACTTATATTAAGTATATAAGAACCTATGAAAATGCCGTTTTGTATGAAAAAATTTAAACGCATTTTTTTCATGTATTTTTTATTTGTATTAATCGAAGTAATCACCCATGCAATCAATGCATCTTTGCCAACGCAGTGGCAGTTTATTGATGCCCTTCTTAAAGAAATCAGCTGGACGGGAGGCAACAAATTCTTCAAAGGCATTTTGTACTGCCTCTCGGGTATTGAATTTTTTTCCCGCCAAGAAGTTATCCAAATTCTGGAAAAAGTAGTAGTCTGCGCAAGGTCTGGTGAGTAGGGCGGATGGCGGAGAGCTTCCAACCCCAGTTCTTGCAACTTGGAGACCGTCTGCTGTGCAGTATGAGGTCGCGCGTTGTCGTGCAGGAGCAGCGGAGACGAGCGTTTGACCAATGCTGGTTGGAGATGTGCCAGCTTCTCCATCATTGTGTTCAGTTCTTCACAGTACACATCTGCAGTAATGCTCACTCCGTTTGGTAAGAAGCTGTGATGAATCACATCGGCGCTAGACCACCAAACAGTGACCATCACTTTTCTAGGGGTAAGTTTTCGTTTAGAGCATTGTTTAGGTACTGAACCAGGATCCAACCAACTTGCTGAGCGCTTGCGGTTATCAAACAGAATCCATTTTTCATCGCAGGTAACAATGCGGTTCAAAATTCCTTCATTTGTGTGTCTGTTGAGCAGTGCAAGGCACGCCTCGACGCGTACTTCGCGCTGGCGATCATTGAGTTCGTGGGGCACCCATTTGTCAATATTTTTTACCTTGCCAATTTGACGCAAATGGACCAATATTGTTTTGACGCTAACGTCGAAAGCTGCTGCTAATTCAGCCGTAGATTGTGTATCATCAGCTTCCACAATCGCCTTTAATTCGTCATTGTCGACCAAAGTCTTCGGACGACCGCGAGGTTCATTTTTCAGGTCGAAATTTCCAGAACGGAAGCGAGCAAACCAATAACAGGTGGTGCGTTGGTTTGTAGTGTTAGCTCCGTAAACGTCGTTGATGTTGCGTGCCGCTTGTGCCGCGTTGCTGCCACGACGGTACTCATATTCCATAATTACTCGAATTTTTAACGTATCCATGATGGCGAAAAAGATTGAAATGCGATGAAAATGTATCACTAATCATTAAACAAATGACTTCTTTTGAAAAAAGAATTCCATGTTTTTAAAATAAAATTAATTTGAAATTAGAATTCTTAGCCAAACAAAAATTATTTTGATTTGAAATGGCCAGTACTGCAGAACGGCAATTTAATAGGTAAAGACCTATTATTAAAAACTCAATGTTTTTAAGTCGCAAGAGCCTTGCAAATCACGAACGCTAATATTTATAATATTAAATCCATACCTACGAGTACTAATATTATAAATTCGAAAGTAACTCTGTCTGTATGTTACCTTTGCACGCCTAAACCACTGAACGGATTTCGACAAAATTTCGCAAGAAGACAGATGGCATCCCGGAGAAGGACATAGGCTACTTTTTATCGACATGCCACGCGGGCAAAGCCGCGGGCGGAAGCTAGTACCTACTAATATTACAAATTCGAAAGTAACTCTGTCTGTCTGTATGTTACCTTTTCACGCCTAAACCACAGAACGGATTTTTTTAAGATAAGATAAATAATTATTTAAACATTGTTACAATTATTACCTTAGATTATTAATAACATAGTAATTCTATCTGTAACTGTTGGTAACATTCATTTTGTTAAAGCGATGGTCCCCAAACTAGGCAGTGCCTGTATCTTGGGGACCTGAGTTGTGATACATAATTTAATTATTGCGTAATACGGGAACACGTAATGAATTGCAAACAAATATAAAATAATCTTAATTAAAGTTTGAGATGAGATCAAAGATATAACATTAAACTTAGGTTGTTTTAAACAAAATACAGAATTTAAATTGTGTTATACAAGATAGGAACTTATTAACTAGTATTTATTGGTCAAGATTTAAAACGAAAGAATATCAAAATAAGGTATGGGTGTATGTGCGTGTGGAGTGTAGTGAGTAAATAAGTGGGTGTGAGTGAGTGTGAGAGTGTGTCGTGTTAGTGTGATTCCGAGTGTGAGTTGTTATGAGAAAGCTTTCGGATTCATCATATGAAAGGCCTAAGAGCCATTTTTTTACCACTTTTTTACATGCAGACAGGGTGAGATCTTTTGGGTCAATAGGTAAGTTACCAGTAACTTTGTTGTATACGAAAGTGTGTAGGTACGATTACGACAAAATTTCGAAAGAAGACGATGGTATCCTGGGGAAGGACATAGGCTACTTTTTATCGACATACCACGCGGGCGAAGCCGCGGGCGGAAGCTTTTTTTTATATTAAATAAAATAGTTTAACCCCCTAAATAAAAGATAGATTCTTAGTTATTGAACTTCGCAGTTCTCTGAAACTTCGCAAGCGTGCGATTCCCTGAATTTACGCTCGGAAAAGTGTCTAGACATGAACAAAGTTTTATTTTCTTTCTCACCTCAGTTGTGTTAATTACTTTATACACTTTGATGGACACAATTAATACTGTTTTTCTACTAACAGTAAACAGAAAAAGTTGAAGAATTTCCCGATACTTTTGTAAGTTAATTATCAATTATCATAGGTGGTAAGAATTGCGTGATTTGCAGCAGCCGCACGGGTCGGTCCCGACCCGTAACGACTGTCAAAGATCCACAAATGTGGATCTTTGACAGTCGTTACGGGTCGTCAGAAGCCCGAAAGTCTGACAACCAGTCTTACCAAGGGGTATCGTATTACCCAGTTACTGGGTTGTGGAGGTCAGATAGGCAGTCGCTCCATGTAAAATACTGGTATTCAGCTGCATCCGGTTAGACTGGAAGCCGACCCCAACATAGTTGGGAAAAGGCTAGGCAGATGATGATAGGTGGTAAGCATTATTAGATTTTTCTGTATTATGTTAATATTAATTTATAAAACACTTTTAAAACTTATAATAGTCATAATTTATTTAAAAAACCGGCCAAGTGCATGTCGAACGACGGGGTCGGTATCAGAATGACTGGATCGCAAATTGACCACGTCGCTCTTAGTCCAAATCTCAAAATGTCTAAATCTCAAAATACTAAGTCGCAAAATGACTACATCGCAAAAAGTCCGAACAGTTTTGTAGGTAGGTAAGTACTTATATCCACGTACAGGGTTGATATCAGAATTACTGGATATTTTTTGAAAAAGTAAGTGGTATGGGTTATTTTAAAAAATTGGTGATTTTTAATTTTTTGTCTGTTTCTAGGTTTCTCTGTTTGTTTAAGCATCAAAATGGACCGTTTGGTTTAAGTTTAGTGTAAGAGTAGAGTGAATCTAGGGGAAGCACATAGGCTAGGTAAAGTAAAACATTTATGTAATTAATTATTTGTGTAATTATCACTTGTTTTAAAAACGTAGGAAAACATCGTGAGGAAACCAATGTCTGAGACATATTTTCGACGGCATGTGAAGCCAAGTCAGAGCCAATGGGTTGCTAACTCTGACCCCAGGTTAGTCACTCACCATAATAAAAAGATGAAGTGACAATAGCTACGCGCTGCATGTGCAACACATATCTTCAAGGACTTGTCACAAGTCTTGTCTTTGGTCAGTCATGCGCAAAACAGTCTCTAAAGCCCTAAATTAATAATAGGGAAGCAGCAACCGATTGGAGCTTTCAACTAATTTCCGCCAGTCGATAAGCTTCGAATGTTACGTAGTAGGTTCCGCCATTAATAATTTCCATGAAGTATTTATTCATGCTCATCAGTAATCCTCAAAGTGAAATCTTGTGTGGCCCGTTCGGTTGGCTCCCCTGGGACCAACGGTGTTGTGTTACATTCGCTTTGTTATGTTGGTAGTAAGGTTAGGGAATAGTGATGTGTTTGTTTTGGTATAGTTATGGTGTAGAGGTTAAGAGCGTTTATTCTGAAAGTTGGCAACGTCGCAAATAATTGTCAAACCTGTTTTGATTATTTTGGCAATATTGCTGTATAAATAAAAAATATGAAATATGGCTGAAATATTAAATATGGCTAGACAATTGTCTAAAATATTGATTATGAATTGCAATTATAACACTGAATTTAAGTTGTGAATTTAACCGGTTTTAGGTAAAGTTTCCAAAACCTTTTTTTACAATTAAATTCGGTGTTACGATATTATTTATTGTATTTCATAATCAATATTTTAGACAGTTGTCTAGCCATATTTAATATTTCCATACAGTAATATTGCCAAATTAATCAAAACAGCGAAATATTTGACATCTATTTACGACGTTGCCCACTTTCAACGTAAACGCTCTTAAGGGAGTTCCTAGAAGCTAGGCTGCAGGTTCGACCCTGCACCTTAACAACGAAACACATTTTCAATCACAATCCGAAGGATTTTGAATGAAAGTGAGCAATTAATTTCTTTGGCTTTACTTAATTTCTCTCTTCCTGATAAATTACGACTGCGAGAATTATCCATACTTTCTAAAACCGAACCCTGTAGTATCCTGCCCTACTGTTTCCCTTTCAAAAATGGAATAAGGAATAGAATTTAAAAAATATTAGTTCAGCCCGTTACAGAAAAAGATTTAAAAAAAAACACTCGATGGAAAAAAACGGACGTTGGATTAAGGTGTATGCTCCATTGCCAATTATAATTTTCGCTTGGAAAGAATCAGCATCTCCTTTTATTGTAGACTATATGGTGGAGCCGTAGCTCTGCTTGTATTTCGTACAATATTATTCTAAACGATGAATTAAAATAAATGGGAAAAGAAAGAGAACGATTTTGGAAATTGATTAGATATTTTGGATACATTGACGCATGTAAAAAAATGTGTTTTTCATAAATTTATGCCAAAATAGATTTGAAAAAAGTAGTGAGCATTTTTTCTCATCACGCGTAGTGTAGTGCTACGAGGCTACGAAGGTCTACGAAAAACAATAGATACATTTTTCAGTATACAATTTATAGAATTTATCAATGACAATATTGACAATCCATGTCATGTCTTTCTATCAAATACATAAACAAAATATGTATTATATTATATTACTAGCGACCCGCCCCGGCTTCGTACGGGTGCAATGCTGATACTAAATACTAATGGATGTTATTATACATATAAACCTTCCTCTTCAATCACTCTATCTATTAAAAAAAACCGCATCAAAATCCGTTGCGTAGTTTTAAAGATTTAAGCATACATAGGGATATAGGGACAGAGAAAGCGACTTTGTTTTATATACTATGTAGTGATTTCCAGACTTCCTCACGATATTTTCCTACAGTGTTCATGATCAGTGATCTCCAAGATAAACTTAGAAAGTATTGAAAAAAATCACATTGGTATTTGCCCGGATTTGAACCCACAACCTCGTAAAAAAACATACAAACCGACAAACATACAATCACGTAGCTATGTTTTTATTCGTAGCATCTTCGCGATACTTTTTTTTATTTTTAATCCGCCAGGTGGGCGCAGAATGGTTTTTAATTGGGACGTTCAGTTACAATAGTGCGCAACCCTTAAAGAAATTGTTAAAGAATGTGTGACAATGCCACTACTGTGGTGCCAGTATCAGAACAGTGGGAGGTCGTCTATGTTGAACGTTACGTTTTATCGTTCTAAGTTTGAAATGTTTTTTTTTTTATGTTCATACTAAGAGCTAGTTTCACCATACTCTGTTAGTAAGTTTTAACGTCCAATCACATAGATAACGGTCCGTTAGTGTAGTGAGTGTTTCACCACGTACTAACGAACGGTTATTCTCTTAACAAGGCGTTAAACGTAATTACTGCAAAAGAACGTAAACCTTTTTGACGTCCATCAAAACTATTCTTAATGAGCCACTAAGAAATGTTCTGTTACATTTCTTAGTGGCTCATTTAATAGTTTGGCGAAATCGGGTCTTAATAAAAAAAATCATGTGTATGTTAAGCAGATATTAGTTGCTACACTTTTTGTTCATTTTTGTCTTTCATTCGGCATCTTTCACTCGAAGTAAAACGTATGAAAATGTGTAAAAATTGCATTCATTAAGAAAGACGTTGGATTTCGGCACATCTTTCTCTCACCGAAAGAATTATAGAAAAATTAAATGAAAGGAGCTTAAGGATGTTAATTCAATTATGTAATTTTGTCGGTGTCATATATTTACCTACGTACGTGAAGATAACAAAAATGAACATTCAATCGAGTGAAGCGTCTGATATTAGCTTTCTCGTTCTATTTTCAAAGCTCGTGGCTAAGTAATAACAGCTGCACGGGTCAATCCATCAGGTTAAGCTACGCTTGCCGGGGTTGGTCCGTGGATGGGTGACCATCTTTACATACCGAGGCTCCTCCGTGCCTCGGAAAGCACGTTAAGCCGTTGATCCAGCTATCATTCGTGGATCTTTAACAGTCGTTACGAGTTACGAGCCATCAGAAGCCCGAACGTCTGATCCCCAGTCTTACCAAGGGGTATCGTATTACCCAGTTACTGGGTTGTGGAGGTCAGATAGGCAGTCACTCCATGTAAAATACTGGTATTCAGCTGCATTCGCTTAGACTGGAAGCCGACTCCAACATAGTTGGGAAAAGGCTAGGCAGATTGATTGATCTTGTTCTATTTTCAAAAAGATTTTCCATAAATTAGGCTACTGATTTTGAGAACGAATAAAATATAATATATTTTTGAATATGGAATGATTTTTATGTCACGTTAAGCTGTGTGGATCCCTGCAACGAATAAGTAGTTCACCCTTGTTCATTTGAGTAGGTATAATAGAAGATTAAGGAATTAAATCAGGTGAATGGTTACCCCAACTATTTGATTAGTGAAATAATAAATGGGGTGTTTTTCGCCAGCGAGTTTCTTATTGAAACTTTAATACTATTCAGATTAAAATATATTCATGGGACAGGCTCCAATAAAACCATATTTTGAAAGCTTTATAATGAAATAATATTTATGTATTTAAATATCAAATGAGTAGTTCCTTAAATTATTTATTCTATTAATTTTACGGGCTAAATGTTCCATTTTACCCTCCGCGTTTATGAAATGCGGGTATTTCCTGTTAAAAACTATCCGACATACAGAACATCCGTTTTATTATATTTGAACATATTAAAAATCCTGTTCCGTCCGATTAATCCCGAATACGACCTGTAACTAAATCAATTATACAAAAAAATCTATCCCAAATAAATCCAGAACTATAAAAAACATTAAAGTGACCTTCCGATCGGTCAGGAAACGAAAAAATACACCGAAAAAAACTATAAAAGCCATAATTCACAATTAAAAACGGCTACTGGTCATGGCCAAAAGTATACATAATAAATTTCTTCCTTAAAAAGGTCGAATGAAAGAGGCAGGATACAGTCACAAAGGCGGGACAACGTCGGGCGCAGCGAGAAAAAAATAAAAGTTGTTTATGGTCATTTTGCCGCCAACGCTCCGAGTTTTAAATTTAGAATTAAAACTTTTTAAAGCGAGGTAGCGATGTGTAAGTTTAATTCTGTAGTCTGTTGTGCTTGATAATTTTGGTTTTTAACCCTCTAACGACGGTATTCATTGGAGATATACTTATAGGTCCTACAGATAGGTGCAGCGCGCGGCGGCGGCGGTGCGGCTGGCTTGGAGGCTTCATTATTCAACTTTATTTTAGTCATATATTTATGGTAATTTCAAAATTCAGTTTCTTTAGCATCATTTATATCGTCCTAGGAGGAAAAAACTGGAGGACGTAGGTCACGGTATGTTGACAATGCAGATTATTTATCATGGCCCTGTATAGATTGGTAACAATATGAATTTCGTAGCGCAACATCTACGTGCGTAGCAAACCTTTATTTTTTTTAAATATTTTTTTTTAGGGTGGGAATTCATCAAATGTCTTCTCCTGCTCTGGGCGGAGCGGAAGGGCGTGTCAGACTTTTACTGACTAAAACCCACCCGTGTTCCCTATTGCCAAGTTCCCGGTATCCCTTTCGGACTTTCCTGCAGCGCGTAGCCAACCTGCAAAATGTACAGAAAAATCACTGAAATTAAAAAAACAAAAGAAGTTTTCTGCAGTAGATCTGAAACATTGACTTAAATAGTACTTTATCTGAAACAGACATTTTATAATGAATTCCTTTTCGTGATAACTTTATGTAGTGTCTAAAGGTACGTATTTTTTTTAGTTTTATATCGTTAGGACGATGAGAACGCAGCAAAACTATTGTAGAGCATGATGTTATTCCATAAAACTAACAAACTGTACTCTCCACATCTATTCGCACAACAAAATCGAATGTATCTTATATTTATTTAGCTACAAGTAACCAAACAGTCACGAAAAGGGGCTGGTTTCACAAAAATACCAAACAAATACACCTGTGCATACAATCGATTAAAAAAATACGACAAAACTTCATTCATAGAGAACGGAACTGACAAATCATGGACAAAGGATGCGTCGGCCCGTAGACAAATTCTCACGTTTTTTTTAAACTCATTGATGACCACGGTAGCAAAATTTATGACATCTAGGTGCGAAAAGGTTATGAAAGAAGGTTAAATATGGCTTTGAAAAAATATGAATTGTTGTTAAATTATACGGTTGAAGTTCTTCGCACTGCTAATGATTATGTGCGATTATAATTAGACAATATCGAGTTATTTATAGCGGTTAATTATCATACTACTTTATAATAATGAAGGAGAAAGTTGTCTGTTCTTTGTTAAGTTGTTAATACTCTTTTGTGTTTGATGGTATGCAAAATAATCATAATCAACTAAAGAGTTTTGGGAGAATAGAGTTTTAAATATTACGTTTGGAAGTCGGATTGAAGATCAAACAAAATAAATAAGATTAGGTATTTTCTAGAAGAAAATAAAAAAAAGGTTACGTCAGCACATAACTACTGTAGTAAATACTAAAAGTATGTACTAAACACTTGAGAAGCATGGAAGAAAGGGACATGTTGCGCCAACCTTAAATAAATTGGGATGAGGGCAGGAGAATGATGATGTATTATATACTTTATTTGTATTATGTACACTACATCTAATATAATTTTTGTATTGTGAATGTAATGTTTGTACCTAATGTTATACACTCACAAATCAACGGAAAAATACCCACGTTTCATTCATTTTTACAATTCACTACAAGTAAAAACGTTACGATTGGAATGTTTTCGAGTCTTCACGATTGCGCGTTTATAACATATCTGTTAATTTAATATCATTGTTTGTACCTATGTCTAAAAATATAGAACCATGACTTCCTTTGGTTCCTCAACTTGTGATACGATTCATGAAAGTGTTGTTAAATTATTTATTGTTTTTCTTTTGTATGATTGTGTACTATGTGTCTTTAATTATTGTAATTGGTTTAGAGTTATTAAATAAATAAATAAAATAAAAAATACCTAACTAAATTAGGTATTTCACATAGAAGATAGGTGAATTAATACAGCTTGTAAAAACCCTAACTTGTTAATCACTAATTAGATTCAGTAATCTAATTAGTGATTAACAAGTTAGGGTACTAAGTTAGGGTATTCGTACTTAGATAAGAATTATTATCAGTTTTATCAGTATAAAACTGATAATAATTCTTATCTAAGTACGAATACGTCATAAGTACGAATTAATATATATTTCCGCATGCAAATAGATAGACAACGTTATCTCTAAATTAAGAAATACCAATTTATTGCTATGTCATGCTATCATCAGAATCTAGAGCCAGTCTCATGAAATGAAAAGTGCTGTTTCACAAAGAATATTATTATAATGGCTAACTGAATGAACCGTAATACTTGGATAGGCACCTACTTCCTTTAAAGTTTTTTAATTTTATTGCGCAATGGGCCTTCTCTCGTCTTGACCTCAATCTCGCCTGATGGAAAGCGATGGACGAGGTCTAATGATAGAACGAGCGTACCCAGAAGATACCTGGGGGCCTAGACAAAATCCCTTTTCTGTAAGCGTTAACGCCAACGGAAAAATCAAATTGTATGGAGTTGACAGCAGCAGTCACGTGACATCTCTAAAGCTAATGTCAACTCCATACAATTTGATCTTTCCGTTGGCGTTAACGCTTACAGAAAAGGGATTTTGTCTACAGCCTCTGTTCACTCATGCTTTGAAGGCAGACGGCCGACTTCTTCAAAAAGCAGGAGGTTCTCAATTCGACTGTATTTATTTTGGTGTGTTTGTTACACGGTTACTCCGCCAATTATGAATTGATTTTGATGATTGTTTTTTTGTTTGGTTGGTCATGCTTCAGAGGTGGTTCCAAATTGTATTAACTTTTCTTGGGTAGTTTTTGAGTTAGGTTCAATAATAAATGTATTTTTCTCACTAAGCCTTTATGGATGATGTTTTAAGTTCCCGTCACTGTTATTTACATAGCAGGTAGTGGTATTCGAATTTTGGTGGGGTAGGTACCACAACTAAAAAGTAAAAAAATAAAAACTTTTTACAAAAAAAAAACACTAAAAAGTGAAAAATAACTTTAAGGCTCTTACATATTGGCGCGACTGGTCGCACGACGCGACGCCGCCGGCGCATTGTTCGCCGTAAAGTTTTCTTAGAAATTGTTTTGTTAAAAGTCGCGTCGCAGTATGTTAAAGCCTTTAATTTCGGAAGTCGGTGGCAAAAAACAAAGTTGGGAAAATGATTGATTTTGAACTTTATGAAAAGTTATCCTACTTTATGAAATACCTACAACACCAGCATTGTCATATCTCATTCTTGGAAAGTTCATCATCAACTCACTCATTCATCAGTAATAAATTTTTAATGAAAACCATATCTCTCAGTCAACGACTACAATGGGAAGCACAGTTTTCATTCAAAAGAGTTTCGTTATACCAAAGAGAGGAGGCCATAGACAAGAGACCATAGACAATTGATAGAGCCTCGTGCGAGGCACGCGTCGGCGGCAAGTGGCACAAATTGAGTGCTCCAATTACGGTGTCGGGTTGACAGTGTATAGGGTGTGTTTTTTTTGTTAAGGTGGTTTACGATGCTTTAGTTAGCTTATTTCATTATTTGGGACTTGGAGTATGGAGTTCGATGGATACTGAATTATATATTTCACTCTTGATAAAGGATACAATGAATAGAAGAGATAGAAATCGTAAACTATACACGTACTCATTTTCGGAGTACCGTGGCAATTCTATTTGGTTTTTGTAAATGGCTATATCGTTGTGTCAGGCATTCTACATCTTCTGTTTGTTTCGTAAGTTAAGTTCTACAGTCAATAATATTATATTAACAGATATGATATACACTCACAAAACAACCGAAAAAAGTGTTCCGCGCAGCAGCGGCACACATACCCACGTTTCATTCATTTTACATTTCACTACAAGTAAAAACGTTACAATTGGAATGTTTTCGAGTCTTCACGATTGCGCGCTTATAACATATCTGTTAATATAATGTCATTGTCTACAGTTATGTGTTATCCAGAAAGACAAAGATTTACATTGAGAAAACTTAAAGCAACATGCTATCTTCAACATCATTGTCAGCTTGAAATATACCATCATAGACTAAATAATCATAACAGTAGCCAGACACAATCTTCACAACACAAACAACCTTTTCCATTACACAGTCTCGTCACACCCTGTATAATATTTTTCCTAACAATGTCTACCCCCGCGCCATATTTGCGATGCGCACGTGACTTGAAATGGCGTCGTTCGAAATTCGAATAAATCAAGAGGATTGGCGGGTAATCGTGCTAAAACATCCGTTATGGCCAGTGTTGCCGAAGAGGTGTTGGTGTTCCCGTGTAGAAATTAAATGTAAATAAAGGGTAGTTGGTAAATTTACTGGATTAGTTGGTTTAGAGCGGTTTGGTTAATTGTTGGATGATTTATTTGCGTAATTAATGTTATTTAAATGTGATACTTAATGTTTATTTGCAAAAATAGTGCTTCAATTTCCATAAAGTCTACATTAATAGCTATGGACTTACAGACTAGGTCGAGCCTGTCTCGTGGAGTCCTTGAGTGGTATTACCAATCTGCCTAGCTTTTTCCCAACTATGTTGGGGTCGGCTTCCAGTATAACCGAATTCAGCTGAATACCAGTATTTTACATGAAGTGACTGCGTATCTGACTCATGGTACGTGGTATGGTATTACCTTTTATGAAAATGCTTATTAAAACTGGCTAATTAAATTCATCATTACGTCAGTATTCCTAGAAAGGTGCCTGCAGAAGTCTAGCGAACTCTCATTCTGCCAGTCATGTTTAAGACACATTCTAAAATTCCCATATTGCCATTAACAGGGGACTAATCCAGACTAAGATGGTACTACCTAACTGAGAATTCCCTTGCCTGATCCCAAAGAATCCAGAGGGCCTAGACAAGTGACAATCGCTTCGAAAGCGTTTCGCATTTCTACATCGACTTTCAACAGGATTGACATAAGCTTTTCGATAGCTTATTTCAGTCCTATACATTTTTGCCTTATCCATCATCGTTATCGCTGATAGAATGTCACTTTGTCTAGGGCCCCAGGACACAGTTCACAACCACCGCTTGCGACCGTCAGGCCAAAGAGACAGAACATGTTTCTTGCTCATACCAAATAAAAAACCAAGACAGAGCGCTGTCAACAGTGAGGCCGGTTTCGTAAACATGTGTGCACTTAGTGAGGTGTAGTGTGATTGTAAATGGTTGTAAATGTATGCGTGTGAGCGTGTGAGTTCCCAGTCTTTTAAGCAGGGATGCGGATACGCACAGGGGGCCTACCACCACCGCTTACAGCAGTATTATTTTAATCTTACTCAGTGGGGGAAAGAGATGGAGATAAACGTCCTGGAGAGCTTTATCTCTTTCCTACACTGAAGTAATAAAATAATACTACTGTAAGTGCTGGTTGGGGCCCAGAGGTGAAGTTTTGGCATGCTTCACTGTATTGTTCGCAGCGCTCTGTCTTGGTTTTTCTGGTCTGAGGTTCCTTGACTCAAAAATATATTAATCAATCATAAGAAACGACCTTAGATCATCAAGTTTCCTTGCGAATTCAATCCAAATAATACCTATCCGAGAACAAGACGAAGAGGTAACAAAAAATATTCATCGTTTATCAATATTGATATTCAAACGTATGCAAGTGCTATTTAATTAACATATTGATTAATTCAATCTAGATAATAATAATATATTCGGTGGTCTGACGAGTCTTGTGTGGGCGGAGACTGCGAGTTCTCTTTTGATTTGACATATTTGAAGTATGTAGGTACTTATGTCTGTATCGCTGATAGTGTCAACTTACAAGCAGGGACTTGAAACGTTACTCAAAATAGGTACGATAACGTTACGTAATAGTGTTATCCTAACTCATAATACTATTTATTATAAATGCGAAAGTGAGTTTGTAACGCTTTCACGCTTAAACGGCTGAACGGATTTGAATCAAATTTGGCACATGGGTAGACCATGACCCGGAATAGGACATAGGATACCTTTTATCCCGATATTTCCACGGGATCGAGATTTATGCCAGTAACCATTTACAAACCTTGCCACACAAATCTTGCAAGGACTATCAGCCATTGCTCTAGTAACTAGAGCACTTTTGAGGTATGCACACAACATTATTAGAGTCCAATATTCAACAGTATCTGATGAAAATGGAACAGAAAACGTTCTTCATCATCATCTGTCTAGCCTTTTCCCAACTATGTTGGGGTCGGCTTCCAGTCTCACTGGATGCAGCTGAATACCAGTATTTTACATGGAGCGACTGCCTATCTGACCTCCACAACCCAGTAACTGGGTAATACGATACCCTTTGGTAAGACTGGTTGTCAGATTTTCGGGCTTCTGACGACTCGTAACGACTATCAAAGATCCACGAACGATAGCTGGGACCAATGGCATAACGTGCTTTCCGAGACACGGAGGAGTCTCGATAAGTAAAGATCCACGGACCAACCCCGGCAAGCGTAGCTTAACCTGATGGATCGACCCGTGCGGCTGTTATTACTTAGCCACGAGCTCCTCTATTAGAGTCCAATGTTCCAAAGTGTCTGATGAAAATGGATCAGAAAATGTTCTTGTGGGTGCCAATTTGTGTTGACACTTCCAAATTGAGTGCTTTGATTTGATTACTTAAACCCGAATTTCTAATTTATTATTAATTAAATCACCTTAAAAATGTTCTGGAGAATTTTATAAGTATCCATCTTTTCCACAACTTTTGTTCTATTCAAATTGAAAATGTATGTCCCGTGATTCAATTTATTAACAAACTAGCCCCAATGAATCTCAAGTAACATCAAAGTAAGATCCCTAATGTCGACCACGATATTTAGGGTCCAAGCATATCCGTAACGGCAACAAATTAAATTGAAAGTAACCTGTTTTATGCTTACACCAATCATTTCATCACTGATAAAAGGGGCGGCAAATTGAAAAGTCGAGTCCCGTGTAATCGAATAATCAGTATGCTCCCACATCAAAGAAATTTATCAATTTAATTCGATAAATCGACTAAAAATTACGTAGCGAGCAAAATTGCCGCCTCCCTCTAACATGGAAATGTCATTTAGATATTGTTTTTCGCGCGCTTTTCTTCTGCTTTGAATTTGGAACGTTTAGTGGCTCCTGGAATCAAGATGAGATTTTGAGAAAAATACTTTTCTTTTAGAAATTGGGGGCTACCAGAAGTTGCGACATGAAAAGTGAAAGTTTTGATAGTCAATTGGCGCTTAAAACGTAAAAAAAACTCAAATCTTCTGTCAACTGAGTTGTGCAGGTACAGACTTACCTATTTGTTAAATGAGGACAACAGTGATAATGTTATCAAAAGATGATTACCTTCTGAAAATTAATAGATCGTAATTTATACTATAAGTAGTTAGAAGAGCTATGTAGTGAGAAATGTCACTGCTCAATTAAAGAAAAACAATATTCAAGTTATTAAAAAAACAATACAATCTGAATTCTAATTTCAAAATGACGCGTAATTCTCAATATTTTTGCAAAACAAAAAGTCGTCGAATTTTTCGTCGTTCGAAATTCAAAGTGTTCGTCGTCGCTGCGTTCGTTAAAGCGTTACGATTCGATTTGTCGCCATGTTAGGTTAAACCGCGTCCGAAAAGTAAATTTATTACATTATTCCCGCATCGGTACGCCCTCGTTTCCCGTCTTTGATCTACAATTTTCCTTTTTTTTCACAAAACGGTTACTGATTGCTTTTTATGTCATCGAGATTTTTCTAATTCCAATTTAGTCTATGGTTAGATGGAGAAATTAACCTTGGGGAAATTGACTTGAGGTTTTAGTTTTAGTATTCTGAGAAATTCTAATGTAGCTGGGCCCGCGTGGTTGATTATGGCCCACTCCCTCTTACAGACAGGAGGTCTGTGTCCCAGCAGTGGGAACATTATAGGCTGATTATGCGTATATCAATTCTAGTTAATTTATGATATTTAGAAGGCTATTTCTAGATATTTCTTTTATAGCGATTTAGAGTTTTATATATAAACGTTGCTTAAAGTTAAGTAATAATTAGCGACTGTTTAAACCATAAATTTTTGACGTTTGAACGTCACTGACTTTAAAGCAACGTTTATAAATATATAATATACCCCTTTAAGTTTTGTTAATTTTGGCCTGATACTGGAACTTGTTTACCATTTCGTAGGTCACTCATGCTAACCTGATAAGCATGATTTTCATACGTGCGAAAAATGTCTAAAATGACGTGTGACACTTTAATTTGACATGAAATACCTAATTACAAATTGAAGTAAGCTGCGAAATGTCAGTTTAGCTGCTTAAATACATACTAAATAGGTATCCTATCAAGTTGTCCTTAGTCTCTTAAGTTGACTTTTATCATGGTTTAATAGTTTAATACCCGTATCAAATTATTTGTTTGTTAATTTAAAAGCGATATTTGCTTTTTTTCCTATAAGTAGGTATGTTTCAGAATGTAAAACCTTATAAAATGGTTTATTTTCAACGTTAACTAGATTAGGTGGTAAACATTCTTAGACAGATTATTCAATTGCTTACAGTCTGACTAATTTTCGTCGTAGGTATGACTTAACAAGCACTGACATTTGGGTAACTTGCTTTCAGAGAAATCAATGACGAATGATATTTTAATGACATTATACAGGTACCTAATCTATCTATCTGCGTTTACCCATCCATGTTAGGATCGGTTTCCAGTGTAACCGGATGCAGCTGGATACCAGTATGGTAAATAATGCCCATGTAGGTTTTATCATCAATTAAAAAGTTTTCCTAAATATACCCTAGCCATTTGCGGTTTCAATAAACCAAAAAGGAGTACAACAAATAAGTATTCAACACTCTAAACTGCAACCCCAAAAATAATTTCGCGTGTAATATCGAGAAAAAAAAAGCTTAAATCCCTCTCTATGCCCACCGATGCAGAAGAAACACTTCCTTGCGCCAAATGTCCGATTGAAACCACCCCCGCAAAACTACCCTCCAGTCCTTACATGTTAAAGAATCCATAAATAATAGAGTTGACGTGCGTACGGATTGTGTTACCGAATCACCCCACCCCATGTAAATAGCGATTCTTGTCTATGCGCCTAATGCCTCTATTGTCTGTGGTACGGATTTATTATTCATTTTCTTAATACATTTGACGCTTATGAGTTTCGTATTGGCGATTTATTTTGTAATGTGATAGTGGAGATATGGGTTGTCTTTTAGGATCGAATTACTTATTTTGACTGCCTCGCTGGTCTAGTGTTCGCAAGCGCTACTGCTGAGCATGAGGTCCTGGGTTCTATTCCCGAGTCGGGCAAAGTGTCATTGGTTTATTCCATCTCGAATTTTTTAGTAGCAGCCAGTAGCAGCAGTTGATGGCAGTAGGCTCGCCCCCTATTACATGGGACTTAAACATAACTGGCGAAGTATGGGTGTATTATAGGTACACCTCTGCCCAACCCTTCGGGGAATACAGGCGTGATGTTATGTGGGTGTTTTTTATTTAGGTAGTCGATGTTCTGATGGGTAACACTTAGCAGTACCTACCTAACTGAAATATAAGTGCTAACTATGCGTATATGTAGAGTAGCTTAATGCAAAAAGTATAACCAACTAATATATCGATAGCGTTTGATTCATTGTTATGGAATGCAATGAAAATCTCCTTGAACTTTTAAACTTCGATCTGAGAGATCAGCAGTGATATTCTGTAAAAATCGCACGAGTGAATGTGAATGTGAAGTGATGAGATTCACCATCGTGCTTTTTGCAACGAATCTTTGAAGACTTGGGGCCTCTTTCACCAAACATTCACTATTTATGCAATAGATCGGATAGGCACTGTCTATCATAATTATACAGGGTTTAATGCTCAAACAATTACCATGAATTCAGTAGGTATTTATATGACCTTATACACACCTACGTTGACATTTATCGTAGGTTATTTTAAAAAAATCGGCTGTTTCATACTTTTTGACCGCTGAATTCATGGAAACAGTTCTATTCATTACATTCTAGAAATAAGTAAAATCCCACGCAAATATGAATATATTTTTCTAAACAAGCAACACAATTAGGTAACTTAGGTATATTGCAACTGTCTTGTCACGATTTGTAAGTGACCTTTAAGTTACAAATGACAAAGACCTCGACCTTTAGCTTTGTTTGAGTTTGTTTTAATTCGATTATGCTACCTACGAGAATCAAGGAGACCACAAAGTACGTAATACTTGTCTGTCTGTAACTTACCTACATTTATGTAGGGAGCTGTTTGTTGGTGCAACTAATACGTTGGTAGCAGTTTTGTTTTGCGGTTTGAGCGTGTTACCAACGAGGCAATTTGTGGAGTTTCTTGCCCATTCTTCTACATGCTACCTTTTCGAAGGGGCAGAGCAGGTGGTTAAATTTGACGAAATGAATCCAGTTAGCGACTACGCTACGTGTTCTCCGCGTTTTCGCAATACTGTAAAATATAATACAATAGAAGCAGGATATATTTAGTTAACTATTCTTCAAGAGTCATAAAAAACCCTGTAAGAAATCGACACGTGTTTCACCTTTCAACGAGGCATCCTCAGGATGACGATTGACCTGTCGCGAACGCAAACAGAACGTGTTGCCACGCAAAGTTACGCCTGAATCAATAAATTACTGTACAATCGCTTGTCTCGGTCTCTCTTGTAACATTCACGTCAACAGCTCTCGTTATCCAAACGCGGCGAACACGATACGCATACGTGGCGTGCTCGCTACGCAAACGCAGCGAGTGCGTTCAACAATCACCTCGCTGATGAAACGCTCGCAAATCGCCAGTATCATTATAAGGCTCTTAGGCATGTACGCAGATAGGTTTTTTTTTGAAAATCAGGATATTACATTTGACAGTACGTAGGTAGTTTTGACTTAGTACTTGAGAAATAATAAATTCAAAAAATTAAAATAGTTAAAATACAGTCAGTAATTGTTAAATGATGAGACATGTAAATAGTGTCAGTTAAATATCTAATCAAGTTAACCTTTAAGTGTGAATGGTAATAGCATCTAGTTTTAGCCAAGTCTAGGGTCATGTTTACTTACTGTAGAAAGAATTAGTGCGGTCTGTAATTCACTAAGGACCATTCATTTGAAATGTTAACTGTAGCCGTGAATTACGACTCAAAGATGCGTCTTCGAATTAAAGTTTAAAGCAAAGAAAATTTAAAAAGAGAAACAAAATAACACAGTTGTCAAAAATTTATTAACTCCACTTCTATGTTGCGCCAACCATAGACAATAAAAACCGGTTGACTGAATTGCGAAATATCAGTGAATAGCCCATTTGTTTGAATTGCCATAGAGTGGCCAAGTGGCGCCGTACCGTCGTTTATAAAACACGCGCCATGACACCTACTCATTCTGCCTTTTGAACAATTCATAATAAGTTTTTGAGGTTGATTTTAGAACGATATTACATTTCTGTTTGATGAAGGGAATGGGGGACTCTTTTGAAGTTCAGGAAAATGAAAAATTGGGAAATTATTTAAGTGTGCGGACATACCTAGTCATGTTAAGAATAAAGTATCCTTGTACGTTCTTGGTATATTAGAGACGTCCTCTTTTATTGAAGTCGGTTCAAAAATGGAACAGATTTCGATGAAATGATCTGCTAATGTTTACCGTAGCATATCCTTAACTTATGGCCCTTGAAAACCTCAGACCAAATATTATTTGGTCTGAGTTGAAAACATTCAAAATTTAGTCGCAAGTCACAACCTCATTTCAGCTCAACTTGTCAAAAAGTACGAAAAAAAGAGGTGTTTTTGACAAATCGATTTTGACATTAGAAAGCGAACATTAAAAAAATACAGAAATTGCCTCTCTCTGTCATTAAATAAACAAATCATTATTAGTAAATAATACCAACCAGCTGCTAGCCCATAATAATCTTAGTCTAGTTTAAATATAATACCATGTTATGTCCAGCTGGACAATATTCCCATAGACTAACTATTTATGCGAGCATATTGTATGCTAGTAATACGTCTCCGTTGAGGTACAGATTATACGGATCGCTACAGATTGACTGCTAGTGCTGAGTGACCGATTTATGTTGTTGCAAAATATGCTATTATGAACAATTTTCATTGTGTAGCTATTTATTAGAATTGTTAATTTTTGGATAGTCCAATAGAATTTAAGATGGGTCTATGGGCCTCAAAGTCTACAATTTCAGAGATTTCTAATTATTTTGAGATCCGAGAGAGAGATTTGTGGCGTTGCATTGTAACTTATTGTGCTTTTCTGTCGAAAAATCTTAGATAGCACGATGCCAGGGGGTAGATTCCAAATGCGTGTTAATACTTTAAAACTCATGTAGTGGCATCTACATCACCATATGCGAATTGCGCATCAAAGACCTGACGACACACAAAATCATGCATCGCGCAATTAAAGTTTACAGCGCGAACAACATTTAAACAAGATTCCAACATCAATCGTTGGGCAGTTGCCCGCCAGACACAACAACCGTCTGGTCGGAGGATCCTACCTTTTTTATAGAGGATGAGAGAACTTTACACCCTGTTCCTCATACCTCTAAAGATCCTCCTTTTCTATAAATTATCTAATTCAAAACTGTATGCATACTACTTTGTGTAAATTATTTCATCGCCACTACTGTCAAAACGGTGAAGGAAAAACATTGTGAGGAAACCGGCATGTTCTAGAACCAAAAATTCGAAGACCCGCGTGGTGGATTACGGCCAGCTCCCTCTCAGAGAGAGGAGGCCTGTGTCCCAGCAGTGGGAACATCAAAGGCTGATTATGCATCAGTGGCGAAGGGTGATTTCTCGGGGGTGGGAAACCGGAGCAAAAAAATGAACAAAAAAAAAATAAAAATATATATATATATATATATACTGACGAATTGAGAACCTCCTCCTTTTTGAAAAACCCGGTTAATAATACTTGTAGGGAAACAATACATTTTATTTTATTTACAACTGCCAGTCAGCCATTCATATTTATCGTAAAGGGAAACATTAGAATGTTTGAAAAAACCATCACGTCGTTTGTAATTTATACTTACATCTGAGCAAGCACGGCCTAACGAAACGAAAACGAAAGCATGTTTCCTCACAAAGAAAATAATCCTAAACAACAATTTATAGGCTACCACTAAGCTACCAGACGGCCCGCACGCGGGGCAAAAGACATTGTAGTTAATTAGAAAGTCCTTGACGAATTATTGCCGCCATCCTAATCCTACTGATCGTACTAATAACTTTTCAAATCTATTAAGAAATTTCAACTTATTAACTATCTACTTACCCCAAATACATAATTACAACGTACACTTTCACTAAAGTCAAAACACTTTATTCACTGTTTTATACCAACAAACTAATACTACTACTACGATTCTCGTACTGATAAACTAATGATTTCAATGAATAATACCAACAAAATGTGAATTAACTGCAAGTGTAAACAAAATAAAATGATGAATAATGCGATTACGTCAAACACAACCATGCAATCACACAATGTCTAGCGTCTAATAGTGTCCTCGTGTCCTGTCTCCTGTCCGAACTCCGAGCCGAACGCATTACGAAAATCAACGAAAACTACCGAACCGATATCTCTCCATCTCGTTCACGCGCAAGCAATTTTCGATCACTGTTTGTAGGTATAACTCGCTGTCGGCCGGGTTACTGGAGCCGTATGAAACCGGGGTGTCACGTGACCTAAGTGACGTCATGACGCCTTGATTTTTGAATCAACGACAAGCCGCCCGCACCGCCGAGTTATTTTAGAGAAAATTTTTTTGCGGTCGGGAGATAACAATGACAAAACATTGAATGTGGGCGTTTTGTATAGTTTTAGTTTTATGGTGTATTAAATACCTCTATTGTGATTATTGAACAGGCATTTTAAACACTACTGACTGTGTTAGTTTTCAATGAGGATAGAGTGGTAAGTTCAGAAGGGAAGCCGATAGGAATCGGGTTGTAGGGTAGCTGCGGCCCTGTTATGCATGCATACTACAATCCGGCCGTCGATTTCGAGAAAATACGTTCCTGGCACCTGTCAGTTGGACAATTTCTAGTACAAATAAGGATTAAATTAGCAAAACACATATTCGTTACTATGAAACTGACAGGTGTCAAGAACGTATTCTCTCGTAGGCTGGATGTCTAAGTTGCCAGTGACAGAATCAAAACTGCAGATTTCGAAGGGTAGTTCAACTGTTTTTTTTTTGCAGAAGAGCTCACAGATGGGTCAGGGGTCATCATGCAAAAGGTGCACAAGGAAGTGCGGTGCTACTGACGACACATGCCACGATGACATGCCATAAGGGAACAGAGACATTCGTGGAAGACAATATTGCTGTTTTTTTTTATGAAACGAGCCTGAACGAAGTGGAAAGGATATACCTACTGACAATGATATTATATTTAACGTGTTATAAGCGCGCAATCGTGAAGACTTGAAAACATTCCAATTTTAATTGTAACGTTTTTACTTGGAGTGAAATGTAAAAGGAATGAAACATGGGTATGTGTGCCGCTGCTGCGCGGAACACTTTTTTCGGTTGTTTTGTGAGTGTATAACATATCTGTTAATTTAATATCATTGCCTACTGACATAATTATAATTAGAAAAATAAAAAAATAATCTATAAACCAAAAAACCCGACTGCTAAATCTCGTACGTAACTGAAAAGTACTGGTATCGCAGGCGGGACAAACCAATAACCTGAAAGATGGTGTAGCTGTTGTTTGTCCCGCCTGCGATATCAAAATTCTATTAATAATAATGCTTGTTTATCTCTTTTTAGTTAAGTACAACATGGCAGACATCGATAATCAATCAATCTTGAATAATAACTAAGTGATTTAATTAAATAAAAACAGCGCAAAAAAGACATCTTAGTGTCCAAATAAAACTTTATAATGATTCAAGTAATATACATTTTTTGACCGTTTCTGTGACCCCAATTTTATTGTTTTGACATTATAAAATTAATTAATGAATTATAGTAATATTTCATTATTTTATAGACTTAAAAATAGATAACGTGACGTCTGATTTAAAATAAAATGAATATCACTTAGGTACTGCACAACAAAATGTAAAGCCCTAATTTCCGTTTTCACAGGTAATGTCAACGCGCAACCTATTACCATGGATTCTATTCTATTACAAGCGATGTTTTTTGAGGGTTATTAAAAAAAAATGCTGTTCCATACATTTTGACCGCGTAGTGATTGCACTTTTGTATGAAACAGCAGATTTTTTTTTGGTGACCGACGAGAATTTTCTACGCTATCTTCATGTGCTGAGTATTTATGGTTACAGATTGCGCGTCGACGTCCCTGCCAACCTGTATATGCCTGTATAGCCACTATATGTACACCTCTGCCTAACCATTCGGGGATGTGACGTTCACATTCAAGTCGCAAAGTGTTAAAACTTGTCAAAAATGTTGGTAAATTGATAGTAATTTTGACAGATTGCGAATTCGAACGTTCTTAAAAAAATACGGGAAGTGCCCCTCTGAACTATTACTTACGAAGCATACCGTAGTACCGATACGATAATATCGTAACGATACATATTACGCATGCCTAACCTTTTTTTTTTTTGTGTGTGGGAAATCATCTAATGACTTCTCCCGCTCTGGGCGGAGCGGAAGGGCGTGTCAGACTTTTACTTACTAAAACCCAGCCGTGTTCCTTCAGTTGCCTGTTGCCAAGGTCCCGGTATCCCTTTCGGACTAACCCGCAACCCTGGCAATGCCTTACTAACCGATACGATAATATCGTAAGGATACATATTACGTATGCCTTACTAACCTACCTCCAAAACTTTTCCAAAATGAATATATGCCACCGATATTGGTTTGAAATTCACTGTTGATCGATTGTCCTTATATAACGCGACATATATACGTATATATTTATATAGGAGACGGAGTTAGAGTGCGCTTGGACGCTCTTCTTGTAATATATAGCTTGGAGCCTCATTCTGAAAGTTTTTGTATTGAAGGGACTGGAGAGTTTCATAAGACATCACAGAAATTGAAAATCCGGAGTCACACGTGTTAGGGATAAATCGCACAGAATCGAAGAGTGTGACTCCGGATTTTTAATTTGTCTGTCTCCGTCTCTGTTTTAATCTGTCTACCTATCTTTTTAGTTGATTTGACTTTTTTGTCCAAGTTGGGTTTTAGTTTTATAAGCGTGCGTTTGCACTGGCGAAATATTTAAGACAAAACATGTTGAAATCTCTATTTTTTGTCAATGTTCCATACAATTTTTGACAGGAACTAGAGATTACAACATGTTTTGTCTTGAATGTAACGCCAGTGTAAACGCACGGTTACTTTTATTTTTATTAAAAAAAAATGAAATTAGCTAATTAAGCCCTTTCATTTGATACCAAAATATATATTTTTTAGTTCATGTCTATATGTCATCTAGAGGGCGCAATTTAATGTGACGTCACATGGCCTATAACCAGCGGACGATCAAGACGCTTCCAACGATACCTCATTTGTCAAATTGTGATTAGTCGTTTTAGAAGATATGAGGGAACAGATGAACATACATACCTACCGGTCAAAATCATAACCCTCCTTTTTGCTTTCCCGTAGTCGGGTAAAAATGGGTTCCTACTGGCGCCAACATAAACATTATGGGAAACATAGACAATATACATTCGAGGAAATATCTTTCATACCAAAATACGTATACCTATAGTGAGAGTACTTGACTCTACAGTAGACACGTGTTTTCTTTTCTTGCCTGTACAAGGAAGGAAAACACGTGTCTAATTCTAAAGTAAACAGGTGGGTATTTATTACCCACGTACGTGTATGTTGTCATAAGTAAATCACCGTATAATAATAGCATAATCAGTCTATAGGTAATGTTCCCACTGCTGGGACACAGGACTCCTTTCTGTGAGAGGAAGAGTGGTCCGTAATCCACCACGCGGGCGCAGTGCGGGTTGGTAAATGTCACATGTTTTTGATTTTTTTCTCCTAAGACATGCCGGTTTCCTCACGCTGTTTTCCTTCACCGTTTTGAGAGCCTTATAATCACGATACCAATAGTTTTTAATGTTATGAAAAGTAGCAGTAGGTAGTATTTATTTTAGTCGACTTGCATCAACCGTGGTCTTGGAAAGATTGTCAGTGAAGGAGCGTTCTTTCTTCCCCAGTCTAATCGGATGCAGTTGAATACCAGTAACATGGAGCGACTGCCTATCTGACCTCCACAACCTATAGTTATTGGATAATACCCCTGCATAAGACTGGTTGTCAGACGTTTTTGTTTTGTAAGTATCATGATACATCTCATATCATACATATCATATACAAATCGCGATTTAAAAAAAATATTAATTGATTTAATCAAGAACAAAATTATAAGCGCAAGGAAGCCAAACAAGATATCGAAAAAACTAAAAAAGACATAAACTAAACCGAATCGACAATGTTATGATTTTCAAGAGCAAATAATACTGAAAAACATGGAATTTTTCATCATAGAAAATAGTTAAATTTTTAGTTCCATTCATTTAAAGCCGCGAATGATACCTACGTGTGCATGCCAGACAATGTTGATAACAACAAGAAGTTAGGTCTGTCTTCGGGATAAAGATTTATTTATGTAGATTCCATGATATTTTCAGCTGGCCACATTCTAGGTGTTAGGTACCTACTTTATTAGGTAAATAGTATCACCGTTCACAAATAAAATACTGCATACAGTAGGTACTAATCTGACATTCAAAAAGGCTGAATAAGAAGCTAAGAAGACGTAATTTATATGCCGAATATAATAATACCTATACCACACACTGAGCTAAATACCTAAATATAATTATCCAAATTGGATTTTTATAAATTGCTTCAATACCAGCTTATTTGGTTTGGCCGCCGTTCAAAATAGTCTCATTTACTTGGTGCTAGTAATGATTACAACCACTATAACTATAAATCAAAAGTATTTTATAGCTAACTATTATTACACAAAATAAAAAATAATGAAAAGCAAACGAATTGCAGAATGTGACGTGTTACGCGCAGCAGCCGGGGGAGAGGGGCGCGGCGTGCGGGAAGGAGATAAGCGGCTTAACTCCGCACCCGCCTGAGATAGCAGCATACGAGAAACCTACAAACCAGAGTGAGAGGGAAATACATTACTATATACAGCTGCAAACATTACTGCGTACGCTCGACGCGGGGCGTTCTCATTTTAAACGTGCTAACTCCCTTTTCCTCCATTCCGTTTTAACGTTTAATATCAACTAATAAGTGCGATATTCCTTCGCGCCGTTTTGGTAGGTTACCCGACCAGGGTTGCCACAATAAAATAAAAATACATTTTCCAGGGAATATCTACGTGGGTACAAGTAAAGTTTGCGTTTGTAACGTATAGCTATGTGTGTCGCACAATTCAGCGGGCCCGTCTAAACAGCTAATTTTAAAGAAGTCCAACAGAGTTGGGGGACGAATTTCGACGACATTGCGCCGACATTTTTTGTGTGACAGTAGTTTTGATGTGTCTTTGAATATCAGTTGGGGGTTTATTAAAAAACGGATTATTTTCTCTACACAGAATTTTTTGGCATACTTTTTAGTACTTACCTTTTATGAAACTTGGGATATGAATGGCGCGAAAGAGTTGGTACTCCTACATTTTCTATGTTTCAGATTCCACTTTTGCTGGCGAATTATTGTTAGTAAGAAGTAATTCTGTATCCTCTTGTGGCTCGAGATTTGTTCGCTGGGGTATACTTACCTATTTGAAGTTGCAGCCTGCAATATTAGGTACTCCTCGAAAATTTAACATACTTAACATAAGATCACGTCGTAATTCCCTTAAGGTAAGGCAGAGGTGTAACTATAGTAACTTACACCCACATTTCACCAGTTGTGTTAAAGTCCCTAATACTATGGTCCGAGCCAATCCATCAATCGGGCACAAATTCAGACTCCGGGCAGACACTGAGAAATTCGCCCGACCTGGGCATCGAACCCAAGACCACATCCTCAGTTTGCGACCAAAAGACCAAGGAGGCAGTTACAATTTAGTAGGACTTAAAAACATTGTTGTGTTTAAATCCTTCAAGGTCTAACTGCAGTCATTTTGGATAAAATAGAGAACTGCTGATACATAATTAACTTTATTTTGCTTCAATTAAAAACTAACTGATAAACTGATAAGACTGCACTTTTTGACTTGACATTAATCTCCCTCCACGAGTAATTCGTCAACTCTTCCTACATGCCTACGACCCATCTAAGACGACTTGCAGAAAATCAAAAGAACACCCTAAATGAGCCGTAGACATGTAGGACAGGTTGACGAATTTCTCACCTCCACATCCCAGTAACTGAGTAACATGGTACCTCTTGTTAAGACTGGTTGTCAGACTTTCGGGCACAGAATAACAGCTGGGATCAACGGCCTAACGGGCTTTCCGAGGCACGGAGGGGTCTCGGTAAATAATGTATAGTCACCCATCCACTAACCGACCGCAGCAGGCGTAGCTTAACCTTCATTCGACCCGTGTTGCTGTTTTTATTTAGCCAAGAGCTCCACTTCGAATGGAAAACTGGTTGCTATATAATTATTGTAAAACTGAAAACCTTTTGAACTGAAGTTTGCCACGTTTCCAATGGACGTGACTTCATGTGACTGGCCTATGTGGTAGTGCAGTTGTAAAGTGCAGAGATTATTACTGATTATTTACTGGGGTTACATTTGAAGAGCCTAGACAAGTGAAGTTGACTCAAGTATTTCCAGTGCACCCCAGCCCACAAGCTGTGGCAAAATTATGATGTATCGTTCACAAAAGCCATTCATGAGGAGTCAAAGGCTGTGTTTAACTGATTGATAGATAATTTATTCAGGCGTGATTTTGCGAAAATCCATTATTATCTCTGCGTCCAGCGCTCGGTGTGGTACACGTCGTGTTCTGGTTTGCAACTGGTCAATCGTCATCCTGAGGATGCATCGTTGAGAGGTGAAACACCTGTCGATTTCTTACAGGATTTTTTTATGACTCTTGAAGAATAGTTAAGCGGAATAGGTTACTAAATATATCTACGTCTATTTTATTTTAACTGATTGACGAAACTTTTCATCACAGTATGACTTATGTATACCTTGTGTCAACACAAAAAAAGAAAAGAAAAAACCTTACCCAATTCAAAGAAAACACTACTACTGTTAGGTGCAAGAAAGGATCTGGCTTTCTCATTCAATCAAGGTTTCCTTCGTCTTCAACAGAACCTTCGGAATCAATTAGTCCTCACCGTATGCGTTGAATCCGAATCTCCAAACGGATAAGCAAACGGTGACGGTTGAGTGGCTCTAGCCTGAATCACAGACTACACACAGTCAATACAATTTGTTTAACGTTGAGCCTAGGATTGTGAGGGACTTTGCTACACTGGAGGGATTTTTGGTCATGATTTGTATTTGGTAAATTGAGGTTAGTCACAGCATTTATATATGGATTAGAAATTCCGAAAAACAGATATCGATTATTTGATCTGAGTCGGCTTTAGAAAAAAAGAGTATTCAAAATCGGCATAGATGAACATAAATAATATACTAAGGCACAGCAACGAACATATTATTAAAACCTCCTTTTTTTTGGAAGTCGGTTCAGAAAAGAAAATCTTTACGACTGCGCTTTGGATTACTACTTGGCAATTCAATTTGGTCGATTGTAGGTAAATCGTGAATCAGTATCTAAAATGTAATGCATTAGAAACGATCACTGCAGAACATAGGCTTCTCAATTACCAATCTACAGGTACGTACAAATTTTTGGTTTTCCTCAAATTTGGTAAACGTATGCATCTATCATCAAATTAATTAATGGGAACTGTAAAAGACACGTCGAGTCCAACTCCTTGTTAAGGCGGCAACATTTTTGTGAAATGTTGAAAACCCCGACTTTATTGCAAAAACCCAAGAAAATGTATTTACCTACCTCACATTAGCCCTCTTAGAAAAACAAAGCAGCTAAATATTTCGCCAAAACACTCCATTTTCCGTCTCCAAGGTTCGCTTGTTTCCGCTGGATTAGCTTAAAAACTTTTACCGTTCCAAGGCAGTACCAATTACAGTAATTAGAGGTGTCGTATCCTCGAGTCGTGTGGGTCACGTCACTCGTTGCTGGACGTTGTAGGACGTCCTGCAATGGCTTCTGCCATCGAACTCGGCTCGTGTTTCTGGCACGCGAGTAGCGACCGCATCGGAACGAAACACCGGGCGGTGTTGAATTTATTACGTTTGTCGATATTTTTTCGAGGGTGGAATAAAGGTGTTTTTGAGGATTTATTTTTCGATTGTTAAATGGTTTCCTCCTGTTTCCGAAGAATCAAGAAATGTTAGTACCTAGCCGAGCTTGTGACCTAAATAAGAAATGCTCTTGATCCCTGAAAGATATGCCCTACAGTTTTTGACTTTTTAGAACCTTTCAGTTAAGGTACAATTCTGTAGCCAACCGCAGGCGGCAGCAGCACCTGCCACCGCCACCGTTGCCACCTTGGCAACAGGCAACTGAAGGAACACGGGTGGATTTTAGTTAGTAAAAGTCTGACACGCCCTTGCGCTCCACACAGAGCGGGAGAAGCTACTACTCCTCAAAAAAAAAAGGCGGCAGCAGGTGACGTGTCGCTGCGACATAACTGGTTTTTATGTATTTCTATGAAACCAACGTGTCGCTAGCTACGGAAGGAATTTCATAGAAATACATAGAAACCAGGCCGTGTCACGGCAACGCTACGGAATGGTACCTTTAGTGTTCCAACTTTAAATAATTATCATCAGGATCCACGTTGTGTAGTGTCGAGCATTGTAGAAGATATTGACGACATTGTTCTGCAATTTTTACCACGTCGAAATAGGTTACACGAAGCAAAAAGAGTAAATAGGCTCCCGCAGACAGGCAGGATGCGATAGTGCAACGCTACTTTACTAGAACAAAATTCCTTCCTTCATAGAAATGGTTGTACCAGAATCGCGTGTACCAGAACCGTCGCGTCGCGCCAATCTGCGGGAGCCATGTAAGGATCGTAGCAGGTCGTTCTGTAGATTTTTTCTACCCACATAGAAAGAAGGCGTGAGTGTATACACATATATGTGTTAGGGTGGAGCGTCAATTTTTTTTATTCTTTTTCAATATTGAATAGCACTAGAATGTTGCATTGCACCCTAAATTACATAAAAAAATAATCAAAAAAATATTGGAACCTATTATTAGCCCTCTACTGCCGCTTGAAGATTATGAAAAATCAATAATGAGCAATTTAAAAAACATCACATAATAAAACATAAACTTTTTTTTTATTGTTATTGTAACTCATAATACCCTAAATATGACTAGTTTTATATAAAAAAAGGTCAATTTACTGATAAACGGCACACAAAGGTACGTTAATTCGGAAGTCAATGTGAAGAAAATGAAAAAATATTGCGGGTATCTTTGCAAGTTGAGTTTTAGATTTTAGTTCATAAAATGAGTATTTTAGTGTTAATTGTACGTTGAAATATAATAGTATTTTTATTTTTATAACATTCTGTATATGCTTAATTTCCTTAAATTATGGCAACTTTGAGCTAAAGTAGAGGGCTAAAATATATGTCCAAAAAATAAACAAAAATATATTCACTTATAATTTAGCCAAATGCAACTTTGTGCAGGTATTCAAAATCGATTCGATGTCATTTTTTTTTCTCCATACATTAACGCTCCACCCTAATGTGTATAGGTCAAGGTCAAGGACATTTAACCCATGAGGAGTTTATTTTTCTTTATTTATCTTAGTCGTCCACTATCTTTGGTAGAAAGGTTCTACCAGCTATAGGAGAGGCTTTCTACATCACACAAGCCACGTGAAAACCAATACGAAGTCTGTTTTCATGGTTAGGTATATATTTTCATAGAATTGGATTTGGATAACCTATGTCACCGTAAGATTGTGAGAACCGTTAGTTTATAATTTATCTACCGATAAATTTATTTTCGTTAGATTATAAACTGATTAAAAATTGTGAACTTGGTGAAATGGATTAGGTTAGAACTGTGCCCAAACGCGTGCGAGCCGAGCGAGCGCTACTTCCATGTTGCTCGCAGCTAGGCAGGCTATTTAGTATTTGCATAAAGTGCGTTACGTCGCAAGCAAGTTTGATAACAGTGGGGTATTTCCCGTAATTTTTAAGAACGTGCGCATACTATCCTCATTCGCAATCTGTCAAAAATACCATCAATTTACCAACATTTTTGACAAGTTTGACAGATTGCGAGTTGAATGTGAACGTTTTTTATGTAGGTACGAGAATTGGCCTTCTGTTCCAATTTACCAGTTTCCCATGACTAAATCAAAAACTATCGAAAATAATCCGTTAAATTGTAAATAGTTTTTTGCAATTCACAATTTTTGGACAGTTTTTAATCTTGAAATAATACTGATAGAATACCTATGAACTAACAAAGTTCAAATAGATCCGTTGCCGTAATGTTGGCTCCCCTGTTAAATTTAAAAAACGGACCTATTAGGTAGCGCGTAGTTGAGTAGCGTAGTCGTATTGGTCCTACAACAGTGGAACCAACATTACGGCATAGTATTTAATGAAACGCAGTCTATTATACGGTGACCGATTTAAGTTAAAGAGTAACAACTAAGTATGACATAAATTTTTATTTTCTCAGAAATGCTTTTGATCTGCGTCCTGATCAAAAACATCGACGAATTTAAGTAAGGACTTGCTTATGTATTTGTTTGTTATAAAAACTGCATGTTTAAAATTACTAATGACTTCATCTCAGGAATTTGTTCAAAATGAAACACTAAAATGTATTTTATATGCATATATTCGGATTCAATATTTCAATAGCTATCAGTTAATAATTAATACAACTTAACTTAAAAAAAATACACTGACTCTTCATCGAACGTACAAGTAATGTACTTAACTAATTTAGCTATGTCCAAGCTTAATATTTACTATAAATTACAATTTCATTACATTTAAATACTACAAAGTTGGGAATTTTGTTTTAGGCGCTGGCATCCCTGAAACATCGATCGTAATCTTAATAAAAAAATATAATTATTCTACTCTTGATTAAAAAGAAAAATATTTAAATAAAATATTCTGAAGTTTAAAATAAATAAAATATCTATGATTGCCTCGCCTCCTGTTTTGGAACTAAAATATCGTCATTGGCGAACAATGAGTAAATAAACGACTCTTTTCTTGTACTTTTGGTTTTTCTTCGGGACTGTATCCCAAGTTCTGAGGCAAGGAGGCAAGTCCACCATAGAGTACAAGTAAATCTTGTAACAATAAAAAATAAAAAAGTAAGTACCTCGATGTTTAAGTAATCCCAATCGCGCGTTACTTTCTGCCACTAATAAAGCCATTAGTGACAATATTCTCGCACAAAATGATCCCATTTTATTTGTAAAAAATAATATAAATTAACTAATAATCTCATTAAATTATTCTCATGTGAATTTATTAGGCTCGAAAAGTCGACTTCGAGCCAATAACATTTTTATTTTTAAAACCGCCATTTTGTCGGCAACTGTCATGGGCGCCAATCTCGTTTATTGGCCGCCATCTGTAATCAGGTTTTATTGTATATACTTCTAATTTTTATTTGCAAAAGTAAGCCCATCTTATTTGTCAAGCAAAAATTATTTAAATTAAGTTAACAATTTTAGAGGATTTAATGCGATTTTTACTAAATATGAAAATACCAAAGTATTTCGAAAAAAAAGAATGTTACATGTTTACTATAAAAAATAAATCCCAATACAAGATGGCGGCGCGAAGTTTACACTTAGTTTCATTGTTTTACGAATTATTTTATTTGTATAACTTATGGCAGGGTTGTCACTGGTCTAAAAAATAATAAAAAAAAATACGATCACTTAAAACTAGACAATAATAACCCACATATACATTCGTAGCACACACATATACAAAATAAAACTCTTAACATACAATTTATATACAATAGAACTATGTGGCGTTACTTATATTAAAACTAAATTATATTTAAATAACAATCAGCAATAAGGTTAAAAAAAAGGTAATTGAGTACTTACTAGAAAAAACTAAAAGGTTTCTATGGTTTAACTTAATTTTATGACGATTTTATATTTTCGTTTTATATTTTTATTATTTTATTTATTACAGTATAAACCTCAGCCAAACATTGAAGTTTGTTGTCTTCATTATTGTTTTAATGATACTGATGTTTATTTATTGTTTTAATATAAGTAACGACTGATTATTTCGTTAATTTAGCGAATTCCGTCACTAATTTTAGCCTAAGTTAACTCGTTTTAAATATAATAAGTGATATGATTCTGGGTGTTTTTTACACAGGCGCAGGGAAGCAAAAATAGGAAAATAATTTTATAAAATTCAAGAGCTTTTCCTCTTTTCTTCACATTTTGAACACCAAAATCAAAAAAAATATGTAAAAAACACCTTCACATTTTGTTGAAGCGATTTTATTAATCTTTTTTTTTTCAAAAAATTAAATATTTTTGGCGTTCAAATGTAAAATATAAACTCTACAACAACGTGTATTTACACAAAATTAGGCCTCTCGACATTTTAGCTTTCGTTGAAAATCGTTAGTTGAATAGCGTTTAGATGTAAAATAAACTTCTGTGTTTTGTAAATCATAATTTGAACAAGACTTGAGTCCATATTTGTTAGTCGATGCTTTCTAAATTTTAATAATAAATAACTTTTCTTAGTATTATTTCTGTTAAAGTTTCTAAATATGATGGCAAGTCTTGTTCAAAAATGTTCGTTTACAATACTAAAACGCTTTCTACGTTTGAAGTTAATATGAACAGTTCAAAGAAACTTTGTATGTTTTGTAAAAATAATTTAATATACGATTTTATTGATATGTACTTACATCGTATTTTCTTAACTTTCATATTTTATTACACTAAAAGGTAAACATTTTAAACAGTTTTTTACATATCTAACAAAAAATGAAAATTATAAAAAAAATACGAGAGAAAAACTGTTAAATACTGAAAGTATTAAACAAAAATTGTTTAAGCCATTTTCGCTCAAACTGTCAAAAACATTCTCTATTTAAAACTCTCAAAACAGTCATACAGAAAGAGGTATAAAAGTTTAAAAAAATGCCCATAAACATACAAACTCCCTTTGGGCCGTTCTCATACACCCACTATACAAGAAATATGTACAACTACAAAATAAAGGACTAGATAGACTAAACCATATTGATACCATACTTTTCTGGCGCAAAATAACTGTTCCCCGTGTTTGAAAAGTTCGTTATTTGGGATGCCTGTAGCATGCTCAAATGTGGTGAGTTTTGGGACTGGTTTTCTGGGGACTCGGGGCCCGAAGACAGGATGTTGTGGTGGGATGCCCAGGCCCCTGGTGGCGATGGGTTGCCGAAGGATACTTGATTGTAGAGCTGGTTGCCGTTGGCAGTCAGGTTGTGGCCGTGGTGACTACCGTGCGTCTGGTTCACGGATGAACCGTTGAAGTACTCCATCTAAGGAAGGAAGGTTTTTGTTAGAATCTCTTTTGAAAGTTATGGTCTAAAATTATTAAAAAAAACTGCGTTTATTTTTGTTTTGTCTATGTCCAGTAACATTTAAATGTCATAACTTGGTTTGGCAGATTTTGGGATGTTTTGTTATGAAAATTAATTAAAGTTTAAAAAAAAAGCCAATTGTTCGATTAAAGACTTTAAATAATATCATTAGGCATAAGATGGCGGCCCACAAAACATTTTTGCGCTAAAAATACTTAAAATATTCGAATAAATTATTATTATAACGACGTAATAGTTCGTCAAAATGATTGGCATACCGATCCCATCCCATAGATTAGCAATCATTCTAATTTTGATTTAAATAAATGCCAATGCCAAATAATTGATTCCATTAATTGACAAAATTTTATTAACAAGATTTTATTATCAAAAACATCTTTTTAAGTTTTCAAAACAGTTGTGGTTATTTAATTAATATTACAGAGTTGAATTAAAATAATAAAAAACTTCTATTAGACACAAATTTTAATGTTTATTCTCATAAATAACTTTAAGAAAACAATTAATTTAATATGGCAGGCGAAATGAGGTTTTATTTATTTCTATTCCAACATATAAAAACTTCAAAGGTTCTTGTATTTTAATAATTTCTTTTTATTAAAATACAAGAACCTTTGAAGTTTTTATCTTACCACAGGGCATTTTATTATTCTTCAAACAATTATGTTTCAAATGAAGAAATTAAGTATACCTAATGCCTGTGCTGTTGTTTAGCAAAATTGTTTGATATTTCTGTTTACTTTTATTTAGACAAAGGACCATGTCCGTATTTGATTAAATGAAGGAATTAAATCTATGACCCTGGACTCAAAAGGCCTTGTAAGATGCTGTTCATCTTTTCTAGTAACATTTGGTAAGGTAGTATTCATTTGAATACCTTCAAAGGACAAGGATAATCTAGTTAATATCTACACTGACAGACAACGGACAACCTTATATGGGCCTGAAACTTTTCAATCTTCGTTATATCACTCTTGTGAACTTCCATACAAACATTTCTATCTCCGTTATATCACACTTAAAATTCAAGCTCCTACACCCAGTGGGGGTCTAGCAGCTTGAATTTTTCACGAGAGTGATATATCGAAGATGGATAAGTTTTGTATGGAAGTAATTTTTGTCGTATGAAAATCTCATCGGGCACTCAGTTTATAAATAATAAAAAATATAGTTCTGTAGACTCACCTGACTAGGATAATACGGAGAATTATACGCGCTTTGCCCGTAGCCCTGATGATGGTGCGACGTCGAATAGCTCCGGATATAGTCCGAACTGCCCGGCCAGTGGAAGCTGTTGTAACTGTCCGGGTGATACACGTTCCCTGGCCCGTTTATACTCTGAGGAGTGATAGGAGGAGAGGGCGTGGTCATAATCGAGGAGTTGGATCCCAAAGGAGTAAGATTCCCCGTCAGTCGGGAGCTGTACTGGTCCTTAACCAGATTACTCCCAAATTTTTCTGTGTAATCCAACTTGCTGGCATAGTCCAGTCTCTTTGGACTACTGTACAGCTCTTGTTTAGGAGTGACTCCGTAGCCATGGATGTTGGAGACAGGTTCTGAAGGCGAGGACTCTTTACCACTTATTCTGAGCTCGTTAGAGTTATAGTGGGACAGAGAGGTTAGACTATTATTCTTGTTGTGAGGAGAACTTTCATAGTTCGTTCCTGCTGACTCCTTCTTGCAAATAACGTTGATGGGTGGACTAACAGACGTCGTCGGCGTTATAGGAAGATTTGGAGATGACGTTGTGATGCTAGAGTTCTGTGTTGTAGGTACATTTGAAGAGCTGGTGAGGGCTTTGGAAGTGGTTATCTTAGTAGAACTCGTTGAGGCCTTGATGCTGCTGTTGGCGACTGTTGTCTTCGAACTGGAGGTGGATTTACTGGATATCTGCGTGTTGGTCTGCTGTTGCAGCTGCTGTCGGCATTTCGCTCTTCGGTTCTTGAACCAGACCTGTTGACAAAACAGTTTAGTTAGGAATAGTGTTTGCATTATCAGCCTATAATGTTCCCTCTGCTGAATGAATGAATGTTATTTATTTCCTGGGACACAAGCCTCCTCTCTTTGAGAGGGAGTGGGCTGTAATCTACCACTCGGGACAAGAGCGGGTTGGTAGATGTCACATCTCTTCGAATTTTTGTTTCTAGGACATGCCGGTTTCCTCGCGATGTTTTCCTTCACCGCTTACAATGAACTCTTTTAGGAATTGTGACACGTTTGCAGTATCAGTAATAAGTATGAACACTAGTAACGTTATGGGTTGAGTTATGCGGTGCAGCAATAAATAAAAAAAGTTAAATTGCAGATTGCAGTTTATTTAAGTATTAGTTTTAACTTCTAAGATTCAGTCAGAGTTTCATTAAGAAAGCGACACCACATACAAACTCCCAAAAAACATCAATATTGGTATAGAAAAGAAAAAATCTTTTGTCTAATTCTATATCTCGTCACATTAAACCATTAATTACTTGTAAACATGTTGTATTAACCAAACAAAATTCTCCCGAACCCTAAATGCACATAACCTCCCAACAAACCACGACTGCTTCCAGCAACTGTTAATGCCTCCTACTATTTGTTCGTTCCAATCCTGCGCAGCAATTACTTCGCGTTCGCGCTTGCAGTGTGCACAACGGATTATAAATGATTTATTACGAACGTGAGTTTCGTGCCAGTGGTAGGGGTGCTTTTTTAATGTTTTTTTTCTTTTATTTGGTGTGGGTACTAAATTGTGGGATGAAAGAATTAGTGGATTTTTTTTGAGTTGCGGACTAAGTTTAAAACAAGTTGGAAGTGTGAAGGTTTTGTGAAATTGTTGGTATAGCGGAAAACGGACTGTCTGTACACTTATATTATGTTAGGACAGTAACAGTTATGATATAAACTCTTCCAGTATAAACGATTTGGTGTAACTTAATTATACTATAAGCTTATATTGTATTTTTAATAGATTACTAACCAAGGATAGTTATACCCCGAAATCTAAAGCAACCCCATGTATTAGCGAAAGACCCGAGCTTTTGCTAATACGTCAGTGGCCTCATACATGTAGACTAACGTTAGCTAATGTTAGATCAAATTCTAAATAAAACTATTTTAAAATTCACTTTCTCAAAAGTTAGTCACTTAGTCCCTTTTACCTCAATTTTAGTGGTAAAACGTTCTATATACAAACAGTAGCGTCAGATAAACGGTAAAGTCACTGCATTCGCCAGAGGGCGCTACGTGCTTCGCCGTGTCAACGCCGGATTACCCCACCCTTAGCTAATAATGAGCTAATAACGTTTTTTATGGAAAGAGAATGTTGCACGGCAGATGGAATGCTAATTATTCATAGTATTGTTGTTATTGCTTTGTTGGGAGCATGTGGCTTGAAGTATATTGAATTAGCAGTAGGTATGTATAGAAATCCATACTAATATTATAAACTAGCTGCCGCCAGCGGCTTCGCCCGCGTGTAATCTTTATACATTATAGCCTTTGTTACTCAGGGTGAATGTAGCTTTCTAATGGTGAAAGAATTTTTGAAATCGGCGCAGTTGTTTTTGAGTTTATTCATTACAAACATACACACAAAAATACAAATCTTTTCTCTTTATAATATTAGTGTAGATTAGAAAGTAACTCTGTCTGTCTGTCTGTCTGTCTTTTCACGCCTAAACTACTGAACGAAAAAGGAGATAGATGGCATCCTGGGGAAAGACAGGATAGGGTACTTTTTATCGACGTAGGTGCCACGCGGGCGAAATCGCGGGCGGAAGCTAGTATTAATATAATTACCTATCTGTTTAGGAATTGAGGTTTGCGTATTTTACTCATAGGAATAAAGAGATTGGCATGGATGCTTAAAACGTTGAATTTGCAAAGAAATAAAATTTCTTGTATTTCTTCCTAAACATACTGCTTGCCGGAACAAACAAACGCATGACACTCGTCATTTAGCTGCCACAATCTGCACAAACAGCCCACCATATCTTGGCCGACGGCAAAATGCGTAAGTAAACGTTAAACTCCATACATCGAAACCATTTTCCTTTGCCACTAGCGCCACCCGAAGTTTCAACATACATTGGTGATGCACCCGTCCCCTTGCATCATTAGACGTATCAGACAGTGCGATCTAAACGGGCCAATTATGATGTGTTTGAACTAATGATAATATCAGATGCACGAGGGACATCAAATGGTTGTCTGTTTACTTTTGTTTTGATTTACGGAGGCTAATTGAGAAGGTTGTTCAATGATCTGCAGAAAAGCGAAAATGCATATAAGTTTTTAGATTTATTGCTTTAACATAGTAAACAATGGAAATCACTGAAGTGTATTCAACAGAATAAGACCGTTTTAAAGAGGATTTACTGTTAAATTTTAACACATTGTAATTTTTCGCAATTGACACCCCTGTTCAAATGCATTCGATTTTTAAATTCCCGTTTTACCGCCATGTTCATAACGGATTCCTTAAAAGCTTTCCAAGTACTTTACAACTCAGCGTCAACGCAAAACAATCGAATAATTCGATTTTCAAATTTCAAAATCAGAACGTAATTCGATTGGTAGCGCTAATGCTCTATCCGTGTTGGTATAAATTGAACGTTTGAATGAATTAGAAGTCAGTCGAGCGTTGGTCTCCTACTACTGTGGTCGGAGATTTTAATAAGTTCATTTTTTAATAGCGTTTTGGGTGGCTCACATTAAGATGGATTATATTCACGTATTAGATGCGCTATCTCGAGTTAATTGAAACTTAATAATCTACGGATTTTCTCCGCTTGCTTGATAAGACTGATGGTTATTTTATAATGTATTAACTACATTATGATTATGGGCAGGTTTTTTTACGCAAGGTGCGTGGAATGTTGGTTTAGATGTTAAAATTGAAATATGTGATGTATAAAGTATTTTACACGTTAATCTTGGTCGTAAGAAAGCGGGGGCCTGGATTCTGGCAGAATTTAAGTTATTGACAATAAAAACGCAAATAAACGAGAAAACCACCGTGAACACTGAAATTCTTATTACTATCTACCTATGTAGCTACGGTAATACTTCTCAAAAACCGAACTTATTCCAGTTAGTAGGAACTACCTACTCCTGGAGATGAACTAATCATAAAAGACCTAAAAAAATTATATCAATAGTCCGGAAACCATAAAACCAATGATCCTCGAGGAGTCGAGTCGAGTGACGATATTAAAATTGTAAATCTCGCAATAGTAAAAAGCCAGACAGGGTTATAGCGGGGCTGACGGGCCGGGGTGCGTCAGGCGTACATGAAAGCTAAAGTTACGGTATGAAGAAGACAAATCAAATTCTTCTGTCTATTTAATTTCGAAGGTACACCTATGTTTCCTATATCGTTTGGGTCCCACTAGAACCACATTCATTGCGGAATCTAAGGCGTTGTTAAAATTGTCAAGGGTGCAGGTGGGCGGACATTTAGGCTACTCTAGCAGATGGGGCATAGTCTATTCAGGAGCATCGCACTCGCACTGGATGTTTATTTATTTATTCATCTACTTACAACTACCGTTACAGGTTAACCTCGCAACTGTCCTCCTAACATAAGGTCCAGTTGAAAACCAGCGTCAGGCACTAGTTGTCTGGCATTCATGCTGAACTGGGCCTGTTTGGCGCAGCCGTGAAGCGCACAATACTATTTTTATGTTTTTTGTTCTTTTATAAATATTGTGTGCCTTACCTGGGTCAAATTAATTTATTTTCTTTCTTTTCTTTATAACCCAATGCGATAAATGCGCTTACCCTTACTTCACTACATAGTATAAAACAAAGTCGCTTTCTCTGTCCCTATGTATGTATGCTTAAATTTTTAAAAGTAGATAATAACTGACATCCACGCGGGTATCAGCTAGTAATCTATATCTAAATTAAAAACAATGCATTCCTTTCGAATTCAATCAGCACCCTGCGTAATACACGTTTAATCACAAACTAAATCGGTTTGACATAAATGTTTACTCCATTGCTTTATAAGTTCGAAAAGAAATCTGCTCAACTACATAAATAACGCAATGAATTTTGTTGAACTGTCAAAATGAAACAAATTAATCTTAATCGGTTACGAAAATAAGTTACGCAATTAGATATCAGAGATGAATTCACGTGAACGTTGGATGAGTGGGTACTGCCCAGTGTTACCAGGTACACGGTAATTACCGTAGAACCACGGTATTTCTGACCAATACACGGTCTACGGTAATGATTCCCTACCGTGTAATTTTCTACGATAATTTTAAATATTAAATACCGTGTAATTTATGTAACTGTAATTTAATCAAATTAAAGCCAATACGTAAAACAAAACGCATTTTTAGTTTTTGTCGCTTTGCATACTACGCTACGCCGCCACGTGGTTATTCCCAAAAATATTGTACACACGTAATCTTAATACGACTAAATACAAAACGGTTTCTATATTGTTCGTTTGTCTAACCATGATCAAAATTAAAATCAATATTTAAAAAAATAATAAGAAAGTGGTTAATTATAATTTTGAATACAAATATTGAATATTCATGGTTCTTTCTTTTGTTTTTTACACAATAATTTACACGGTATTTTTCAAATATGTCTACGGTATTTTGGGTCTGAAACACGGTATTTTTAATCCATCAACACGGTAGTTTTGTTTTTTCATCTGGTAACACTGGTAATGCCCCATTTTGTCAAATTTATTTGCAGCGGCCTATGTGGGTCGTAATCGATTCAGTGCTTTCCAACTTGGCCACTGCAGTTCGCGACCGGGAGGCAAGTGTTCTTGGCGATTTAAGAAGTTTTGAGATGGTGGATTCTTCCCACAATTTAGTTCGCTCTTTAGATGGCCTGTTTTGGATTGCCTGCGTGGAGAGTAACGGGGGTGATAGACGTGCGAGCAAGTACGCGTACTTATGGCTGGCGGGTTTACTCGCCCGTCATCGCCGCGAGACGCGAGCCAATGAAATTTTGAGCAAGCTTCTCGTGTGTCACCGATGGCGAGCCGAGTAAGGTTGTGAACTTAAAGACCGCATACTTTAAATATGGACGTCTCTACCACTCACTTATGACGGTCTTATGACTTTTTAGCCTGCCCGGGGTACTCGTGTAGTTGTTCAAAGGATGTCGGACTGATTCTTGGGACTATACAACATACAACTATATATATACTAAACATGTACTTTAGTTAGGAAAATAATAACAAAGGAAACCCACTCACAAATCTAGAAATCGCAAAAAACTCGAACTCAGACCATCCAGAACGAATTACGGAAAGAAAAACATTTTATACGAAGGAGCGGTCCTGTTCCTGTACAATAAGTTGTCAGATAAGATAGCTAATGCAAAAAATTTAAATATATTAAAAAAAAATTAAAACTTTATGTTGAGAAACACTGTAACTCTTAGCTTCAAAATTCCTGCCTATATGATAAATAACCCTTGGATTGATTTAAGAATCTTAAAGAAGCCTAGTTTTAAATATTTCTGTTTTCCTTTTATCGACTCACGGAGTCATTAGGTTACCTTATAACAGCATGATTTATTTTTATTTCATATTTTTAAGTGAACTGTTTGTCTTCTTTATGATAATAAATTCTTTAAACCGAAACCGAAATGAAAATAATCAAGAAGACATCCCACATACCTGCACTCTACTCTCAGGGAGGTTTATCTTCAGCGCGACCTCCTCCCTCATGAAGATATCAGGGTACCTCGTCTTGCCGAACAACGCTTCTAACACGTCGAGTTGTGCTCGAGTGAATGTCGTTCGTTCTCTTCTCTGCTTGCGAGGGTTTACACCTGTTGACAAGGAGATGAGTGTTATAAAAGATGGTAGTATGAAAGTTGAGGCTGATAGCCAAGCTTGATTTAGAAAGGTTTTGATGACGAATCTAATCATTGACAAGGTAAATTAATATGTTAAAAGTTTGGGTAAGGAATTTGACATAAAGTTAAATAACGAAAAGTAGACAATCATGGTGATTTAAGATTGTTTCAGAATTTTGAGATTGTTGAAGAAAGAAAGAAGAAAGAAAATATGTTTATTTGCGGCATACATGACGTTAAGAAAGAACAAATATACGAAAATGCGTCACATTCACGCAAAAGGGCCATGGCTCCGCATAATGCTGCGACCCTATGCGAGACAGAGCCACAGCGGTGGTTTTCAGTGACAGCCGGCGTTGATGTCATGACGTCAATCGATGCAGCCGAACAAACGAAGTGAAGAAAAAATGAGGAGATTTCGAATCGGAAGACCAATCCGTATGTTTTAGAACCGATAACTAAAGGTAAGTTATGAATGAGAGCATATTATATACAAAAGGCGGAAATAAAGACTTCATAGCTGGGTGAACTAAATGAAGCTGCCGACGGAACAGCAATCGTTTCTGTATCCTACTGTAACGATACTGGTACAATAAGTTACTGATAACTTTGATCAGTTCTCTGAATGTAATTAACATTTTTTATAGTATTCTAAATTAAAACCATGTGACGGAAAAAGTGCTACCACATAAACATGATAATATAAATTCCTCATATTAACTCATAAAACGCGTAAAATCAGAAGTGTAAAACTAAAATATAACGATAGACATAGCCGGCTAAATTATAACGTTAAAACATTTGATAAATAGTCATTTATGGCGACAAATATCACAGATATAGATAATTAATATGATAATATTCAAACCAGTTCGCGACCGCGAAAACTTAGAATTGATAAGTTTGAGAATATTAGTATTACAGTGCTTTTATTAGAAGAAATAATGTTAGTAATAAGACAAAGATAGAACAATAATGATCGCCCTAATGAAACTATTGAAGATTTTCGTGATATAAAAGATGACAAATAGAAGCAACTGACAATGACATTTTAAATACAATAGAATAGAATAGAATATTGTTTATTATTGCTACAGTTGGTAAACAAATAAAGTAGGTTGAAATTATAAAAGTATCTTTACAATAAACCACAAGGGTTTTTCAAGAAAAAAAAAAATTGCGAACCTTAATGTACTTAAATATAATGCATAACTTTTTTTTTTTTGAGGTTGGGAAATCATCAAATTACTTCTCCCGCTCTGGTTGGAGCGGCAGGGCGTGTCAGACTTTTACTGACTAAGACTCACCCGTGTTCCTTCAGTTGCCTGTTACCAAGGTCCCGGTATCCCCTCCGGTCTTTCCCGCATATTACCCGCATGTGTACCTAACATCTGACATCTTGGCTGACATATATATGATATAAACAATATTCATCATCCTCATTATCAATATCATAATTATCATCATTGGTACCATCTGACGGCCAGTTCCAGCACCGCGCGCGCTCAAATCAAATAACGCACACATTCCCAGCTTCCTTTTACACACTTCCGTCCCTTTTCATGAAATCACTCCCACAGATTGCAGGAAAGCGAGAGGAAAGATGTTACACATCAATAAATTAAAAGAATATTCTAGCACGAAGGCAATATTTATGCGTGAAATAATGAATTCGTCTTAGAATATCTGATTCTAAGAATGGGCCTCCTATTAGAGCAATATGGAGGTCTGTTCCAGTCACTTTACAATAATTCCAAGACACCTCATAATAATGATAAATAAAGGTTATTTTTGTAAACATAAAGTAGAGCTTTACGAAGTATTTCGAATAAATATTAATACTCAGACTAAAAAGGTCATCTAAAGACTATAAATAAATTGTTTTGTTTGCCTAACTTTTGTTATATTTACGAAGACTAACAAAAACGTTTTGTTAATCCTGATATTTTTATTATGCCTTTGTTTATTATTAGATTCATATAATTTAGGTTTAAAACGCATTTTGTCTCATAGTTTTATTACACTTTTTTATGACGGATATTAGTTTTATAACAAATCTTCGAAGCTCTAATCTTGCGTGGTGTAACTTATGCAACAAAACAAATTATTTATATGATATTTTATGTCTCAAACGATATCAATAAAAAGTTATAAAACTTTTCTACTTATTTTTTATTCATAGATTGCTTCAATAGTGTTGTGTCTATGCTACTCTTAGTATTTTTTTTTAATCTGTGCCACCATTGCCACTAAAATTTGAGTTTACGGAACTTGTTGTTGTTACAAATAATAATATAAAAAATTCTGTAAAATAAACAGCTAAGGTTTTATTGGCTCATAAAAAAATAGGTTTTCCATTATAAGTATTGATATTTTCCCATAAAACTAGATGATAGTCGTAGTTTTCAGATTTTAATGTAAGTCGGTAGGTGAAAATGTCTACGAGAGTTTAATGTTGTAGATTTTAAGGTTAACTGTCAGCGTAGGCAGAAAAAAAGAGGCACTGTTTATAATACCCACACGTTGAAGGTTTTCAAATAATATTTGTAAAAACACCCTAACCCACAATATATGCCTGAAAAATGCCTTGCCTATACTTACTTCAAAGAATGTTTGTAAGTACAAAGAATAAAAAAGCTACATAAAACAGCTATTAATAAAAGCTCTCATCTAAAAAATACCCACAAGCAAAAAGCATAAATTACGTACGCATTCAACTAGAATTAATAATTGAATGATAACGATACAAATATCTTCTACCAACTAATCGATTATACTAATCGCTTACTCGATCCTAGTCGATTATCAAGTCCCATCTCTATAGCCACTGGTTTTTCCCGTATACTATGAATATTAATATTAAAATGACATTAATTGTTCCACTCATCATAATAATATATAAACCGGCTTCTGTTCAATGGCTTTCTTTGATACTCTTTCTATCAAACTTCATGGTAAAACGTTTATGATGTGGCTAAAATTATATCAGAGGAATTAAAATGATATGCCTGTTTTAGAAATTAATTTCTAAGAGAAAATTTGTTTTATGGTTGAAGAAGCTGGATTATAAAGGTAAAGATTCAGAGGGCCTAGACAAGTGACAATCGTTTTGAAAGCGTTTCGTATTTCTACAAGGTCTTTCAACAGGATTGAATAAGCTTTTCGATAGCATATGTCAATCCTATAAATTTTTGCCTTTTCCATCATCAATATTGCTAATAGAATGTCACTTTGTCTAGGGCCTCAGATGTGTAGATGGATAGTCTTCTTTCTCAAAATGTCGTTACAGCAGATTGAGAGAAAACAGCACAGATATGATTTGATTAGTTTTGTCACAATATGGTTGGTAGAAACCTCTGTTCCACAACTAACTGAGCTTGGGTGGAGTTTCATAACAAATATTAATAGCTAAATACTGGTATTAGTAAGGTAAAACTGGAAGTCGACCCTAACATAGTTGGGAAAAGGCTAGGCAGACGATGGTGGGTGGAGTTTCATATCGTGTCCCGTTAAAGACAAGAAATGAGAATTGCTTGCTCCACATTATTCGGGTTCCGGGCACTCTGACGCGAAGCACCTTTCCGCGGCTTAAAAGGCTAACCAGGAACTGCGTACCAGTGAATTCCTGGATTTACTACTAGTACTTTTTTTGTGTCCAATGTAAATGTGAATAGAACAAGTCTTATAACTGACGAGGTCGATGAAAAAGATTCAACAATTTGAAGAATAAACTTAAACTAAAAAACAAGTCCATGATGTCCATCAATCATTTTTAGACGCACTTAATTGAAAGCTAGATATAGAATTAGCTGATGACATGATAAATTTAATAAATGAAGGAATTAATCAGGCCAGTGAAATCTATAAAGCATAAATATAGAAACTTTCTAGGACGACTCCTGTATCTTTTATGAGAAGGCAGTACAAAAACCAAAAAGAATAGACCAGAAAATGTGTCACACAACAGACGAAAGGAATTTATCCGCCATTACTCATTTGAACATAATATGTAAGACAAACAAATAAAGCAGGTCATACGTCCACTAATACCTTGTAATCCTCATAGAAATTAAAAATCATTAACAAACCCTGCCATCAGTCAACTCCAAATTACATCTAACAGTGATGTAAGTCACGAGGTTCAATGATAAATAGTTTTGACGCATGTTTTTGACATGTTACCTTCTGAATGGTTAAAGACAGACTGCGTGTCGCGAGCGCGCGCTCGAAGCTTTTGTTTGCCATAGACAACGATTGGGCATAAAGACTAGAGTAATTCTTTATTTTCGGTTAAGGAATGTCTTTTTGAATGGGATTAGTATGTTAGTTTTTCGGACTGATTTGGTAGTTATTGTTGGTAGATTATCGACTATAAAATGGAAAGAAAGTGACTTGCGCTTATGCGTTTCTTCTTCATTTGTGAAAGTTTGGTCCTTTTCTTATAAAACATGAAACCCAGAACCTAGTTTATAAGTATAAAGTTTAGGTTATACAGTTACATTGGGCAGGTTTTTTCATTCTTAGCTCTAATATCTACATCCAATTCTCAGACCAAATAAAAACCAAGACATAATATTACTGCGAAAAATACACTGAAGCATGCCAAAACTATATCTCCGCTCGGTGCACGCTCACATGCACACATTTACTACCATTTACAAACTACACCTCACTAAGTGCACACATGTTTACGAAACCAGCCTCACGTCACTGTTGACAGCGCTCTGTCTTGGTTTTTTATTTGGTCTGAGATCAAAAACCAAATTCAATGTCAAAAATTCTTTGAAAGTTTATTACAATGTTAATTATGAATTAATTTATTCAAGTCTGAGACCAATACCGACTCATATATGAAAGTGGTCCGAGTAAACAAGATATTCTGGTGCAATAGCCTCAGCTAGTTCCTGTTTTACAAGCTGTCGCAATGCTGAGATGTGCGATTGTGTAGGGTTACTAACACGAATCTAAATTGGATGGAACTGATCTCGAAGACAGGGGATTTGATCCTTACCAGCATCACTTTTAGTCAGTGCAGTTTTGTTGTTTGAGTCAATGGTGCCTAAGCCACGATCTCATTGTTTTCATATTTAATTATTTACTCAGTAGGTACATAGTGTAATATTCGTCCACGACGTAAATGGATCTCATTTGTTATACTCTCTTATAAGTGCTGTAAGACAAAACAATTGTACTAATAAGTAAGTTTAAAAAAAAACAATTGTACTAAAATGTTTTTTTTTTAAATTATTTAATACCTACATGGTGTTGGTGGTTTTTTTTTCACACAAGCTCAAGACAGACAGGTGGAAAAGGGAGGCCTTTGCTCCAAAGTGGGACAACATAGACTACAAATTATATTAATTAAAAGTCGAGTTCATTTGCTGGCGTAATTGAGGTTTAAAAATAAATAAAAGCTGTTGTTTTAGTTTTCGTTTCTAATGGTTCCATTGATCAAAAGTTCTATTTTGGATTGCGGTTTCACTCGTATCCCAGAGGAACTACTAAATGTACTCGGATAAAAAGGTTCAATCTAAGAAATGGTCTATTTGTGTGCCAGATTTCATCTAAATCCATTCAGCCGTTTATGTGGTAGCTAATAAACAATTTTGCAAACTTTTTCATCTTTAAGTTAAGTTTTCATGTGTTTTCTTCTGAGAAGAAGAATCTAAGTAGGTACCTAATTAGTTTCGAACTTTCCTATGAAATTGAAATCCTAAGCTAATTATCGATATCATACTTACTTTAAACAAGGCGGTTCGTTGAACTTCGAACCACTCTAGAAATTATAAAAACCTGGTATGAATTTAGCACCTAAAAGCTCAATGAATCAAATATCAAAAACGCATATCGCATTTAATATCACAAAAACAAATTCGATCTACTATTTATAACAATTCGCCGAAAACTGATAATAGCTCTCCGTAACGGATTAAAAATATAAAATAATACAATATCCATTTTGAACTCGCTCGCGATACCCCATTGTGACTATCCAAACAAACATTTATATGAAATCTGTCACATGTTGAAAAGTGAAAATGTATTCATATGTCTGTCTCTTGTACGCACATAGAATTGGGGCGAGTTAGAGAAAGATGGATAGATTTCAATTGTCATTTGACAATGGCCCGAGCGCTAATCCTAGTGACATGGCGGGTTTGGGGTTCCGTAGTTATATTATAAAACCTTTGGGAGTTATGCACATGGTGTTGTGGATATTAGTCCTTCGCGCGCGTTTTCAACAAATGTATTATGGCTTTTATTGTAATGAATATGGGGCACGGATGTTTGGACTATTTCTCTTTGTGATCTGCTAAATGGGTTATATTATATTAATATATGAGAAAATGGGTTAAATGCTTGTGTGTCCATTGATTTCCAATTGAAGCTGCGTTGTCTGCATTTTACCTACATTACTTGCTATGTGCACAAAGAAACATAAACAGGCAACATTAAGATTTTTGAAGCGAAATCTTCTATAGGCGCGTTGAACACTTTTTTGGTGATTTGTTCACCAAAAAAGTGTCGTCAAATCATGGAACTCGCGTCATCGTCGCCGAACGCTTGTTGGGTGAATAAAAATCATGGAACTCGCGTCATCGTCACCGAACGCTTGTTGGGTGAACAAAAATCATGGAACTCGCGTCATCGTCGCCGAACGCTTGTTGGGTGAATAAAAATCATGGAACTCGCGTCATCGTCACCGAACACTTGTTGGGTGAACAAAAATCATGGAACTCGCGTCATCGTCACCGCACGCTTGAAAAAATGAATGAATGTTACTTAGTTTTGACTTCTATGGGCAGTCCCCAAAGACTGCCCCGCATGTTTTTTTCTCCAATTTGCCTAGATTTTCTATTCTACGATAGATCCTGCGCTAGAATTGTATGAAAATACTAGCTTCGCGACTTCCTTCACGCAAAATACTAAAATAACAGCGACACTTCCCACCCGCGCTATTACTTCGTTTTCGCTTAGCGTTCTTTCAGACTTTTTTCTTTCTTTCGGCTCCTAAGTGTCGTAGCGTGATATTAAATAGCCTATATCGTTCCTCAAGAATTGGTCTATCCAATGCAAAAATAAATTTTAAAATCTGACTGGTAATTTCAAACATTAGCGCGTTCAAACAAAAGAGCGCCAAAAACAAAAAACGAATTTGGATAGACACAAAATTATGCAAGCTCTAGTTAATTGATTCGGGCGTGACTTTGCGGAAATCCATTATAAAATACATTATCTGTAATGGTCAAGAGTTTTTACAGGGTTTTTATGACTCTTGAAGAATAGTTTTTTAGTTAAGCGGAATAGTTTACTAAATATACGTCTACGTCTATTGTATTTTTTATTTTGTTGTTATTTGTTATTTCTCATGTTTATTTTATGTTTTTGATTTGTATTTTACCCAACCTACGTATGTGTGTCACTTTTTAATTTGTATTTTGTTCTGTACAACGCCTTAGGATTACATTCTGTAATGTGCAAGAAAACTTAAATAAATATTTAAATCCAATGTATTTCTGTATCATATTTCTAAAATCGAACAGAGTGGTTAAAAAAAAAATTGTCCACATCATGTTTGTTACACTTTTTTTTCCTACCGATCGTATCATGACGAGTCGATTGCTTTCCGATAGCTCCTGCTCTCCTAATGGCGGAGTTGTGTTTAAGACTCCTGTTTCTAAGCCTTGGAGATCTGGACGATAATCGGCAGTTTTTGTACGGTCAAATTACCGGAATGTTTGGGTTGCCAGTAAGAATTTGTTGGAGCATGATTTTTTTATATAATTTGTGAGTTTCAATTTGATTTAGGTATTTTTTTTAAGGAGCAGGGAAATATTGGAATATTTTCAGATTCATAGATAACTTCGATCGGTTTTCTAAAGCAGTTTGAAATGATGCACTGTTGGTTATAAAGGAGGAAGAATTTAGTTAGCTGTAGGTTTTATTGTGAGATTAGAAACCTTATAAGAGCCTAGTTCTTTAGTTTAAAAGCCTTCGGAGCAGTTGTTTGTTGCGTTTGTCTTTTGTTCCTTGTAGATTTATTTCGTTCTTTTAACTATACTACCATTTACGCAAATAATTATTAATACTTGTATCCACGAATTGTATATCTTTGAATTTGAATTTAATTTTTGTATTGTATGTTATTTGAATGCTTATTTTATTTTAATCTTTATAATTATATGTTAATTAATGTAATTGGACCTGTGCCGTTTTAATTAGTAAATAGCTAAAAGTTAGCAAAAATAAAGTAAAAATTAAATAGCTAGAATGATTAACACATCACTGAAATAAATTGAAAATAAGCATCAACATGTTTTTGTACACCTAAAAAAAACTAAAAAAATAACAACCATCATCACACCACATAAAAATAAATCGTGACGCTAATTTGTTGAGTACATAAAGGGGGACAAACGCATTATTTTCCCGTTTTTCACGGCGTTTGACCCCGGGGTCCCGGACCCCGTCCCCGGAGAACTGAGGAACCCTAATGACGTGTAAAATACTTTTGAGGGTAGTACACAGCTGCAGGGGATTATAAAATGTCATCTTTGTTATCAATAGACTAGGAGCTGTTTTAGATTGATTTTGATTTGATTCGATTCGATTTTTTAGGGTACTGGTCAGCTACAAAAATATTTATATTGTTATTAAATTCATTAAAAAAAAAAGTTGTTGTTTGTAAATTAAAATTTAGAAATCCTACTACTATTTATTTCTATTAAAATTCTAAGAACGAATGTAGAAATATAGTCATGTGGTCAAGTTTTAATTAAATTAAACTGCAACATAAATAAGGAATTAACATATTAATTAAAAATAACAAAACAAAAATACAGGGCGCAACATTTCAAAGCCTTTCTCTTAAAATGGCGGGAACGTCAACTGTCACTTTGACATTTCGGAGGGGGCTTTAATGGGCGCGTTCGGATTTAAACCGGATTGTTATTTTAGAGGAACATTCTTGGCGAGGGTAACTTGCCAAACATCCTATTTGATTAGATGTACTGTTACTTTGATACAATGGCTTTTATATGCGTGAACAAAAAATAATGATTTCATTAGTGGTGATGGGATTTTTTAGATCTGGTCGATTGATTAGAGATTTGTTAAGTCTAGATGAATTTGCTGCTTTTGCAGTATGGGTAACAAATGACGAGTTTATTTATTGAGCCGAATTGGTTTAACTTAAGGAAAAGTTCGTTTTAAGATTCCGAACTTAAAAAAAAAACGAAAGCTTTATAAGATCGCTTTTTGGAGGAAACTTTTAAAACTTTCTGAAGCATTATTTAGAATTTTTTGTACCGGTCGATGCAGAAATTAGATGCGAGAGTTGAAAATTTAAGAAAACTGGTAGTAACTGATCAATTTACGAGTTGTTACAACGAACTGGCGAACACAATCAATCAATATTAAATTCATCAGGCTTTTTGGGCTAATGTTCATATAAAATCAAATATGATGTACCTACCTCTACGCACATAGCAATAGCCCATGTAATAAAATAGGTAGCAACTAGCAACACCCACTGAAACGAGGGTTGCCATCTATAAATCATGTTAACACATAAATTGCGCTGGCAACTCTGCCGCAGGGGTGCGAAACATGACAAGTTGTGATAGATCACTGAGGGAAAAGAGGGCCTAACAACTGCGCTATTTTGAACCTTAAAACTTGGACCATAAGAGCGATGGTGAATGGTAATGTGTACAGTATGCAATGAGTTATTTTATTACTATGATAATGTAGCAGCCCTAGTGTAGGGGTGTGCTAACCGAATTGTTGGTAAATTGAAATATATCTTATAAATTATTGCTTATTTGTTACAGTTCGAAGTTAGGGGTGTGGATGGACGATAATTTAAGTAATAGATGTAGTTATGTAAAGATGATCATTTCTTCAATGGATTCAAGGCTTTACAAATGGTGTCTGTGAAGTTCTTGTACTATTCGTTTGAGAATTACTAAAAACTGCACTAACTAAAATGATGTTTTTAATTTTTTTGAAGTTACCATTATTTTCACCGTAAAAAGCAATTACCTAAACTTTTCGAGGCTTGGAGCCGCCAGCACCCCACTCCGTCTCGCTCTCACTCAGACCACGAGTAGTATGGTGCGAGCGAGATAAAATTTGAGGTTGTTTAAGCTCTTAAAAGCGCAGTGAAAATCTATGGAATATGAAAACTTTTTATGTAACCTTTCTGTCCCACTTTAGGTCAAAGGTCACCGTGCAGTCTTCCACACTGGTCTCTACGTCCCCTTTATATTCTTCTTCATCATCTTCAACAGCCTATAGCAGGTTTCTACTGGACATAAGTCTCTCCAATCACACGTTTTAATTTGAACCTCGGCAATTTTCATCGAGCCTAACTTCCAAGCAATTATGAGATTAATTGCCTATTTAGTAATTATTTGATACCTCGTTGGTCTAGTGATCGTAAGCGCATGAGGTCCTGGGTTCGATTCCCGGGTCGGGCAAAGTGTTATTGGGTTTTTCCAACTGGAATTTCTCAGTAGCCGCCCGGAGTCGCCTCCTATTACATGGGAGGCGAAATGTTGGTGACTATTGGTACATCTCTGCCTATCCCTTCGGGGAATACAGGCGGGATGTTATGTTACAATGTATTAATTATTTACAAAAGTCTGTTTTAATTTCCATCGTCACGATTATTTTGGATATAAAAAGACACGACATGCAAAAGATTCAATTTGACTTATCTACACTAATATTATAAAGAGGAAAGATTTGTATTTTTGTGTGTATGTTTGTAATGAATAAACTCAAAAACTACTGCGCCGATTTTTTCACCATAAGAAAGCTACATTCACCCTGAGTAACATAGGCTATAATTTATAAAGATTACACGCGGGCGAAGCCGCTGGCGGCTAGTAGTTTATAATCATAACTAATACACACAATAACAGTGAAGAGCAGTGTTGGCCCAGTGGTAACGGCCGCGACTTACGAGTTGTAGGTCGTAGGTTCGAACCCCGACAGGCGCTTTACTTTGTGTAAATAATTTCATCACCACTGCTCTCAAAACGGTGAAGGAAAACATCGTGAGGAAACCGGCATGTCTTAGAACCAAAAATTCGAAGACATGTGACATCTACCAACCCGCACTGGGCCCGCGTGGTGGATTACGGCTCACTCCCTCTCATAGAGAGGAGGCCTGTGTCCCAGCAGTGGGAACATTATAGGCTGATTATGTTATGTTATGTTACACACAATAACAACTACACACAATATTGATGACCTCAAATTCTGCCAAAATTAGTCCCAAGAAGACTAACAAGACCTAACATTGTTAAGGAACAGACAAAGACCTCCAATATACCTGTCCCTTTCCCACACAGAGGATTAACTTATCGTAGAACTCCACGATAAACATGTTACGAGTGGGCTGCCGAGATAAGGGCGGGGGTTCGATTCCCGTTCACGATTTATTTCTTTAATGACGTAGCAACTAATGGGAGGGTTTGTTTTCGTATCTAAAGGAGCTAGTGAGGCGGGTAATTTGTTTTTAGTGGATTTTGAGTGGGTAAAGTGGAAAATGGGGAAGAACACTTAAAAAAAATACTTGGTATTGAGTGATGTTGATTTGCATACTTTTCACTGGCTTTTGTACTGAAGCCAGTCTCAATCTCTCAATAGTGAAGGCTCATATCTCGTATCAAAATGATTGTCACTGGTAGTTATTATGATTTTGGTGAGATTTGATAGCAGATTAAGGGCGAATTTCACCAAACTTTTATACCGAGTATAAGTCTTATCCTGCGAATAAGTTTTGAATTTTTGACAGTTTTTCCATACAAAAACTGTCAGACGACAATTTTATTCCACGGATAAAAGATCTGACTTTGATCTGACTTTGATGAAATCAGCCCTAAAAAGAATTAGATTTCGAGAAAAAAAGAAGGAATCAGTCCATGAATCAGAAACTTTGGCGAAATCAAGAGATGAATGGCGTAAAGAGAGGCTTTTTGACCTTTGTTTGTTGTCCCTATGGGTAATGATTGTAAATGTTTAAATAGGTAAGTTTAATACGTAATTAATATTCTGGCATCTTCAAAATCTACAGCAGTGGGGGCGCTGTTTACATAAAAAAAATTCGATTTATTTCTACTCCCGCCAGCGACTGCTAAAACATCAAAAATTCAGCTCCAACTATCAAGTCATCCTCTTAAAATATTTATCGTTAATATATTCAGTGCGAATTGCTGTGCAAACAGATAAAAGCAAACGCGTGACCGACACGTGCGCTCCCCACGCCCGCTCACTTACGACTGACGATTTCAACGACCATAGATAATGAGGTTTCCGTTCTCTGAATTTAAATTTTAAGAAAATATTTATAAATGGGTAGTAGAGGGCAGTGTTTAAGTGCGGAGAGTCACGCCATTTTCCATGAAAGAATTTTGGTGGAAAACTTTGAATATTCATTAATAACTAAAGATTTTTTGTAGACGATTAGTCGGCTAATTGTCTTAACTTTTATGTTGCGTCGAACCATTTCTTCGAGTATATTTTTTTCTGAATTGATCATAAAATAAAAATACAAAAAACGAGGAACGTTCAAGCTGTAACGGTTGGAGTCATACATATTTAACATACTACCGAGTATTTAACTTGCCGAATGTAGCCATATCTCAAGCGTACACACGGCTGCACATCAAGCTATACATTTTCAGTATAAGCTGACCTCGCATTGTACGGAAATCCTATACAATGCGAGATCAGCAAAAACTGGCAATATATAGCTTGATGTGTAGCCGTGTGTAGGTACCTATTTTCATTTATAGCTGATGATTTTTTAAACTTATCAATCCATATCTATACATATGTAAACTTAAGTATCGCATTAGGGCAACCTGTAAAGATAGATCTAAAGGGTTTGATAAACAAATTAATGAATTAAAGTCGCTTTTCGTGTTTGTATGTATGTCGGCGTTGTTCTTCTAAACCATACAACATATATAGATGAGGTTTCAACCATCGTTTAGCGAAATTATTCCGGAAGGTTTACGTGTATAATACGTTTATATTAAAGTTACTTATAACTAAGAAATCTGGATGTTTTGTCAAGTCGTGCGAAGTAGGAGCGGGGTATTATTATAAAATGTCCGTACAAAAGGACCAGTATTCTACTAACTCTAAACCCACACTGCATGATAGTCTACCAATAAAAATCTAAACAATAATTCAATTAGCAGACACATGTGTAAACAGAGTCACCGACACAGTCACACGTCACTCGGCACGTGTCTTTAAGTAGGTACGTGTTAGGAGGAGGGGGTGAATTCAAGTGGTGGGAAATACAAGGTGTTTTCTTAACACTTTCACTGCTGCAGCGGGTCCTTTGTACCCTAGTTCTGGCTTGTTATTTGGCTAAGAGTTCAATTATGATTTATTTAAAAACTATCAACATGATATAAACGATCCCTTTCCATAGTGTGTTTAACATACATACGCCACATCGTCACGCCTTTTTCCCCACTTGAGTAGGCAGAACGCCCAGTGTGCATTTTCACGGTAGGTACTTTTGTTTCTAAAATACAATAGACGTAGATATATTTATTAACCTATTGCGCTTAACTATTCTTCAAGAGTCATAAAAAACCCTGTAAGAAATCGACACGTGTTTCACATCTCAACGAGGCATCCTCAGGGTGACGATTGACCAATTGCAAACCAGAACACGACGTGTAGCCACACCGAGCACGGCATAGGTTACTAAATATATCTACGTCTATTGTATTTTATAGTGGAGTTCCGCAAAGTCACGCCTGAATCAATTAACTGTTGTTTCTACTACGAAGATATTTTAAAGCAGTGTAACAGTATGCAGTCATAAATATTATTTTCTGCTTTTTAAGTATAATAAAATTTGATTTTTCTGTCATCTACCCTACAATGTGCAAGATGAGACGAGACTGAAGATGGCCGCCTCTTTAGCGCAGAGAGCTTAGTATTTACAAACCACATTTGCGAAATGGCGGTTAAAACTATGTTTAATGCTACCTAGATTACAAAATATTGAAGTCAAAAATAATTATGATGTGGTTGAGTAAGGGATTCCGCACCTACAGAGGTGTTCGTCCAGCTGAAGACTGCTGGCCAATGATCAAGAAGATTATTCGATTTTAAAGTAACAAGCCTGGTCTTAATATTTGTAAAAGCGTTAGGCATTGCATGCTGCCAGTTGATAGCAATTATGGAGGAATATTTTAATGATTATTGTTTTGAATGTTAAAATAAAAGGAATAATGAAGTGATTTTATGGGAATTTACCAATTAAAAGTATATTTTTTCAGAGAAATTGAAAGTATTTCCACTAAGATGGCAGTTAAAGAAAATCATAAGAGAATGTGATGAACTTACTCCAACTCCAGGGCTTTTCATACTGATCTGGGGATGAAGGAAAAATATATATTATCTTCTTGTTTAAAGAGGGTAGTTATTTATTAAATTAGTTGTAAAGAGGGTAGGTTAGAAACTTTTAAAAGACTAATATTAAGGGCAGGAATTATGTCCTATTTTAATGTGAGTTTATCAAGTGCTTTTAATGCTTTTAATATATTTAATGGAGGCAAAAGATTTACAAAATATTTAAAAAATATGCAAACCCAGTCAAAGGTTAGCACGCACCTCCATTAGGAAGTATTATTTATTTATTTTATTCAGATACATGATCCATATTTTTCTTAGTAGGTATACTTAACACTAAAAATGCCAAACTCCTATATGATTATCATGGACAAAGTCCGATGCCTGATGTATTTAAAAGCATAGCAGTCCCTGGCAATGGGATCAACAAAAGTCTAGGCTAAAAGCACATTTCGACGGTGAGATTTCGGAAAACCCCAAAACGCTTCCCGAATAATTTGGCCCAAACCACATCTAGAGCGAAACTTAAAAAAAATATCGCTACTTCCACTTCACGCCCTCCGAACACATCCCGGGGACGCACCCCGGGGATGATGCACTTGCCAAAAAACACAAACAATCACTAAAAACAGTTTTCTGAGCAAACACAGTGTTGACTTTACAATTAGCGGCGAGCGCAGGGTTGAGCCACTTGGGGTACAAAACAACCCCAAAGTGGAAATGTATCGTTTTGCCTATTAGGGGCCTTGAGGCATACTGGAGTGCTTTTTAGAGTCACGTGTTGAAATAATAGGTTTAGAGTGTGGAAACGAACTTATGATATTGTTGACGAGATCTTATAAGTTCACACGAAAGCAGGAGAGTAGATGACATACAGTAAAACTTGGTGATAAAAATTGTGTATAGTCATAAGCACTAATATGTATACATTTGGCACTAATATGTATACACAACCCAAGGCACGCACCTCTGACTTTTCGGATTCATTTGCTTATTGTATAATTATCACTTGCTTTAAAAACGGTGAAGGAAAACATCGTGAGGAAACCGGAAAGCCTGACAATATTTCTCGATGGCATGTGAAGCCTTGTCAGAGGTCCGTGGGCAGCTTTAAAACTCTTACACTAAACCTAGTGTGGTTAGTAACTAACCAGTTACTAACCACACGAAAAGAAGAAGTGTCCTTCAAGCGATTAAAAACAAGACCTCACTCACGACACGGCACAGAATTCGAAAGCAAATTTTTAATCCACTGTGGATTCATATTCACACACTGTTCGAAATTTGAAGTCATGATATGAACCTGTCTTGCGTCAAACTTCCCTCCAAAATTTTGACAGCGACCGACTAAAAATCACCTTGTTATTTTTTAGTCTGTGGCCAGAGTTAACCCCGCGCGTGCCAGCGGGCGGGTCTTTAAAGCCCAGAGCATGAATAAACAGCGCCAGTGTTAACTTTCACACAGTGCCCCCTGACAAACAAGCTAGATGTTTAATTGAATAATAATGAGAGTTTGTCTATTTTGTTTTCTTAGCTGTGAGTGGAGAAAATGGAGGTAGGTGATACTACTGGACTTTGGCGAATTTATATAGTTATACGTTTTTTTTTGTCTAAGTTGTTATTGATCCTGTCATTCTCCTGCCCGTATTCCAATTTATTTGTGGTCAGCGTCAGCGCAACATGTCGTCTTCTTCCATACCCTTACTTCGCTATTAGTTGTCATTGCTGTAGCCACCTCCTTTCTCGCCAAATCATCTTTCACACAGTCTATCGTTTCTTTGGTCTTCCCCTACTCTTATAGCCATATTCATACTCAAAACTTTCCTCACAACATTTACCTCATCACATCACATCACATCACATCACATACCGCATCACATGCCCATACCATGGTAACCGATTTACAATCAACTTTTCTGTCACCGGTGCCACTTTCAGACTTGCTACCCCCTGGATGTCAAATTATAATAAATGTTGTATGCAATTTTAACAATAATTATTTTAGGAATTAAAGTCATCTGCTAATTACACACCCCGACAACTCCCACGTTTAAAAAACAAAAAATCCGTAATGATGTATCTTAATATCAATTTGATAGCAACAACGTCCAAATATAGTAATTGTTTTGTAATCCTTGTCCTATTAAAAAACAATCTGATCATTTTTTCGTGAGTGACGCCTACGTATTTTAATAGATGACTAACGTTAAAATATCCGAAGGTACTCTTTGCCTAGAGTTATTTTACTGGCTATTTGAATATTTAATATACCAGGATAACAACGTGAATATTTCATAATTTTGGCAGCAATCGTATATTTAAAACCCTCAACAATATAAACAACTAAATAAAATGCTTACTTTTTAGTAAAAATCTTAACAGCGATGTTGTCCATTTGTACACTATTTAGCTTCATTCGTTACAAAGTCAGTCTTAATATTAACGATTTATAAATATTAAAGTTTTTTTTTTTAAGACAATGCCTTAAAAGGAAATATATAAAAAGCCCAACATAATTTTCAAGAAAAAAAGCAACTTACATAAATAAGGCAACATAAAATCTTCTAAACAGTAACACAAAAGGCGTTTTCTTTTAAATTATGCAAAATACTAAACAATGGTGTGTGAAATCAGGCGGAACCAACCCTCAGGATGTCGTTGCGACAAATGAATTAACCCTCCAACGCGACGGGGGCCCGGGAGACCCGACCGTGAAAATCCCGAGTGTCAATTTTCACACGGTTTCATTTCTGTTTTTCTTTTCATGCATAAAAGATTTTTGCAATTGAAGGCACAGTGGATTGATTTTTGATGTCTGAATCAACGGGAATTTGGTTTTTGTTTGCGTTTTGTACTTTTTATTTAGTTTCAAAATATCTTTCGACGTGTTCCTTATGATAATTGTCGTTGTGATCAGTAATTCACACGGCGTAAATTACTATCATATATTTAATATTATTATTATCTGAATTTAGACACAAAAAACAGTCGGGAAGAGTCTATTTTTAATTAAATTAAAACATTTAACCAATTAATACTATAATTTCTCAAGTAAAAAATTATAATTTCAATCAGCTTTAGAAAGCTGATGGTGATTATGGTTATCATGATTAGCATCACGATAATTATAATCATAGTATTATCCCTCACGATAATTAATCAAATATTTAATAACTATAAAATTAACAGTTACTTTCCACAATCTCCAGAAGTCAGTTAAACTAAACCTGCGGTTTACTCACAAAGTTATCTTAGACCACGTTATCTGGCGGAGGTAGCAAATTTTTTACGTGTCATTTTACTTAAATGACAGGTTACTGATAATGGGTGACGTTGACAGGAGCATTGCATTAAGTTTTAAAAAAAGAAAAAAAGGATAGGTTAGTAAGAATAATTTGTGATGGGTTCTGTAGGTTACTTACTGGCTGAATTATAGAAGAGTGTTCATGGAGTTTCAGTCTTCGCCATAGGAACCTACTACGTTTTGGTATGGGTACTACTAGCATCATCTTTCTGACTGAAAGAACCCTTGACAATAATTCAAAAGTGCCTGTAATTGGTTAAATTGAAATAAATACTTTGAGTTTAAATTGATTTTGAGTGTGTGCAATATTTAATTAGAAATATTAACATTTTTTAATTTCATTTAAATGTTTGAAAGTACCAAACCTTAATGAAAGATGAGTCGGTTTTCTTTTTTCAATTTAATAATTTAATTTTGGGCGGTTTCATTACATTATTCTGTAGGATTAATAGATCTATGTAATTGAATTCAGTTTTAATAGACGGTGTTAGTAACAACTTGCTTACTTTATTCAAAATTGCACAAGTAAATAACACAATGTGTTACATTTTTTTTAGTATCCTACAGTAGTAAAGTCGGTAATTTTAATCCAAGTGTTAGGTAGTAAGCTTGGACTTTATTGGGAGCTCTCTTCTTAGTCGTCGTATTTAGTCGCCCTATAGAAAAATACTTACTTTTAGAAATTATTTCATCTACTCTATAATCAAAGACGATTGTCCACTTTTATTAATCGTAAAATAAATGTTTAGCCGTTAATGTTTAATGGAACCCTAAAAAAAACAAAACAAACATGGCTGCGGCAAGATGGCGGCGCGTCAAAGGGCCGCCGCCGGTAGCCGCTCGCCGCATCGGAATTCATAAATGATAAATTTAATATAATTTATTACTCTTAGTCCGTAATTGGAGCTGGTGATATGTGACCAAGTACCATTTTGGTGTGACAATATTTTTTTTAACACCGGTGGGACGGCAGTAAAATTTTTATAGCAATATGTAAATTCTAGATTACCTATTTTGTATCGAAATGTGCTTATTAAGAAGAAAATATCTATGTTTTATGTTTCTTTTCGAATATGTTTCAGAATATGAAATGCCGGTAGCCTTAACTTTGTAACGGAATTAAAGTAGGTAGATTTTGTTATAAGAAATCGAAACGTTTACTGTTTAATATTATTTTTTCCAAACCCGATTATGGAGAGACATTAAAAATTTAATGTACATACTTACGTCGATACTTATCTCGCGAAGTTTAAAAAAAGTTAATACTCAATTAATTATGAATAATTCAAAAGCGTAAACATTTCAACATTTCTAATGCACAGTAATTAATCAACTAATCACCGAGTGGTAATCAGAAATAAATATCATGAGAAAAAATATGACATTTGACTGTAGGCCAGACGCCAATATGTCGGATGTCACGAAAACGCGTTGACTGACAGTTAACTAAGTATTCCTGCTAACTTTACACATTAAACTATCTGATTATACAGATTTTTACTAATAATCACAGAAAAATAACAAATTACTTTGACGTAACATGTAAATTAATCTTCAGCTTCTCCAAACAGGTGAGCGGTGTTAACAACTCTGTAGACATCACGAAATAAGTTGGGTTATATAAAATATGATAGTTAATTTAACTGGTCTTTCTTGGCGACACCACTATGACCTCGGAGTTCGTGTGAAGGACCTCTCGTTAATCGCACCTTCGTTTTGTTAAAGACTCCCAAATGCTCATCTTTTAGGGTTTTTTTTGTGTCGTGTAACGTGTTACGGTTCTGGGACGGTTTTGGGTTTTTATAGGGAGCATTGGCGGGGAATGGGTTAATATTAGATGTTGGTTCTATAATGTCAGATTCTAATATTATTCGTTTATTGAACTGTACGGTCACTAGTACACGCTATTTCGCTGCGTACAAAAGTTGATGTAACATAATTTTATCGTTGAAAACATATATTAATTTCGCAGTAATGCTATGAGCTAGTATTGTTAAGTTAATCTGTTATTGGACGATGAGAATATCTACGTAATGAATTGAAAAGTAAATAAGCCTTTTCGTATTCAGTTCCAACGTGTATGGGGTTAAGGTAAGTGGAGAGCGTGTGGCGGCATCTACATCGCCAAAGATTATTCAAGGAAAATTACGAACCTCTTTTAACCCAATAGAACGGTAGACGGTAAACTGTGACTAATCTAAACCGAGTCTCAGATCCAAATGAGTCATCTGAAGAACTGGTTCTGTTTAAGAAGGTACTATGCGTTAGCACAACCGACCAGGCTCCTACCTCCACCGCTTGCAGCAGTATTATTTTAATATTACTTCAGTGTAGGAAAGAGATGAAGCTCTACAGGACGTATAGCTCCATCTCTTTCCCCCACGAAATAAGATTAAAAGAATACTGCCGTAAACGGTGATGGTAGGCCCCCTAATTGACGTAAGTTCTCATATTGAAATGCCATGGTCTGTCCCGAAGTGCATCCCTAATTCGCTTTTAGGGGTGTGAGGAACAGGGTGTAAAGTTCCCTCATCCTCTATTGAAAAGGGAGGTTCCTCCGACCAGACGGGTGTTGTGTCTGGCGGGCAACTGGTTGGAGTCTTGTATAGTCCGTCGCGCGGTAAACTCTAATTGCGTGATTCAGGATTTGATGTGACGTCAGAATTTTTGTGTGACGTCAGGTCTTTGATGCGTAGTTCGCATGTGGCGATGTAGATGCCGCCACAAAATCAAGTACCTACATAAGTATTTAAGTTAAAACATGGTATTTATCAACTAAGCACCAATCTAAAAACAAAACATAAGCGTTTAATCGTTTAAATGCGGCCAAAAGTGTCGGCTCTCGAACAATCTTCTTAATATTGTAAGGCTTCACGTAACGTAGGTACTGGCTAGTGACACAATGGCCTCCATATCGATTATAAAGTGTAACGTTACACTGCTAAGCAATCAATTCTCTTTTAAGCAGTGATAGTCTAGTGGTGTGACCGTCGGACTGCCAAGTCATAGGTCTCGAGTTCGAACCCAAGCCACGCACCTCTGACTTTTCGGATTCATGTGCGTATTGTATAATTATCACTTGCTTTAAAAACAGTGAAGGAAAATATCGTGAGGAAACCAGCATGCCTGAGAGATATTTCTCGACAGCATGTGAAGCCAAGTCAGAGGCCCATTCGCGGCTTTAAAACTCTGACACCAGGTTAGTCACTAACCACACAAAAAGATGAAGAATTCTCTTTTAGGACATTGTGAAGCGGAGGAGCTCGTGGCTAAATAATAACAGCCACTCGGGTCGATCTTCAAGGTTAAGCGTGGATGGGTGACCATCCATAACATACCGAGATCTCGCCATGGCTCGGAAAGCTTGTTAAGCCGTTGGTCCCGGCTGTCTTTCGTAGATCTTTGATCTACGGGTAGTCAGAGGCCTAAAAGTCTTAACAAAGGGTATCGTGTTACCCAGTAACTGGGTTGTAGAGGTCAGATAGGCACTCGCAAATACTGGTATTCAGCTGCGTCCGGTTAGACTGAAAACCGATCCAAAAATGGCAAAAGAAAAATAAATAAACATATGATTTATTCATAGTACTTATTGTTTACAAAACGACATAATTAATGATTTCAGAAATTGACCAAGTCATCTCACGTACATGTAATCACTGTGTGGATCAAAAATAAATGTCAGATAAAAAGAATCGTAAGATTGAAAAGGTAATTTGGAAAACTTATCAGAATGACAGGCCATATTTACCTCAGTCGCTTAATTAAGTCAATTACATAGGTTTATTAATAAGGCATATCAGAAGCAATAAGGCATCAATAAGGCAAGGCAACGTGGAGTTGCGGATACCAGCCCGTATTACCTATTACCTAATAAGGCATAAGCATTTGAACATTATGCATTTTCAAACATCTTGGACTGATAAGGTGAGTGCGCAAAGGTAGCCCGCAAAATTAAAATTTTCTCTTTCTAGTTAGTTTTTTTGAATATGTGTTTACAGAATTATAACCATTCAAATCATCAATATACCTACATAACTCTAAGTTCAGTCAGATCTCTATTGAATTACTATTACATGAAATAGTTTTAGGCCAATTCTTACTTACGAGTTGTATCGATGATTTTAAATCTATTTGTTACGCACACATTACACATTTGTTACGGGCGGTAATCGTATTTTGATCAACATATAGTCTGACACTGACCTGTAAATAGCAAAACGCGTAAGAAAATTTGAATTTCGCGGAATATCTCAGTGCATCACCCTTAAGGTGAAAGCTTCAGGGTAGCCCGCGGGATTCAAATTTTCTTACGTTTTTTGCAATTTGTCAGGTTGTATGTTGATTAAAATTATGATTTGTGGCCGTAAAAATATGGCTTTACAGAATTATAATCATTAGAATCAGCAATAAAACTCTCTAAGTTTGAAAAACTGCCGCGAATCATATTTTAATCGACTTACAACCTGACACTGTCCTGCAAATTGCAAAAGACTTATGAAAATTTGAATTTTGCGGAATACCTCAAGGCATCCCCCCTAAAGGGAAATATCAAGAAACATTATATTCTTCATAGTTCAATGATACAGTCACACTCTTTAAAGGCAGCCATTCCCAGCGGTAGCTACCTATTGATTAGAGAAGCCTTGTAGGTGTAATCCTGTACATGTCTCTACCTAATGCTTTGTTTTTGTTTCGAGCTGGTGTCTTATAAGGTTGGTATCTCCTTCGGGAGTCGACTGTTTTCTTTGTAAATAGAGGAATAAGATATTAGCCTGGTTGATTCCATAACTTTACTAAGAATGAACTATTTTGATTATGGTATGTCACAAAGCATTTTCACAGATATTATGTTAAAATGTTTTGTGACCTAAGTACGTCTGATTTCTCAAAGGCGTCATTCCAATATGCCTAGTCTTTTCCCAACTAACCGGATACAGCTGAATATCAGTATTTTACATAGAGCGACTGCCTGACATTCACAACCCAGTAACTGGGTAATACGATACCCTTTGTTAAGACTGATTGTCATACTTCTGACAAACCGTAACGACTTGCAAAGATCCACGAATGACAGCTGGGATCGGCTTAACGTGCTTTCCGAGGCACGGAGGAGTCTCGGTATGTAAAGATGGTCACCCATCCACGGACCAACCCCGGCAACGATGGATCGACCCGTGCGGCTGTATTACTTAGTCACGAGTTATTTCTTAAGATTTAAATCGTTAGATTTGCCAGTGCTCCGTACCTACTTATGTCGCGCTGGGTTTGGGAATTTTCGTCAGCAATAACAGTTGCGCTTGCAACCACTAGAAAAACGAGACAGAGAAAAACAATCATTTGCACCACGATTGTGCTTCAATTTCACAATTTGTCTTGATTTTGACCGATGATTCATTCATTACGCCCTAAGTTTTAAAAGTTTTTCATCTTGGCAACTAGATATTCTAAACGCCAAATTGTTCAATTGACAATATGGAAGCAATTAGCTTCGTCGTTCCTGGACGTGCGATACGAAATTTTAGATTAAAAATCCATAAGGAAAATAAAAAATAAATATTTAGGTTTACTCAATGAATCACTCCAGGCAATTTCATTCATGAAATAAAATGATACCTGATAAATATACAAAACTATCGTAACAATATTTTTTTGTGAGATCTCGCTATCAGTTAAAAAAACTACTAGGCATCTAAATAAATACATTTATACAATAAATAGATAAAAATCAACAAGATAACAATTAGCATTCATGTATATCCGGCTTCCGAAGTCTCGATTAGTATAATGGGAAAAGAAAAAGAAAAAAAAAACAAATTAATTATGCCCGCTAAAAGATTAAAAAAGCAACTGGCCATAAAATTCTAAGGGATGCCAATAAAAAAGCGATACAATGAGAAAAAGAATTCAAAAAACGAATGCCCAGCTGCCATCGTTACGCCGAACGCATCTATTGCATGAACGAGACAATAAATACATCCATTCACGAGTGGGAGAAAGAGAAAGAAATACGGATTAAAATTGGAAGTCGGATTAATTTTATTGGAGAATTAAAAGTGTGTATTGCGTTTAATAGGTTGCAAGTCGTTAAATATGTTTACAGATTTTGTCGTTTTTTATTTATTTATTGCAACTATGATGCATCTTTTAGTTTCACTGTTGAGTAGAGGATTCATTACCGATTTAGCGCCCTCGAATTAAAATAAAATCTTATTATTTAGATTTATATTTTAATTCGAGGGCAAATTGACATGTTATTTAACAATGTTTTGCTAGCTCTTCATCCAAGTTTGTGTTTTTTGGTTAGATTTAAACTTATATTTTGATAAATATTATTTTGACTGGAAACGTGAATCTAAATAGAAAACTATTGAAGAATATATAGAAAAACATATAAAAGAAAATTTGTTAAGCTCAGAATTAACTTTTTCTGTTTATGAATGCTATTTCTTTTTATGGTTTCTTACTTATATTAAAAGCAAAGTGAACTTAAAGGCTTTAATCATCAGTGTCACTCACAAAATAATTCCAGTGTACAGAAAAAAAAATAGTTTTTTAAGAAAAAAATAAACTATGGCTACCTGAAACCCACACGCTAAAAATATTGCCGAATATTTCCTGGAACAACCCTTTTCGGGATTAAGAGCCCATTTTTTATAAATCAGCACTACGTTAGTGTACTTCGCGTACTTTTAAAATCCTTTTACTTATTTTACTTGAGTTATTTCAAGAAAAAAATACTTTACGTTCTTACAAAAAATCTCGAAGAAAAAAACTATTTCATTTTAGCTTCGTTAATCCATCAATTTTGACATCATATTTATAAAATAATCTGTTGCACAAATAGACTTTTTTCGCATCAGCAATTTAAGATTTGATTTTTAGGACACTCTTACTCCAAAGTGAGGTTAAAAGAACAATAACAATAGGAGCAATGAAAGATCCCTGTGGCACTCCACAACTTATAATACTAATTTACTTCACAAACCCGTACAAAATGAATCCCAAGTAATTAATTATTTCAATATTTACTTAAAGCAAGTTCTTTTGAGTAAAAACAAGTCTACATAATTATATTTTTTACAATATTTCTTTCTACAAGCTTCTCGAATGCCAGTATCAAAACGTTACTTCTAAGAAATGTAGGGAGGTTAATCCGGATCCTGAGATGCCTCCCTTTTGAATTAAAAACGTCGTCGTTCCATTTTCTGTTTTTGAAAATTTTAATCTCTGTTGTGATTGGTCAGTTTTTTATTCGTTGGATTTTGTTTTAATAATTTTGTATATCAATTTTTAAGCAAGTTTTATGACGATGAATTTTGAAAAATCATAGCTAGATCTGGGTCTGTGTTATTCCTACTTATCAACGTTCTGCAAAATATAAATGCTCACAATTTGATTCGTACTTTCTAATTATATAGACACAGTATATTTGTGGAAGAATACCATTGTGATATATATATAGATAAGAAAACTTTAATTCAAAAGAAAACTTCCCTTCTTACGTAAATGTACATTTACGTAAGAAGGGGACTTTTCTTTTACATTTAGTACATTACACACTCATATCAGTCATAACTCTACAGAAACCGTTTCTAAAAACGTTTACAATCAACTGAAAAAGGATCTAAAAACACAACACGCTAAATGTTGCCAGCATCAAAACTCAAACTTGCTACTAATTAAAGCGAACTAACAAGCGACTTCCCGTTTCTCCCACATTTCGGGGGTAGCGTGGTAACACAGGGGGTGGGGATAAGCGGCTTATGGGGGGGAGAGGGGCTGTTTTGATTATTTCGCAAGGATGTCTTCTTGGTACGTAAATTATGCAGCGTTCCTTCTCTGCTGTTGTTTTGAGAATGGGCTTGCTTGTCACGGTGTTGTAGTTGTTTGTATAGATAAAATTTTGTAATTTTCGTTAGATTGGCGATGATGGTATTCTCTTGTAAAGGGGTAATTAGCTTAGTTTCAGGTGTTGAAGATAATAGGACGATTTACAAAGAAGTACGTCTTACAAATGAACATGAACTTTTTGGAGACACAAAATTTGTCGAAATTATGATCGGACTGAGGTCAAGTAATTTAAGTAAGTAGGTACCGTAAGGAAAACAACATACAAAGCTTTTTTTTCGTTGATAGATTGCCACATATATTTTATAGCAAATGAAACATTAAAGTTAAGAATCAGAAGTCAAAATGCAAATGGTGTAGAATATTTTACACGTTTTGTCAAAACTTACAAATTGTGGTCATTAGTTTGATAAATGGAGTAGGTATCGCCTTTATGTTTACAAAGTTAAACTGAACATAAATGTAGGTATATTATGACATTACTAGAATGGATTTTCTTGCCTTTTCTGTGTTGAAAATAGTGATGATGGCTTAGCTGTTGAATTAAAAGGACAAAGTTTTGACAAATTTCTTGTTTTTCATGCATTCATTTTATTATACCGTGAAAATATTTTCGAGAAAATGTTATTCCGATTTTTTTTTTCTTGAGCGCAATATGTAACTTGTGGAAACAAGAAAATATTATAAAATGAGCAGCTATGTCATTAAAAATATCGCTCAGGCATGTAAAAGGTCTCGCAATAAATTACATCCTGAAGTTCCGTTTTGTCGCCATATTGGATTGGTATGGTAGACCACAAGTTTGTTTTTCGTCATCTTCATTTCCTTTTTTCTTTTGTTTCAACTTTAATTTTACGTTTGTAACGAAATATTTTTAATGGTCATTTCCATCGAAGTTTTTTGTACATTGTGAAATCATTCATTTGTGAAAATTATGTAGTTATGTGACTGAATAGTTTTGGCCTCAGTTAAGATACTAAATATTGAATATAATAACCATTATTTGCATAAAATTATATGGATCTCAAGGCATATTTTTTAACTTTACTGCTGGTCTTAGAACCCTATCTTCTATAATTATTTAGACTATTTAAACTATCAGCATTAACCTGTCTAGCTTTTGACAGTTCTGACACGCCTATGTATCTTTCATATAAAACCGTTTTTAATTTTAGTAAAAAAACATATTATAACTATAATATTTATAACATGTATTGGCTTTTAACACAAGTCTGGGTATAGTTACAAATCGAGGTCACAGGCTTATATAATCGCAAAAATTAATGGAAACATTTATTTCAAAAATCTAATGATAGAAACTTGTAAGATAGTTGATTAAAACTTTTCAAAAGCTGTGTTTATTTACGACTTTGGGAACAACCGTTGTCGGTTTTTTTTTTGTAATTTATCCAAAATACTCGATGACTATTTAGCCAATTTTACCAAATTGGCTAATTCAAATTGTATTAAAAAGCTTTTAGCGCAAATTAGAAATATGTTTTGAATAACTAATTAATGTAAATTGGTCGAAACATAACTGTAAGTAGCAGTAAATATTTGTGGTTAGAATCAGTAGGTATAGGTGATAGAACCAGTAAGTACAACTTAAAATGAAAAAATCTTACCTTGAGGAAATCCAACAGCTTCTAACCCATGTGGCGTTAATCCAAAAGGGCCTAACCCTCCGAGCGGGCCTGGGCCCATCCCCATATGATGCGCACTCGAGTGGTGAGCGTAAGGATTCTGAGCCAGTGGGGACGGCTGCTTCAGATAGTGGAAGTAGTGATGCAACGGCGTCGCCGAATGGGCCTGAGGCGCCGTCGGCCCGCCAGCCGTCGGGCCCGCCGCCGACGCCGAATTCGTCAGCAACGCCATCTTGGACTTTTTCTTTCTTTTTGACGTAAACTTATTTAGTCACCGCGTCAACCTCTTTCGTGTGTGTATTGACATTTTTGCGGTTTGGTCGTTGCGTTACATTACTTGAGGGAGGGTGACATTTTGTTTTTTTTTGTTATCTGAAACAAAGAAATGATATGGTTAGTCAATGTGAACGTAGCTCAGTATATATAAATGTATTTTCTTAAGTCCCTTTTTTGCTCAAGCATAACATCAATTTAATAAAAGATAAATTGGAATATGATGAGAGTCAATACATCTCCAATTTTCTCGCGCAACTGAACATTAAACGCAGCAATTATTTACGGCTCATACATTCATAAATAAACAGTTTACGGACGTCTATTTCAATTATAACCAATGCCGATTGATTTTTTGCTACCAACTACTTATTTTACAATTACCCATGACAATGGTAGATTTTCTGCACTAATGCAACACTAAAAACGTTAAAGTCAAACACGTGGAACGCCTTCCAATTTTGATATTTGAATGAGCGTCGAGCGTTCCATTCGTCACGATCCGGGAGTTCTGAATTCAAAGTATATTTTTTTGAGTTCATTGAAAAAGGTTTGAGCAAAACTGATTCGTTCTTTGGTTTAGCTGTTTGCAAAACAACTATCTTTAGCTTTCTTGTTCGACGATCAAAAAGAAGAAAAGTATGTAGGAATTTATCGACTATTAAGATCGAGAGCAGTAGGCTTCTGAACACCCACGTCTGCTGCAGACGTAGAATATAGAAATAGACGTGAATCATTGACATAGGCAACAAAAAGCCGATGCTTCGAGTCTATTTGAATACCTTTAACTACGACAAGTCTAAAAATATGTCTGGAACGGCAGATTGCATTAAAAAAACTAATTATTTCTGAACTAAAGGGCCTAGGCAAGGTGACGATGATGGAAAAGTCAAAAATGTATGTGGTTTGACATAAGCTACCGAAAAGCTTATGTCAATCCTATTGAAAGTCGTTGTAGAAACACGAAATGCTTTGAAAGCGATTGCCACTTGTCTAGTTAGGCCACTACGCCCTCCGGGCCAAAGAGCATAGTTTCATGCAGAGAAAATAATTGCATACACCGAGAGAGCTTAAAAAAAAAACCAGCATTGACCGTGTACCTTTCTATAGGATATATTCTTATTTTTTTTCTAATGTTGGCAAAGGTGTAGTAGGTACATGTTTACTGACATTTTGTCACGTTTATTTTTTTTTTCCTGGCTGTTACCTGAGTTGCCTTTGCCAAATTGAGGGGGCTATCACGTGTTGCTTTTGTGTTTAGAAAAAAAAAAACTGACGAGCCGTATCAAAGTGATGACATTTGAGAAGAAAAAGTGTATGATATGTGCATGGTATTATATGGAATGAGAAAAAATAGATTTTTTCGTTGTTAGGTTAATACGGGCAGTTTATGGGTACGTTCTCATTATTGATATGATTTCGAAACACACTGCAATTTGTAGGTTTGAAAATATCTTACATCATATTTGAGGATTTCGAAATTTCCAGTTTATGCTGATCTCGCATTGCATAGGACTTCCGTACAATGCGAGGTCAGCTTAAAATTGATGTGAAGCCGTGTGTACCTAAATTAAAACATTGCCACCCATTCTGCTGAGCGGTAGTTGGTTAAAGAGCATTGGATACACAAAGGTTTCATTTTTACATAGGACAACTCATGATTTTAGCAGCCCTTATCTTCAATGACGTACAACTGTAGTCGTACGACAAAAAAAAACTATAGTGTACGTAGTAAAAGTAAAAGAAAAAATAAACATTGTCACTTTCAATGTCCTCCTAACCGGCAGAGGTTCGGAGAAACCGCACTGTTCGTACATTTCGTACCACATAATCTATCAACAAAAGATTATCCTAAAACCCACCGATACTATCTACAGAATCCCAAACTTACAGCATTGGAAATACAACTTTATATCTACTAATTTACAGTAGAAAGTTGTTTGAAATTTTTAGATTTTTGCCAAAGGATTTCCGCTTAAATGAAACGTTACAGTTTGCCGGCAGAACTCTTAAAAGGTGTTCAATTGTATAACTTAATGTAGATTTTGTTAAAGGTTTTCTAATTTCAAAAGTCGGTGGTTCTGAAGAGTTTTCACGTCAACGATTTTTTGACAATTAGAAGTTTTTTTTTTAGTTTCGTAGAAGTTTTCTACGGTTTACAAAAGCGAGGACCGCGAGACGAAAAAAGTTTTGGGTTGGCCAAGTAGAAAATTAAAATGTATAAGAATTTCGCACGTAAGTACCTACTTAAAAAAAACTTTGGTATAGGAAAGAAAATATTGTCTCAATCTTGTTTTTAAGTAAGTAGCTTCACTTGGTAAACGATATAGATCGATCAAAATATTAATTGTTTTATTTAGACCTTTTGATTTAGATATTGATTAATTTAATTATTGCTTTATCGCCAGAATTAATCAATTGTGTGTAAGCTAAATTAAAAAGTGTTAAAACCAACTTCTGCATTCAGAAATAAAATAAATTTAAAAATCCGGTGTCAATCCCGGTAAATCTATTTGTCAAAGCGCAATAAACGCCATAAATAATAACATTGCAAACATCATCCATATTGTGTGAAGGAAAACAAACATTCGCGCCCTCGTTCTGTTTGCGCAGTTGGCAGCTCCGGCTGTCAGTGTGACAAATTGAGAAATCGCGCGATATTTTAGAAGAAAATATGAAACATTTTTAGCCAACTTTTAAAGCGTCGTTTGATAATAGGTACGAGTTAAAAATGAATTTTATAATATTTCTTCATCAATAGCAGAGGCAGCTTTCGTCGCTATTGTGTTCTATGTTAATTTTAACAATAATTGTCTGCTGTATTTGAAGTTGCTCAATATAGTAACATAATTACATTAATTACTGTCAACTTTTTAAATGTTTCTCATTGCTTAGCCACACTTTTAGAAATTGATATTTGAAAATTGAAAATGCATTTTCGTACAAGAAACACTTGGCAAAATGGTTTATCGCACCATAAATTGCCATAAATAGTTTAAAATCGTTCACAAAACCGTATTTTCTAGCTCGCACCAAGCTGCAACATAACCACACCATATTATGACAAAGACATAAATACAGGGCGTGATAATTGCCCGTCGCGGGCACCTATTGTGACAAATTTCGCGCATCGGAACACACTATTAACTATTTCAATGGGCAGACATGTATTTTTTTCCCAGTAACCATTTGTCGATGCCACAATGGGACTGTCGGCACTTTTTGTGGTGTTCGTGTGTGAACAGATTGTATCTATATTCGATAGATTTCGATGGAAATCGAGGTGGAAATTACTGGTTAAGTAATAACGTAATAAGTATGTTTAAAGTTTCACTTAAACCACTTTTATAAGTGGATGCTGCCACTTTTCTAGTCTCCTGCTATAGATGCCAACAGACTACCGGTACCGATACCTAGCTACCTCAACTTGTAACATAGTTTAACTTAAATAAGTAGGTAACTATTATTTACTATGCATCTAACACGCTAGTTCACCCTCTTAAAAGATGTACAGTTCGATTCAAACTTAATGGCGGCTCGGAAGTTAGCTACTTGCTGCGCAGTACCCCCGCTGACACATGGAATTGCTACTGCACAGCGACTCGTCTCATGTTCCGAGCCGCCATTAAGTTTGAATCGAACTATCATACTTGTGTTTATTGGTAGGATTACTAAGTACCTACCTATATTGGCAGTTTCTGCAATTTTGAGATACTTTAAATGAAGTCATCGTCATCAGTCGAGTCATCGTCAGTCATCATGTGGTAAGAGGTCCTATTGTTTAAATTCAGGTGATTTACATGTGATTAGAATCTTTGAGGAGTTTCAAAGTCTATACTCTGAGTGAGCTTTGTTACAAATGTTTGTTACAAATGCAAACGCATACGAACATTTATAAAATCAATCAACAATCAAGCCGTTTCCTTCTCAAAAACTCAAAAATATTTTAATTTGACATCCTCATCAACGGATATGCCACGGTAGTCTCAAATATTTATTTCATGTGCCCAAAACAGAAAAAAAATGTTATTGGACACGCGCATTAGGATGAAGGCACAACGTCTCCTATTGTCCAACATGACAGTTGCTAAACATTCCATATTTGAATGTAACTTTGAAATTGGAACGTCTGTATTGAGTTTTATAATGTGCCTGTAGCAAAATTTGAGTAAAATGTTTCGTTATTTGACAGCGTTATTAAAAATCGATATTCACACGTTTATTTGAGTAAAGAGCTTTAAAAGCAGCTAAATTAAATTAATGGCCGTTTTAGATAAATTCCTTTGCGAGTTAGTGCTTTCATTTTACCCATTTTTCTTCCTTTTAAAGCACATGACACCAATTTTTCCAATCAAAATCTAAAAACTATTTTTTATCTACTATTCACTAATCAGCTTCTTACTAATTAGGTTTTTCATTAAATTAATGATAAAATTTGTTATTCTAGTTTATGCTATTAGGTAAGTATATCATTAAAAAGATTTTAGTTGAGATTAACTCATTCGATTCATATCTCGATTTCCCATAGTGCTACTCGTGATACGTAGATTTAATCGATTCTGATTTTATCTGCTTTAGCGATAAAACATCTATCGGTTTATTACGGTAGGATCTGAAATACTTGATTGACTATTTAACAGATGTACACACGGCTACACATCAAGCTATACATTTCCAGTTTAAGCTGACCTCGTATTGTACGGAAATCTTATACAATGCGAGTTCAGCATAAACTGGAAATGTATAACTTGATGTGTAGCCGTGTGTACAGTCAACAAAGGAGATTTCAAGTAATCCTGATAAGCCGAGGAATTTACACCTTTGCAGTTATCATCACTTCAGCCGAAAGTCACAGTTGGATTAAGCTCTCCCACAAGGATTGCCAAAAGGACCTACTCATTATAACTTCATTATTATCATAATCATCATCATCTGCCTAGCTTTTCCTCCCAACTATGTTAACTATGTTGAAGTCAGCTTCCAGCCTAACCGGATGCAGCTGAATACCAGTAGGTATTTTACATGGAACTTGGATAATAAATAAATGATACTCCTTTGGTAATATTCATGTTATAAAAGTTGTAATTGTTTAAGCTTATGAATACTGTAAAAATGTATAGTAATTCTGTTCAGCATACGCATAACATGGTTTACAAAAAGTTATACTTAGCTGCATGGTTGTTTATCTCTTTTGTTGACTGTACCTCATATTTGCGAGGTTTCGGTATCTATCAACAATGATAATTATACTATACCTATTAGGGATACACAAAGCATCGCTATCATAACGATATCTTGAATTGTGTGGCAATATAGGCAATGAGCAAGTTATGTAATGCTTATGTTCAGATCCTGGAACGTACAAACCTAAAAAGATGTGTACACATCTTATTAGTACTAGTACTTGTAGTAAAAATACATAGGTAGGTAGCTAATTTTTTGTTTAGTTATTGGGTACCTATGTTTCACAAATAAATTGATTTGATTTGATTTGATACTTAGGCAGTAGGGCATGTAATATCGGAAGGTTTTCAATTCCGATACTGATTTCCGATATTAGATCGGAATTCCGATATTAATAAGGAACTTGCAAAGACTGGTTGCGACTTCTGGACTTCTGACTAACCGTATTGACTGGCAAAGATCTATAAATTAGGAGTGAGGCGTATTTATCGTAACAGATAGAAATAACAGATATTAAAAAATAACAGATAACAATTGTTCCTAACAATAAAACATAACTGTTACTTAAAATAACAGATCCTCAAGACTGTTACCGCGGCTGTTACTGTTGAAACATCCGATACGATTTTCGACTTTAAACAAAATAAAAATAAAGAAGATTTCAATACGTATTTATCGTCTCGATCTGTTATTTTTTGTAACAGTGATATCAGATATCGTGTTTAACACCCACATTTCACCAGTTTTGCTCCAGTTCCATGTAAAAGGGGACAAGCCTATCGCCATCAATCGGGCTGTAATCTAGACTCTAGACTGCTACTGAGAAATTCCAGATGGAAAATCCGAATTGACCGTTCCGATTGAGACAGATAACACTATTATTGTTCTTGTATCGCATGCTTAGCGAGCTGGCAACGGGAATACGGTAGCGCGCTGTCGCGCTGGGTGCTACACAAGGATCTAAAATATAAGTTTAGTTTAAAACTCAAAATATAGAAAAAAAAATCCGATATTGATATTCCGATATTTGATCACTCAGTATCGGAATTGTAATATCGGAACTTAAGTTCCGAGATTGCGATATTCCGAGATTCCGAGATTCATGCCCTACTAGGCAGGTACCCAATAACTAAATAAAAAATTAGCTACCTACTTTAAAATTATGCTCCTTTGATATCTTTAGGACATTAATTATTCTTAAGGCCAAAAGAAGAAATGGCCTTTAAATTCGAGTTGTGTTGATCTTAAAATATTTTTTGAAAGAGGGACTATCAAAATATGAATCGACTTACAAAGTGTGCAGTTCACAGTGGCGCTACTTGTCGTGGAAAATGCAACAGCATGACAAATTCGGTACAATAAGTATTAGTTCTGTGTTTTGCCGTCTGCACAGATAAGTTGGACGCACTTTATCAGTTAAGTATGATAGAAGACAGTTAACAAGCCAGTTTTATAATTTGATACTTACAATATTACCAAATAAAAAGGAAGCTCTAACATCATAAAGAACATCATCCAAAATAGAGTAATTCCCCAGGGTTGCCAGTGCAGAAAAACAATTATTCGCACAGTGGGGCCAACATAATATGCGCCAGACAAAAACTAAAAGCAAATCAGTTGAATCGCTTGGGACGAAACTTGATACAGTCATTACTTGCTCGATTATTGCTTTCGTTGCGGTCATATGGGATGAGAGAGGGGTGAAAAATTTATCTTTGAAAAGTACCGTAGGGTTTTTTTGTTTTTATAGATTTAAGTGCTACTAGAAAATACTTTTTTAGGCTGGTATTGTGGAAATCGTTAGGGCAAGTATTTAGTCAGCGACAAAAGACAATTAACACGTCAGTTTTTATTTTATTTTAATTATTGAGCTAAATGTTTAAATTAAAATCGGAACAGAAGTAAAACAAAAATAATATATATTCTTACTATTCTTAGCTATTAGTTATATAAAATGCTGAACTACTATGAATTGAATATTTATTTATGTGAATAGATAATGCGTAAAAGTAGAGCAGTGTTATTTGACTTTTTTCGCTGACCGTGATCTTTTAATACCTAATAGATATCCTAAGACATGACAGATTGACGAAAACTAGATTTGTAATGGTAATGTAATCGTTAACACGCAGTGACCATACGTGGGAACTGGTGATCAATTCTCGTCTCTTCTCTGTGTGGGAAGCAGCAGATTTTTTTTTTGCGTTATCAGTATTGTTCCCTTTGCCACAGGCAACTGAAGGAACACGGGTGGGTTTTAGTCAGTAAAAGTCTGACATGCCCTTCTGCTCCGCCCAGAGCGGGAGAAGTCATTTGATGATTTCCTAACCTCACAAAAAAAAAGTGTTGTTCCCTTACTATTAGTTGTTCATAATGATGAATACAATGACCTCTTTTCAGGTTTTCAGTAATTTCAATTATACTTTGTGCATTGTAAGATTATATAAGGTGTTTTGTGCTAATTATATAAGGTATTATATAAGGTGTGTAAGTATATTGTAAGTATATTATATGTCACGTGCAACTATAATAAACACTAATAAATTCTAAGAATTCATTGACGCGTTATCAATATTAATATGTTTAACAGAAGGCTTGCAGATAGCGAATTTAATTTTATCAAGGTTGCTACGCCTGTCCTTTGTAAAAAAAAACCGGCCAAGTGCGAGTCGGACTCACACACACTCCATTTATTTTATAAACTTTATTATATAAAAACACTTTTCTTGTATGGAGACCTCCTTTAATTTTTTTTTACTTCCTTTACTGTCCCACTGCTGGGCAAAGACCTTCCTACTCTTTTTCCACTTCTCGCTGTCCAGAGCTGCCAAGGACCAATCTTTATTGAAGCAGTCCAGCTCATTCCGCCATCTTCGTCTGGGCCTGCCGCGATGTCGTTTGGCATTACGCGGGACCCACTGGGTCGTAAATTTGGCCCATTGGTCGTCCTTTATTTTTTTACTTTATTTTATTTTTCATATTTGTTGATATATAGCGGCAATTGAAATACACAATCTGTGAAGATTTCAGCTGACAAATAGATGGACGGACGAACGGACAGCAGCAGAGGGTTAGTAATAGGGTTCCGTTAGGCACGCTTCGCGTACGGAACCCTAAAGAGTAATAATGACAAAAATAAAAATGTCTTTAGCAATGTTTTCACTTTTTTTTTAATGAATAAAAAGAAAAACATAATAAGCTTTAATTAATTTTACATAAAAATACTTATAATATTGTAAAACCTTGTAAATAGGTAAGTAATATAAAGCTTGAAAAATAATAATAAGTGATTATTATTTAATTCCCAATTGATAAGTTTTTTTGTATTGCATACACATTTCGCTACTTTATATAATATATTGAGCACTAATGCGAAGATACACGCTTGTATAAGAGTAATCGATTATCATGTGTCTTGAATAACTGATACCAGTCAGTTACAGTCTTACTGCAGAGGCCTTAGTGCGAGTTTCTTTTAACTATCTTCACTTTACGCATCGACCGCGTTCGGACCTCCGATTGGCCCTTCACCAATGAAGGCCAGTGAATAGTTAAAAGAAACTCGCACTAAGGCCTCAGGGCCCGAGAAGGCACGGAGCATTAATCACCACACTCTCTCAAGGGGGTTTGGCGATTTCAAACTAATAATACTCTGTATGTAGGTAAGAAAGGTCTCTTAAAAAGAAATGGAAAATTAAATGGCCATTCAAGCAAAACAACGTACATTTTTCTCAACCATATTTTTCAAACTCAAACTCAAATCATTTATTTCAATTAAACAGACAAGCACTTTTGAATTGTCAAAGTCAGTCAGTCAGAAAGTTGAAGCTAGTTGCCCATTCTAAAACGTAGATCTCTATGGAAGAACGGGCATGAAACTCCAAGGACACTCTTTTAAATATGGATACTTATAAATATTACAAAATCCTGGGTACTGTTGTTATTAAAGCACCTATATACAACAACGAAGACCCAATTCAATTTCCAACCAAACATGGTGCTTTTATGTGCTTTTAATAACACACAAGAGAACCCAATATTAAGCGTATTTCAACAAAAACTGCTACCGCGGTTGTCTCGGTAATTGCGGCACAGCCCCGGGGGGCGGATTCCCCGGGGAGATGGTAATGGCGCATGTTAGCAAATAGCCCACTGTGCACCGATGAGCGGCGCTCTCGTGTTTTTTTGCATTTTACGAGCGAAATTTGAAGGCGGGGTTTTACTAATTTGTGTGTGGTGTGGAGATCTCGTTTGTGGATCGATTAATGGTTGTGGGTGATAATATTATTAATTAGTTTGGTTGTGGCAAAATTAAGGGCTGAAAAACAACATTAAATTTGTGAGGCTTTGAAACGGCATAAGCGACTATTTGGAATATTACTTCCACTATAGTTGTAAACTTGCACTAGGAATTGGAAAACGAAGATAACATCTTGAAACTGAAATTTTATCGATTCACATTATCTTGCACTAGTTACTTTTGATTATAACGAAAATAAACCAGAAAATCAATTATTGCAAAAGCAATCTGCAACACTACCCCCTATCATTACCAACATAGCGCCGAAAATATTCATACAAAGTGATCCATAGCTAATAATACTTGCATTAACATGATTACAATCTCAATACCATGAGGTTTCCCATACAATTCATGCTATCAATACGTTTCATATTTGCTCCATTGTAATTTTGCATGGAGACCGCCGCTTGGAACAATGTGCACGTGGCGGCCATTGTTGGGCCACCAGTGTTGCCAATTGATTATATTAATTTGCTGGAGTGCTCTTGATTTTAAGGTTCTTAATTTAAAAGTGTATTGTTGACAGTTTTGTGTATGCAATGCTCGAGTTAAACTACTTAGTTAGGCACAAAGATTGTTTATTGAAGAATTTTGAGATTTGCTGGAACGGATTTATTCAAATCAATATCGCGCGAAAATGATACCTAGTGGTTACCGTGGCCTTTAGACACCAGGAAGATCAAAGGGTTTGCCCATACGTAGCCAGTTCTTTTTAGACTCAGTTTGAAGTCTCAATGCGTGTAAATTCACGAGTACATTAACTGGAACATAGCCATTTTTGGTGGCAAAAGTAGGTATTTGCATATTTATATTCTTTTGCATTAACTCTTGCACAAAGAGCTCTACTAATACCTAGTACCAACCTAAGAAGATTTGACAGTTAAGCTTAAACTTTTGGTCAAAAGAATACAAATGGCGCCAACGACAAGATGCCAGCTTAACTACGAATGTCTGCCAAACAGTCAATTAATTTTAGAGATTAATAATCATCATTAGATTTTAAGTTAACACTGTAATAAATCACAGATGTTAATAGCCAATAAGTTATTGAATTAATTACGCATATTTATCATGGTGTTACTTCGTAAAAGATGAGACGAAGTAAATAAATTGATTTCTTGTTCTTTGAGTATTTCGTTCGAGGCTTAGATGATAATTCTCCTCATAATCATAGCTATCTGCCTAGGTCGGCCTCCAGATCCAGTCCAACGGAATACGGTTGAATACCAGTAGGTTCCTATTTTTGCCATCGAGGAATATCTATTCCTCGATGGCATGTGAAGCTAAGTCAGGCGGCTTTAAAACCCTGACGCCAGGTTAGTCACTAACCACATGAAAAATAAAGAAGAAGGAAGACCTATTTTATATGGAGGGAGTAATATTATGTAGAACGTCAGTCACCTACTTTTACAATCGCAACGCTTTTTTATTTCTTCTACTTTCTAGGCTTTTGCTTTGTGAATATAAATTCAAAAATCCTACCAAGTATTCTATGTTCCTAACAAATAAAAAGAACGCTTTGAGAAAGCTAGTATACCCTATCCAAAATTTGATATTACTATTTTGTCGTTTTTTATTCATAATCTGGGTAATAAATAAACATAACTCAGTGAAAATGTATTTTCTGTTTGGGACACGAGCTTCAGTTTTGTTCGCAAAACCATTGTCGCAAAACCCATTGTGTACGTTCTTCAAAAACTTGTTTACTATTGTATTTTACCAGTCAATAAACTCATATGATGTTATTATAATCCATAGATCACAAATACGGAATCAAATAGCTTATCACATTTCAAAGAAAAACCTATTTCTAAAAAAAGTAACGGAAAAACTTTTTGACTTTGGCAATATCAACACAATTACATATAACTCCACCATGTGTGGTTCGCACAAGTTATTACAACCTATCGAACTAAATATAGCTACGGAATTTGGTCGGGTAAACAAACTTGGAACGGCGTAAATCGATAGTCGCGCGAGAGCGAGACGGCACGGCTATTTGTACGAGATAGAAAAGATAGGCACAGCGGGGTGTTTGTAAGGCGTGGTTACGAATCCGAAAGTACGGTAATGAGAGTGAGCAAGACGGCTATACGTTTGTCGTTTCGTTGGAAATGCACGTTGTAAAGAAAAAGGTTTTATTTGAAACCTAGATTGTAAATAAAACATATGACATATGGAACTGTTTTTAGTGCTCGCTTGTTATTGGAAAATGCTTTGTGACTTATTATTGCGATTTTTTATTGCTTTGTTTACATTTTGCTGAAAGAGCTTTTATTGGAATTGTGAACCATGAGTTGGTATGGTCTTACGTGCAGAGTGAATAAAAATGATTACATATAGGAAGAATTGTTTAGGTACGAACGACTGACATTTTTAATTTAGTCTTCCGTAAGAGCTTGCTCTAGTTTAAAACTCCATTGACGAGCAACAGCTAAGTAACAAGGGCTTATCGCAATCCAATTTAGTCTACCTATTCGGTAAAAAGGGCACTATTGATAGCACAATAAGCGTAGATTCTGCGCTTGCTTCCATTCATTCTACTGCACTCTGCACTCGCCACACAATACATAAAATATTTGATAGTCAGAAGCCCTACAGTCTGACAACCAGAGCATCGGATCTCGGTATTCGGTGTGCCTAGCTCAGTAATTGGGCAGTGGAAGTCAGTCCCAGCAAAAAAGTAATATTCAGTCGAATTTGGTTTTAACTGAAAACTGACATTTAAATTGTTGGAATAAAGTTAGGCATACAACTTCAATCTTCAAAGAAACAGTAATCTGTACACGCTAACAAATTCTTAGGTAAAGTAAAAGAAGGCGTAAATAACATATCCTTTGAAATAGAAATCATTCACACAACAAAACTTTTTACACAAATAACCTTAACAATTTTTAGATTGGCAACCCGATTCATGCGTACCAACACGCACATTCTAATTAATGCATCCTCTACGTGACTTTGAAAATAGAACACTAACAAAGGTTAATTTATAGTGTACGTTTTGTGCATGAATGCGTGTACGTGATTGTAACAAATAGTTGTGTTTTATTGTGTAGTGGCCATATAAAAAACCCTTAATTTGGCGTCGTGTGTGGGTGGGATTATGAATTGAATAATTTGTTGAACTACAAATGGGAATGATTTTATTTAAATGTATGAAAATAATTTCAGTATTCAGTGCATTTGCCAGAGGCTGAGGATTTGATATGTTTTCATTATTGTCATATTATTATTTGCGAAATTAATCATTGAATGAAATTAGTTAACGTAGTGGGCAATTCGTATACTACTTTTTTATGGAATTTATAGTTTTGGACTAGAGTGTGAATTTATAAGTACTCAACACTGGTTTTTCCAGGTCTTCATATTCGGGCATTTATACATACTGAGCAATATGGTTTGGACCCATTGATATCTCATTGATTGGACCTATTTTTAAAACTTTACCACACAACAACCCGTCTGACCAAGGGATATTGTGTTACTCAGTAACAGGGTTGTGGAGGTCAGATAGGCAGTCGCTCCATGTAAAGTAATGGTAGTCAGATGGATGCGGTCAGACTAGAAGCCGACCCCAACATGGTTGGGAAAAGGCTAGGATTTAGATAGCTTTTCAGAAACCTAACGTCATGGATGAATATTTCTGAACGTCATAGTATCAAATGATGACGACAAATAACAAAAAGGAGGACAAGGCCTCAATTTTATCTCAACATCATTTCAGCCGAAAGACGTCCACTGCTGGACATAGGCCTCCCCCAAGCACCGCCACTTCAACCGGTTCTGTGTTTCTCGCATCCAGTGGATTCAATTTTATCTAAAACTCGTCAAACTACTATAATTATTATCATTACAATAAACATAACGGGTGCAGAGCGTTTTTTTTAAAAGGGCGTTTTTCACCCCTCTCTCTGAAACAGGGCTACTCTTTGTCAAATTGGCTATATGCCACATAAGGCAGTATGTCCTTCGAACATCTGCCTGCACGACAAAAAAAACGATTGTTTATGGTCGTCAAAATGGCGATGGCGGGAGTATTGTTTCGGTTTTATAAACCCTTTAAAAAAAGAATGCTCGATTTTTGAATGACACTACTGCTTTTATTTAGGTTTGTTTAGAAATGATTTTTTTTTAACGTCAGTTTTGATGCCGTGATGACCTACACCCTATTTGCGTCAGAGGTGCGTGCTTTGGGTTCGAACTCGAGACCTATGACTTGGCAGTCCGACGTTCACACCACTAGGCTATCACTGCTTCCAGAATTGATCTACTTAGGCTAAACTTCTTATACATCCAAGACCACTTTTTTTTTTTTTACTTTGGGAAATCCTCAAGTGACTTCTCCCGCTCTGGGCGGAGCGGAAGGGCGTGTCAGACTTTTACTGACTAAAACCCACCCGTGTTCCTTCAGTTGCCTGTTGCCAAGGTCCCGGTATCCCTTTCGGACTTTCCCGCAACCCTGGCAGGACCCTAGACCATATGACGTGATCAAAGAGAGATGTTAATTAAAGGGCGAATTTCATCATCAATTTCCATCACAAAAAAAACAATGAAAATAATCTACTTGAAACTTATTTACATTATTTCTAGCGATTTAATCGCTGACTTAAATCCAACTGAGGCCCTAGACAAAGTAACATTCTATCAGCGATAACGATCATGGAATAGGCAAAAATGTATAGGACTGACATAAGCTATCGAAAAGCTTATGTCAATCCTGTTGAAAGTCGTTGTAGAAATACGAAACGCTTTCGAAGCGATTGTCACTTGTCTAGGCTCTCTGGTTTTTTAAGATCCAAAGATTGACTGATCATGGAAAACTAATAATGTTGTTTCACAATTCCAAGTAAGTAGATGTTTCCAAACGACAAACTTAAGGTAGGACTTCCTCAGGCAGGTGGAGCGACGATCTTCGCAGGGTGGCTGGTAGCAGCCGGATGAGAATTTCCGAGAATCGAGCTGACTGGCGTGCAATTGGAGATGCCTATGTCCAGCAGTGGACTGCTGTATATGATGATGATGATATGTTTCCAATAGAGAAGAATCATCAAGAAACTATACAGGATGTAAGGATAAACACTCTTGTCATTCAAACCATGGGTAGTTGACTTAAATATAAAAATAAATGACCGAACACAACAAAAAAAAAACCTTATTTTCATTAAAAGATTTTAAAAAGTTTATATCTGACACCGTGCTTGCTAGCGAAACAGCTGACTGACTAAGGGAGGGATCGCGCTCGCTGCCGGTCAGGTCACATCCCGTACCCCCCGCCCGTGTTGAGACGCAAGTTCGTTGCCCTAGCGCATAGGGCAACGAACTTGGGTCTTTTCTGGTAAAATTTAGATCCAACATTTTTTTTTTAAAAGTTGTAATTTTCCATTGATTTTACGTTCTATAAATGAAACCAAACCACTGGTTGCAAGGATAACGGTGTTTACCCTAACACCCTGTATATGAATTAAAAAGTTTGGATAATAGACGCGAGACGACCATCTTTACACTCTGGCGCCGTATGGCCTTACGGTAATCACAAACAGTCATGAATGACCACCATTCTGTAGCTTAACATACAAAATACTAAACAAAAATACATTTATACATGTGCCCATTGTGTGGGCTGGTTCTAAGCCAACATTCACGCTCTCCTAATTGGGAACCGAGCTGTGAGTCAGCAAAATGCTTTGTTGCTACCGAGTTACGTATGGACATGTTAACGATATGTTTTTAAAAGAGTTTTTTCTTAATGGGAGTTTGGTGAATCGGCAGTTGTTTGTAATGGGATAAAAATTGAGGTCCTAGGTACATGTCTCCATATAAGTAAGTAAGATTCTTGCTTAGCCCAAAGAATCAGCATTGCCATTCAACGTGGCAATACTGATTCTTCCCATTGACCGCTGTCAATGGGAAGAATCAGTATTGCCACGTTGAATGAAAAAAATTGAAAAAAAAATTGAAAAAAATTCGTCCGCATCGCTATGCGGACGAATTTTTTGACGGCCAATGAGATATTCCCCTTTTTTTTTAATTTTGTTATACATATAATTGTACATACTACAAATATAAGTATAATTATTTTAGTTCCTAGAATTTGTATATGATGTAAATAAAACTATTTTAATAAATATGTGTGTTTACATAAAAAAGGGAGTTAGGTCTGAGATTTAAAAACTAATCATCATCATCATCTGCCTAGCCTTTTCCCAACTATGTTGGGGTCGGCTTCCAGTCTAACCGGATGCAGCTGAATACTAAAAACTAATAGTTGTATTAAAAAAATGTGACAAATTAATGGTCAGGCGCCTATTTTGACATTTACTAGCTAGTAAGATAACGAAACCGGCATTACAACCATTTCGGTTTCGACTTTAGTTATGGAATCTCAAAATAATAAGAATTGAAGGTTCATCTTACAGTTGTTTGTTTCTCATTAATTTTAAGTTTTTAATGAATAAGATACATTCAAAGGTCTCACAGACAAAAAGAAACTATTTTCCTACATGTTACACACACAATGATATTAAATTCAATATTAATCACAATTTTATATCTGGCTGTATGGTGCTACCATGGCTTGCCTAATCGTAGGCGATTCTATAATCATTAGGCGTAACGGTTTGCTACACTGCAAGCTACGCGCTACGAGGCGTAGCGTTGCTACGACACAGCGTAGCGACATCGTCCGAAAATTACGCGACTGAAAGTTACGCAACGTAATTTTGGCCTGATGCCAGCGCATTTCAGGTGGACACACGACAAACTTTCCATGGCGTAATTTCGGTAAATGTTTCGCTAGTTTTATGCTCCAGTATAATTATATTAATTAATTTCTTATGACCTTTCTATCTCTGGCATAGATTATGGAGACGATTCGCTTTCCATACTAACTAAGCGTATCACTGTTTTCTCGCACTACGATACCATGAAGTCCGCGACAAAAGTTGTGCGCTCAACGCACTTTCGGCGCCACGATTTTATTAGTACGTAGTAGGTACTCCCATCTCTAGACGCTGCTGGCGCAGTACCCGTATCCTGTAGTTGCTGGCATAAAAAGCAACCGTCACTTGTTGTTTACAGTTGTCGTAACATATGTTTCCAAGTTCAAATACTAACCTACAAATTGGATAATTTTAGCACTTAAGTCCACATTAGACAAAGATCATGATTACATAATCAGCCTATAATGTTCCCACTGCTGGGACACAGGCCTCCTCTTTATGAGAGGGAGTGGGCCGTAATCCACCACGCGGGCCCAGTACGGGTTGGTAGATGTCACGTGTCTTCGAATTTTTGGTTCTAAGACATGCCGGTATCCTCACGATGTTTTCCTTCACCGTTTTGAGAGCAGTGGTGATGAAATTATTTACACAAAGTAAAGCGCCTGTCGGGGTTCGAACCTGCGACCTACAACTCGTAAGTCGCGGCCGTTACCCCTGGGCCACCACTGCTCCAAGATCATGATTAAGGCTCATTAAATGATACGCAGCTTGGCGAGGAACAGTCTTATCAGTTAAGCTGAACGAAATGACATAGGTATATTATGTACGGACAACGGAAGCATGATACCAAATCGTAGCTTGAAATAATATAGTACCTAAATCCCTAATCCGTACCAAAAATACCTTGACAAGCACAGAGCTATAAATAATATTCATATATCGCATATCTTGAGCCGGATCAATATCCTAATTAGGCGTTAAATTGAGATTAGCTATGTAAGCATGAAGGTTCAGTCGTGATTCAATCAAGATCAAATATGGCGCCAGCATTGACTGTGACTCCATGAACGAAGAGTTATTGTTACTTGATTCAAGGAAGACTTTCCGTTCCATTATAAAATACAATAGATGTACGTAGATATATTTAGTAACCTATTCCGCTTAACTATTTCTCACGAGTCATAAAAAACCTGTAAGAAATCGACACGTGTTTCACCTATCAACGAGGCATCCTCAGGATGACGATTGACCAGTCGCGAACCCGAACACGACGTGTTGCTACGCCGACCGCTGGACGCAGAGATACTCGGATGCAGCTGAATACCAGTACTTTACATAGAGCGAGTGCCAATCTAATCTCCATAACCCAGTAACTGGGTAATACGAGGTAAGACCGGTTGTCAGACTTTCGGGCTTTTCGTAACAACTGTCAACATCCACGAATGACAGCCGGGACCAACGGCTTAACGTGCTGTCCGAGCCACCGAGAAGTCTCAGTACCTATGTAAAGATGTTCACCCATCCGCGGACCATCCTCGGCACGCGTAGCTTAACCTGATGGATCGACCCGTGCGGCTGTTATTACTAAGCCACGAGCTCCTCAATCAAATTAAAGCACTATTTAATTCTATATTTTAGCATCCTTGCCAACAAAAGATGACCCCACACTCCCAATTTTTGTCATCCCGACATTCAATTGTTTTGCAAGAGTCCAGCCGTCATTGAAACATGTGAAGAGCGTCATTCATAATTTACCTACATTTATCTGTAGGAAATGTACGACCGGTATTGGAACATAATTTAATGCTTCGGTTTAGTGTTCAATCATGATAACTTATCTACCAGATAGTGTCCAAATTATCTTGTTTTTTAAACAATTTCAAGTTATTACGTGACCTCCTTGTGTTATTTTGTTGATTAGTTTAAGGTGTCGTGTTTAAACAAGATGGGGTAGGCAGAGACGGTGCCTACAAGTTTGAGGTGTTGCCAGGGCAACATTTTGTTTAGATTGTAAGATAATTTCTATCATAGAGCGTTATCTAAGATATATTAGGATAAGCAAAGCAAGGTATCTCGGAGTATCATGCCGCGATTTACAATTTTTATGTCTAATTATTCAGCTAAGCAACTAATCATGACAAAATCGAGAAAGTTTTTGATTATCGATAGCTTCTACAAATGTGTACATTATTTAATCACCACTGTTCTCAAAACGGTGAAAGAAAACATTGTGAGGAAACCGGCATGTGCTAGAAGATAAGTGATATCTACCACCCCGCACTGGGCCCGCGTGGTGGATTACGGCCCACTCCCTCTCACCGAGTGGAGGCCTTTGTCCCAGCAGTGGGGACATTACAGGCTGATTAGGCTTATGCTGTCTTCTCGTATAGCTTGTAAAAACATGAGAGAAGAACTGGAAAGTTTTCACGTCAATGATGATGATTATTTACAATTTTCCGTGATATTATGAAGATATATTTACGTATTTAAAGCAAGTTAATACAACAGAAAAGGTTGTATGATTTACTCTCAATCATCATTTATGATTTCCGCCTGTGATAAGTTAGATTTCTTTGAAATACGATAAATATACGTATAATCTTGATATTTGTTGATATGGCTGTATAATTTGCGCACGATTAGAAATGTAGTCATGGTATGTACATAAATGAGAATGAGCAGAAAAATCTCCTTGCTAGTCACAAAATACTGGCCACTTGGCTACAACCTCAGTCAAGTGACCGCACACAATTCGAAGGCGTCCTTTGTTTTAAAAGTGAATGATGGCGGATTCACAACGAGACACCGGTCGAATTTTGAAGAGATGTTAGGAACGCGGCGACGGATGAATTCTCCATACAAACGTAATACCTAAATCATTTGTAATTTGAGCATATTTCCACCATAATGTGTTATTATTCGGATTGAGACAGTATTTAATTAGGTACGTATATGTTTTTTTTTTCGAAAAAACCTAACTAAAATGAAGTTGTAGCGAATTGAATTTCGCACATTTTTACAGCGTAAATAACATGTTCTCATATTGTTTTTTCTGTATTTTATACAACAATACTTGAAATATTGTTTCAGCAGATACAAAAAAATTATCATAATTTTAATGCGGTTTATTTCATTATTGGATAAACTTAACTAGCGAAATCTGGGTGTACTAAAGGTACATTTCAGCCTAACCCTCGGAGAATACTGGCGTTATGTTGTAGTAGTAGTAGTATGTGAAAGATCTAGGATTCGAAAAGATTCATCATGCTGAACACGGAGCTCGTCAGTCAATAGTCAATGCGACATATCATGGCTAACAGCTTGGAAAAATATCAAGAAAGATCTAGGAGCATTGTAATATGCAATGTTTACAGATAACATACTTTAGTTATTTTAATACAGTAGTTATTTTTTTATTAACTTTTACTAAATATTTCACAACATGACAAGGTATAAAGATGAAGAAATTGATAGATTTCTTTCCTCTGAAAAGGCTAAAGGAACTTGAAATATCTTTCTGTGTTAGCCAGAATGACAGCGGCTGTCTGACTTGCAGGATGTAAACCAATCAGGCGTAGATACGTCTTCAAGCGTCGGATTAGTTGTTGAAGATAGATCTCTAAACTTTGGTAAAGAGTCAATTCAGTGATGGCACTATTAAAGTGCCATATTTTCTTATATTTTGGAATACTTAGTAAATTAATGACCTGGTTCTTTTATGTAGTAAAATGAAGTTGGTAAGTAAAAAAGGAGTGCCTGATTTTATAGGATGAAGTGTGTTATTGATACCAATGTTCTCATACAGGCTGAAGCCCATTTTTATACAATGTAATATAATATTAAATTGGGAGACACTAGCATAAACATAATCAGTCTATAATGTTCCCACTGCTGGGACACAGGCCTCCTCTCTGTGAGAGGGAGTGGGCCGTAATCCACCACGCGGGCCCAGTGCGGGTTGGTAGATGTCACATGTCTTAAAATTTTTGGTTCTAGAACATGCCGGTTTCCTCACGATGTTTGCCTTCACCGTTTTGAGAGCAGTGGTGATGAAATAAATTACACAAACTGAATCGCCTGTCTGGGTTCGGTTCGGTAAATCGGGGCCGATAGCACTGGGCTACCACTGCTTACATAACATAATCAGCCTATAATGTTCCCACTGCTGGGACACAGGCCTCCTCTCTATGAGAGGGAGTGGGCAGTAATCCACCACGCGGGCCCAGTGCGGGTTGGTAGATGTCACATGTCTTCGAATTTTTGGTTCTAAGACATGCCGGTTTCCTCACGATGTTTTCCTTCACCGTTTTGAGAGCAGTGGTGATGAAATTATTTACACAAAGTAAAGCGCCTGTCGGGGTTCGAACCTACGACCTACAACTCGTAAGTCGCGGCCGTTACCACTGGGCCACCACTGCTCTCTACCACTGCTTAAATATTTTTTTTTTTTTCTAATGTAAAACAGCGAACCAATACCAAATAATAATGTCGTGTTGAATATGATAGGAAATAGGGTGGACTGTCCTTATTTGCGACACCGCTGTAACAGGCAAGTTACATATAGTGTCGCACATAAGAGACTTGTAATGATAATGTTGATTGTATAATGAACTTGATTATTTTATATGTATTTTGATTATTTTGTATTATTATTATTATTTTGTATTATTATTATTATTTTGATGATTTCTGATATGGGTTAAAGTACCTGAAATAAATGATAATAAATATTATACCTGAAATAATTTATGCACATGCCAAAAGCAAGCCAGCCAAAGCAAACAGCTGTGTAAAGTAATTAATTATACATAGATATTTTTCTTTACAGGTATGAGGAACAGGGTGTAAAGTTCACTCATCCTCTATAGAAAATGGAGGATCCTCCGACCAGACGGGTGTCGTGTCTGGCGGGCAAATGCCCAACGATTGATGTTGGAATCTTGCAAATATGTTGATCGCGCGGTAAACTCTATTTGCGCGATACAGGATTTTTGTATGACGTCATGTTTTTGTGTGACGCCAGGTTTTTGATGCGTAGTTCGCATGTGGCGATGTAGATGCCGCCACACTACTATTTATCATCTACCGCAGAAAGGAAATACTATAAAACAAGTTCGATCAAACGTTTGTCGGTGTCCACAATAATTAGAAGGCCTATAAATAAATATAATCTTTTATCACAGCTGTAACACGAGATTAGATTGCTATCAGTTATATTTTGTATCAGCGACGGTTATCAGTGACAATAAACTGAATTACTCAATCTAACTGGTTTTGTTATTCTAAATGTTTGGCCGTTAAACTAAGCTATTATATTAACTGTACTAATAACCTTGAATGAATTAACAGTAAGAGGGACTCGTGGTTAATAAATAATAACAGCCGCACGGACTGATTGAAGGTTAAGCTACACTTGCCGCGGTCGATTCGTGGATGGGTGACCATCCATTACATATCGAGACCATTCCATGCCTCGGATAGCACGTTAAGGCTTTAGTCCCAGCTGCCTTTCGTTGATTTTTGAAAGTCATTACGGGTAGTCAGAAGGCCGAAAGTCTGACAACCACAGCCTTACCAAGGGGTATCGTATTACCCAGTTACTGGGTTGTGGAGGTCAGATCTGCAGTCGCTCCATGTAAAATACTGGTATGCATCTGGTTAACCTGGAAGCCGACCCAAACATAGGAAAGGCCTTGATTTGGGCTGCGTCGTTGGCCAGACCCTGGCCAACGACGCAGCTACTACGGAGCATAAGGTTCGATTCCCAGGTCCAGCAAAGTGTTATTGCGTTTTCTAACTGGAATTTCTCAGAAGCAGCTCGGTTGATGGCTTACGTGGGACTTAAACTTACAAAATGTTATCTTATAAAATAAAAAGGATGAGTAAAATAAAGATAAGTTTAAAATTAAGATTTACGTAAGTAAGTACCTCTTTATAAGTCCATTATTAGGTCCCTAAGTATTATCGCTATACGATTACCCAGTTATCATAAAAAAATACCTAAAAGCGAAGTAAAAAGCGTTTTACGACAATTAAAAAAAAAACAAGAAGATTTAAACTTTAACATTCCTTAATACCTTATAATCTCAAAAACAGACAATAAAAAAATAAAATCCGTACCAAAAAGTAAAGAAGACAATTAAAAAATAATCTAAATTCCACAAAATAAGTTATAATCTGGCAATACTAAAGAATTACGCGTGTTACTTGTTCAAATAATAAAAATAAATCGAATCACTCGATATTTTTTTATCTGTAATTACCAAAAATTCCAGATAAAAGGCCAGATAAAGAATGTAATGTGTACTGATGATATCAAAGTGTCAGGATAAAGATAAAATAAGAATTGATGATTTATTTTCGCTAATCTAATTACGAAATAAAAATCCAATGTTAATTTGATTAGGTACAGACAAAGGTATACTTTATCAGGTGTTGCGTGGATCATTAAATACCTACGAAATTACCTAAAATATACTACCTATGTATTATTTTTTTATGTTGAAATTGTCACAATCATTGCCAAATTCAAATTGTCACATTAAATTTTAAGTCAAGTCATATCTTCGTCAAAATTCGTTGAAAACGTACCTACTTAAGAACTTTTGATCGTTACTTTTTCATTTGTTCTTACAGACCTAAATATAAAATTATTACTTTTGTTCATTCGTGCAGAAAAAAGGGTTGTATTCATTTGTTGATTTATATTCATTCATTTCGTTAATTGTTTTATGACTATTCATATTATGTTACTTAAAATACATTCTTATAACGCTTTCATTACAAAGCCTGTAGCAATATTCAATTAATGCTGTAGTTTCACGAGAATAATTTTACCTGAAATATAAGCTACGTTTGTTTGCGGGAAAGGGACAACGACATTAACATCCATAAGTCCTTCTCTTTCATAACAAAATAATTACCAAAATGCTCTCATACCACGTTATTTCACGTAAAGTAATATCAAAATGATAGTAATATCATGTTATTATTATGCCAGTTCGGTTTATTTGATTACACAAATATTCAAAATTAATTATACGTGAACTAGTAATTGGCAGTTTATGTAACGTATCATTAGTTTCTAAGCTTTGTGCGTAATTACCTCGTATATTGTACCTAGTGTGATGATATGTTATGTCATTTGATGTTGGCGGGAAAATGGTTTTGATTTTTTTTCTAACCCATAATATTGGCTATGATTGGTGAGTGATGATTGTGAAAAGTTTTACGATTTCATTTCTTTTTTTGCGATCTAATTTGCAACCATTTTCCTGTTTATCCGGGAAATTAATATCTATTATAATTTCAGTCAATTTCTTTTCGATTCGTAAGTAAGTTCCAGCAAGATTTACCCCATTTTTTAAGCATTTACCTGTGTCCGACTAATTTTGCCAGCCAGATACAGTGCAGTAAGTATTTTTTTTGTTTTGTTTGTTTCTATTGATTATCCAAAATTGCCCTTTGAATTATATACGTTAATCAACCCTTTACTAGATTAATCTACGATTAGATTCAAAGTGCTGCAGACGTCCAATTAGCTGGTGATTTGTTTGTTTGGTAACAAACGGAGCACACGGGGCTGACGGGGCTGCACCCCGACGTTTGCTAACGAGATAGCTAATTAAATGGCTATCGATGTCAGATAACTGCGTTTTAGGTATTAGGAGAAATAATGATGTGTGGTGCTTTTTTAATGATGCTGTGTCATAGACAATAGAGGATTAATTCTGGCTGAATAGAAGTTGAACTTTCATGTATAGAATGCATTTTTTTCTATAACGTCTGTGCCTATATTTTTTTACTTACCTACTAAAAACTGAAAAGGTGGTAATGAGTTAATCTTTATTTGAAATGAGGTAATAAGTAGGTACAGTCATTAATATTTATTATTTGTATGATGATCATTTCTGTTAGTGCCTGGCAGCTTTCGTTAAAAATACAAGTTAATTGGCGAGTTATAAATCTTCCTAATAAGTGTTTTATAACACGTAAGAATAACGGTTATTATTGGTCAAGAAAAACTGAAAGCAAAAATAGATAAACAAATTCTGTATTTTACTGCTACTTACTTAATTCAATATTCTATAATTTGCTTGTAAGAAAAACCTTATTTGTGACCGCCATGAGTAAAAGATAAACCTACATTAGTGGTTACATTGCGTTTAAAGTAAAGATTTTATTTTCTCGACATTTCAAACTGTAAAACGCCATGTCATGGAATTATCGTATATAAGGAAAAGCACAGAGAAAATTATAATTAGATAGGTAAAGGTGAGGAATCCGGCATATCCTAGAACCACAAATTCGAAGACATGTGACATCTAGCAACCCGCATTGGGCCCGCGGGGTGGATTACGGCCCACTCCCTCTCACAGAGAGGTGGCCTGTGTCCCAGCAGTGGAAACATTATAGGCTGATTATGTTATGTATGTAAAGATATTAATTATTATATAATCTGAAGTGTCATTATGATGAATGTTTCCCCAAAGCATGGTAAACCGTAGGCACGTCAATCTGCCCAGCATTTTCCCAACTATGTTGCGGTCGGCTTCCAGTCTAACCAAATGCAGCTGAATAACAGTATTTTACTTAGAGCGACTGCCTGTCTGACCTCAACAACCCAGTTAAGTAACACGATACCCCTTGGTGAGACTGATTGTCAGACATTCTGGTTACTGACGACCCGTAACGACAGTCAAGATCTACGAATGACAGCCGGGACCAACGGCTTACTGTGCTGTCTTTTTTCAGTATGTAATGGATGGTCACCTATCCGAGGACAGACTCCGGCAAGCGTAGCTTTACTTTCGATCGACCCTTGCAGCTGTTATATAAAACTATTATATACAATAGCGTTCCATGAAAAACATTTAAAGAAATATCTACCTACTAACTTAAAAATGGTTGTCACTAAAAAAACTATCAGATATAAAAATATTTTTCTTTCAAAAAATTTGAGACTAAAATTATGTAGGTACAACGAGCAAGATAGAGTATACCTAAAATCTTTCTCATAAAAAATGTGTAAAGTTCACCCCAATGACTTGGGGTAACTCAAAATGGTAATAAATCGAGTGGGCGTGGCTTACTCTGTCACGCCCAGAGGGGATGAGTAGCCCTCAAAACTCGGTACCGCCGAGTACCACGTAATATGGGTGCTTTGGCACTATAGGTGCCTCGGTTTGCGACGGATGGAGAATGCAATGGTTTTTTTTATTGTTATGGCTAAAGAAGGAAATGTTTCGAGTTTATTTTACTGTTGTTTGGGGGCGTTTTATTTTGCCCCTTTTTGTTTGACTGATATTAGTTGTATTGAAATCTGATTTGATTTTTTTTTAAATGAACAGCTTCAGGCGGAGACAAGTTAAATGCTATGTTTCAATCGGGTTCTTAGGTCCTTTAAAAGATCTAAATACCTATCTAATCCAGCCGACTTGGAGTCATCTAAAAAAGTTGTCAAAAATAAGTGGTACCTTAGACAATTATGTATTAACATCATCTAATTGTAAAATAAAAAAGGCATCTTTTTGCATGTCTGAATTCCAATTCGGTTGGAAACTTACTAAAGTAAGAACCTATTATGCATAAACATTCTAACTTATCCATACTAATTTTATAAATTCGAAAGTAACTCTGTCTGTCCGTCCGTATGTTACTTTTTCACGCCTAAACCGCTGAACAGATTTCGATAAAATTTGGCAAGGAGATAGATGGCATCTTAAGGAAGGACATAGGCTACTTTTTGTTTCAAAAATATTCCTAAAGGGGGTGATATAGGGGATCAAAGTTTTTATAGAAAACCCAGCATTTCTTTAGTATCCCGGTAGTACTTTCCCGTGAGACGATATCCGACATCCACGCGCGCAAAGCCGCAGGAAAAAGCTAGTGTATATATAAATATTGCTCATTTAATCGTTTAGGATAAATATAATCTAGAATAGCTACGTACATAACTCAAACTCAAAGCATTTATTTCAATTAAAACCAATTACAGGCACTTTTGAATTGTCAAGGAGTCAGTCAGTCAGAAAGATGAAGCTAGTTACCATTCCTTGCTAGTACAGAAACTGGCCATGTTTTAGGCAATGGCCTGGCCTGGATAAAAAAGGCAATGCTTGCTAGAGGACCTTCTTGCTACATAATAAAATATTGGTTCACTGTGCATCTCGATTTTAATTGCATTTGCACTTTGAACGTATTTAAAATAAATCTTTTGAATCTTATCTTTTAAATTAAAACTCCTGTATCTGTATCTCCTGTGTCCTCCTCATGTACACCACCATAGAATTCGGAATGAGGTAATCCGGCAGAGAACCAAATTGGTTGACATAGCTCACAGAATAAGCAAGCTGAAGTGGCAATGGGCCGGCCATATTAGCCGTAGAACCGATGACCGTTGGGGTAGACGAGTTCTTGAGTGGAGAACGCGAATCGGCAAACGTAAGATAGGACGCCTTCAGGCTAGTTGGAGCGACGATCTTCGCAAGGTGGCTGGTAGCAGCTGGATGAGAGCTGACGAGAATCGAGCTGAATGGCGTGCAATTGGAGAGGCCTATAACCAGCAGTGGACTGCTATAGGCTAATGATGAACACCACTAGTAAGTTCAGTATTAAACTTATGGAGTCTCTATGTAATCATGGTTTGAATAAAAGTGAACTGATATTGAGATAGGACACATACGTCATTCATACATAAACTCACGACTTCTTCCCATAGGGGTAGGCAGAAACTATAAAGCGCCATCTGCTACGATCCTTACATACTACTTTTGCTTCGTTTATGTGCTTTATTATTCACATGTAATTATATAATTGATGTATACCAAATATTGTGAAACATTTTTTTTTTTAAGAGTAACGGTGGAGTTTCTTGCCCATTCTTCTCCATACGAAAACTACCTTTTGGAAGGGGCAACTAGAATCAGTTCTATTTCTATTTCTATGTATTTGACGTTCAAAAGTGCCTTTAATGTGCCTACTTGAAATAAATTATTTGACTTTGACTTTATGTTCATATATTTGGTCATACGCAAGTTGTTGTTCTAAACTAGTTCTAACTGTTTTCACCATCATTTAGATAATTTATTTCTGAGAGTTTATGAGTATACTATACATTAATATTTAACTTAGGTAAAATAAAGAAACCTCGATGTTTTGTCGAGTCGTATAAACCGTCCGAAGCATGGGCCACTAGTTAATTTAAAAAATGTTCGTGGAAGCCGGTTGTCGAAGCCAATCAGACATAACCTCTACAGTACCAATTACATTATGTGCCTATCATATTATGTAGTTTTAACAAAAAAACTGGCATCTATAAAAAACAAACTATTATTATTATTATCGAATAACTTCTTTTTTCTTTTCCAACGCATCAGCAGATTAAATTCGACCCAACAATAGAGTTGCACCCCAATATTACCCGTATCTTCCCCAATTGTTGCCACACGCGAAAATGAATTATTATAGAGTTGCCAACTGGGGCGGGGTGGGCTAAAACGAGGGGCGTAGGGGCGTACCGGATATTGGTCATATAAATAAATTAGTAGGAAGACGAAGGAAATTAATGTTGATTTCAAGTTATGGGTGTGTGTGTATGAATTATGGCAGCTCTTAAGTACTGTATGTTTACTAACGTGAAATAAATGATGAAAGTAAATTTTGAGTACATTTTTCGGTCTAAAATCAAAATAACTACTGTAAAAGTAGCTTTCATTAAAGTTATTTACCGTTAACATTTAATACACACAATTAACTGAAGACTTAACATGTTAATGTGGTTGTTTTAATAATTAAAACTGTTATTTTTAAAGTAAAAAAAAAAATACTTAAAAGTTTTTGGTAGGAAAAAATTATGCTTTCTATTATTTTTTATTTCAAATTTTAGTCATAAAATCTCACATTCTAACCTTCTAAAACTCAACACTAATTTACTATAAAATCACTAATATGAAATGACAAGCAATAATTAACAAAATCGTGGGACAAACTATAAATAATTCAACACTCGCTTGCCGAACGCAATTTAAATTCAAATACAATAAATTACATTTTTATTCACAAATTCCACTTCATCTGAAGGTGAGAAAATACTATTGATTAAAATAAATCAACATTGGGAACAAGACTTAGATTAAATGCGTACATTTTTCACGTAAACCAGAAAAAAGGTTCAATTGGATTCACCGCTAGATCACTGTTGTAGTTGTTAGGGTTCTGTACCCAAAGGGATTCGAAAAGATACTATTACTAAGGCTCCGCTGTCCGCCCGTCTGTCACGGGACTGTATCTTTTGAAAAGTAATAGCGTAATAGGTAGACATTTGAAATTTTGATAGAGTATGAAATACTATAGCCGCTTAACAACACATAACAAACATAAAAAATATTTACTTAACTAACATAAAAAAATAGTTAGTAGTTCCTTTATTTTTTATTAAAGGAAAAATAAAAGAAACATGTTTTTCTCGGCGTTTTTTTTTACTTAAGTATATAAAAAAAAAATGTAGTATAAAATATTGTAAGGTGGTACGGAACTTTCCGTGTGCGAGCCTTACTCGCACTTGGAAGATTTTTTATTGTAAATGATCACGCGATCTATCGCATTAATATTATAAGACTGGCTACTGACAGTTTCCTTGTTTTTTTTTTCTACATATTAAGGATGTTTGGCTACACAATGAGTGTGGAAATAAATGTATTGTAGTTATTTTAACTTTGAACTTATCCGACTAAAACAAAGTAATACAATAATAATAATACTAGCCTATTATTGTCTCCCTGCAGGGCATAGGCCTCTTCTCATACAGAGAGGACATGAACAAAGTGTCTAGTATTATTATTTCAAAAATCTGTGACGCAAAAAAAAAAGTGTTTCTCATTTATTTCGCAAAAAAACAGATACTTAACCGTTTTGATTGGGCAACGCAGATAATCACCTAAATAGATTAGTTTACTGCACCTAATTTTAGTTTCACTATTCAGATTGTGCAATTGATTTCATTTCGTAATTCCTAATTCTACAAATATTAATCGAAGATACGCGTGATATCGACACATGTTATCGTTGAACTGACATTGTAGATAGGCCTAAACTGGCACGCGACGTTCCGTCACTTTTTACAATTTTCCCCACTTTTACCCACTTTCACTAATTATACATGCGTGTTGAGTAATTATAAATAAAAGAAAAACAGATAAAATTAATTTGAATGTGCGACGATAAAGTTTTTGCGATTCTTGAGATTAACTTATTGTTTTGCGTGAGCGCTTGCTTTTCATTAGACCGAGGGTACATTAAAAAATAATAATAACCCTAAGTAACTAACGTAGATGTTTGGTTAGTATTTGAGGTTAATGCCTCGTAAGTAAAATCTCAAATTAAGATTTTAAAAAAGCTTCTGCATTGCTTTTTTTTCTTGCAAAAATAACATGACAGCGGTATCCGACTGCGGAGTTAGAACCAAAGAAAAATAAAACAAAAAACGAAATAAAAACTTACCTATTCACGTCAAAATCCAAACTTTCAACTGTTAACGAACGCACTGACAGCGAAACTTGATAATGCACTCGACAAAAATAGTAAAAAAATAAACCCTAATTATCCGCGATCGATCACACGGCACGAACAAGACACGACTGAGACGTTCTCAACAAATTATCTTATCGAAAAAAACACGTTAATTACGATTGTAGTCCGAAAAAAATCTATTTCGATGTGTACTTAGGCCTTTTCGGTAGTGAAAACACTGCACTTGGTATAGGATAGTCTCGTGGCAATGCGTCGACGCGAGCTCTGGCGTGGTCGGAGCCAGACTGCCGCATCGCATCGCCCCGCACGCCCCACGCCCCACCCCGGTACAATTTTCAGGTAAAAAAAAACGGGAAAAACAGATAACATTTCTGTTTATTATCTATTTGGCGACAGTTTTTTAGTTACCGTGTATAGGCTGAATGTTGGTGGTCTTTGTCCTTTTGTTTCTCGTTTTATGGTTAGTCTTTTTGTTTCGTGGGCGTTGCTAATGTTTGGCGCCTGGAGGCACGTGCTCTTATTGTTTCAGTTAATTATTTTTTTAGGGCGTTTATTCATTTAGCGTAAAATTGCTACTTTTTTTTTTTATTAAATGAGAGCTGTAATAATTATCTATCTATAATATACTATAGACAGTTGAACATTATTTAAAAAAAAACTTATTTCTTAAAAAATAACATTCACCATTTTTTTATTTATTTAGTATTTTTAAATTATTTTCCAAACCGAACATCTATTTTATATAAAACTTGATAAATAAGCTATTAATCCATGTAACGATTATTTATGTAAAAATAATTGAGACATTAATTTACCTATTGGTAGGCCAGTGTTGATAATTTATACATTTTATATCATCAATTATATTTTGATGCTATACGTACTGCTATTGAATGTGTCATACAAAAAACTTGAAAAATTATAAAATTAATCATTGATGAGATACGGTGTATATGTATTTACGTGAATTTGCATTTTTTACGTTATATTTTAAGGTTCTTCTTTTGTAATTTAAGTAATAAATAAGTTATTTTTATATATATATATTTTTTTCAAATTATAACATAACATCGCGTCTGTAGTTCCTGAAGGGAGGCGGATGTGTAGCTATAGTACACTCACATGTCGCCAGTTATGTTTAAGTCCCATGTAATAGGTGGCGAGCCTATTGCCATCAACCGGGCACAAATCCAGACTCCGGGCTGCTACTGAGAAATTTTAGATGGAAAAACCCAGTAACACTTTACGCTTGTGACCTGCTAGACGCTAAAAAAAATATTATTTTACTAGTGATAAAGTAAGGCTAGCAATTAATTTCATTGGCTAGCAATTTTATATTAACTTGTAAATTTCTATTGTTTTTTTTATCAACAACCAGGTTAAAATAAAACTTGGTCATTCTACTAAACAGAAAAACCAGCCAAGTGCGAGTCGGGCTCGCACACGAAGGGTTTCGTATCACCGTACAATATTTAGCAAAAAAACGCCGAAAAAAAACCACTTTTCTTTTATGAGGACCCCTTTAATTTTAAACTTTATTTAATTTTTATTATTTGTTGTTAAAGCCGCAATAGAAATACACAATCTGGGTGTCAAAAACTGTCTCACTATTACGGTTCATGAGATACAGCCCGCTGACAGACAGGCTGACGAATGGACGGACAGCAGAGGCTGTAGGGTTCCCTTTGGATACGGAACCCTAAAAAATACAATCGACCATACATACTTAAACAGTCAGATTAAAATCATTTTTCGCAGTAAAACACAAAAACTTATTAAAATGTCTCATTTTAAGTGACAATTGTCAATGTTGCTAGCTTCGCCAGCTTAACTTGCGCTGAACTTAATCCACCCATCCACCCTTTTATTAACAGGTTAAAAACAGTTAAAATGGCGCGCAAATAGCTTTTTTTTTTATTCGTGTAAAAAGGATGGATTATGAAATACTTAAAATTGTCTATGGGTCTGAGTGTTCGTTTAAAAAGATTACATTAATCTCTTGCGTTTTCGAGAAGTGATGTATTTATTTCTCACGATGACTTTGCAGTGTAAATGTAGTATGTTAATCTGCTGATAAACTATCTATTTATATTCTTTGACCGAAAGTTGAGGTAAACTTTCCATTTTTAAATATTTTTTGAAACACTAAATCAATAAACATAAAGCATTCGTTTTTTTTCTAACTTTAAAATAGTCATCCGAGTTTAATGAGAATAATGATAAGACTTTTTCAATGCATTTGTTCTTTCTGAGCTCGTGGCAAGTACTAACAGCCGCACGGGTCGATTCATTAGGTTAAGCTACGCTTGACGGGGTTGGTCTGTAGATGGGTGACCATCTTGACATACCGAGACTCATCCGTGCCTCGGAAAGCACGTTAAGCCGTTGGTCCCGGCTGTCATTCGTGGATCTTTGACAGTCGTTACGGGTCGTCAGAAGCCCGAAAGTCTGACAACCAGTCTTGCCTATGGGTACCGTATTACTCAGTTACTGGGATGTGGAGGTCAGGTAGGCAGTTGCTCCATGTAAAATACTGGTATTCAGCTGCATCCGCTTAGACTGGGAGCTGACCCCAACATAGTTGGGAAAAGGCTAGGCAGATGATGAGTTAGGATTAGGATTTATGGTTGAAATTGTAATTAGCGAACCAGTCTTGAGCACGCGTGGTAATCAATGCTTTTGCCTTCTCTGAATGAGAAGAGGCCATTACCGTGAACTGGGACAGTTACATAATTATAATTATAGATTTCTCAAAAAGTTATAGACTTTTAATAAAACAATTATTGGAATTGAACCAAAAATCCTAGTGCGCGTTGAAATCTTCTAAGCCTACGGGATAAGGTCTACGAGCCTACGGGCTACGCGCTACGGGCTACGAAAAAAAAGATGGACTCCTTTGTTTTAACGAAAATGCTGTGATTTGATTGGCTGGACGAACTCGCTCGGCTTTCTTCGGTATGGGTCGGTTTTAGATGTATTTAGTGACGTATGTGCTAATGCTCTAAGCGTTCGCGTATTTGTTTAGCTTATAATATATTATTATGTAGTTTTGTTTTGGATATGTGAGATTTGTATTTTTTATTTTCTTTTTATAAATAAAATATTTTGATGTTTAGGAGCTCGTGACTAAGTAATAACAGCCGCACGAGTCGATCCATGAGGTTAAGCTACGGTTGCCGGGGTTATCCGTGGATGGGTGACCATCTTTATATACCGAGACTCATCCGTGCCTCGGAAGGTCCCGGCTGTCATTTGTGGATCTTTGACAGTCGTTACTGGTCGTCAGAAGCCCGAAAGTCTGAAAACCAGTCTTGCCAAGGGGTACCGTATTACCCAGTTACTGTTACTGTTATTTACATAGCAGGTAGTGGGATTCGAATTTGTGTAGTGGGTTAGATACCACTACTAAAAAGTGAAAAATAGAAACTTTTTACAAAAAAAACGATAGTTGTTTATTTTTACCTGTTATTTTTCACTAGCGAGTGAAACCGCGGGGCGCACCCGCGGTTTCACTCGCTCAAACTCAAAGCATTTATTTCAATTAAACCACAGGCACTTTTAAATTGTCAAAGACTCGGTCAGTTAGTCAGAAAGTTGAAGCTAGTTGCCCATTCCAAATCGTAGATCTCTATGGAGAAGAACGGGCAAGAAACTCCAAGGACACTCTTTTAAATATGGATAAAGATGTTACAAAATCCTGGGTACAGTATTCTTGTTGCTTCTATATGTGAGAACAATTTAAAACAAAAAACAATTCAAAATACATATAAGATTAAAAATAAGCTCTGGCAGATAAGAGATGACCAGTCTCATCTAAGTAATTCTCGATCCCGTGAGAATATCGGAATAAAGAATATCCTGTGTCCTATTCCAGGTCATGGTCTACCCATGTGTCAAATTTCATCTAAATCCGTTCAGCCGTTTTAGCGTGACAGCGTAACAAACAAACATACAAACTCACTTTCGCATTTATATTTTTTTTTTTTACTTATTTTGTTTTATTAATCACGAATATATACATTGGGTAACTTATTATACGAAATTAACTAAAAAACAATTACATATATAACAAAATTAAAAAGAAAAATTAAGGGGAGGGGCCATTGAGCATCAAAGAATTCGTCCGCATCGCTGTCAATGGGAAAGGTGCCCAAAAGGCTGGCAGCATTGCCACGTTGAATGGCAATGCTGATTCTTTGGGCTAAAAATAGGCCAGCCCTCAGGTCACGTTAATAGTCTACCAATCGCTTAGCGATGTCCCGAAATACTCGATGAGCACTTGGACCCCACGGCCCTAGTGTTTCAACCCCAAACGGCTCAAACATATAGCTCCCAATAAGGTTGTTATATTTGCGCCGTTTGAGGTTTTCTGCTGCCCCAGCACAGTCCGCCGTGCTAGGAAGATGGGATGGCGCGAGGGTGTCGACACAGGTTGCGTCCCACACCAAAGGTCTACCCAACTTCCAGGGCATTATGGTCATTCCGTCTGGCCTCTTCCCATCGTCGCGTGCCATGCCGTTGGGTTCTAACACAGCTGGCACCCCGGCGGTGACAAGAGCCCGACGGATAATGTCATTAACGCTGGCGTGCCGTGCCATCCGACCAGCGCTCGTGGTGCAGGATAGGCCGTGGTGTCCGAGGCAGTCGACCCCCTCACCGCATTGACAACGATGGGGAGCACCGCAAGGATTTATAATATTAGTTAGAATTATCACTATTGCCTTACCTTGGGTAACAATCATTTTAAATTTAACCGACTTCTTAAAAAAAGAGGTTTTTGAAAGTACATTATCTAATCCTTCTAGGTACTTTAGTTTATTAGTTAGAAAATAAACTAAAATCCGTTGGCCCCACAGACGGCTCGCCTAATTGATATGACTACCATAAATTAAATCAAGATGGCTACCGGACTGCTGCCGTAACTATATCGTTAAAGGATTAGAACATAAAATAGGTAGTAAAAGTAAGTAGGATATAAGATCGGAATGCCGGCTGTAAACCGTGCGTGAATCCGGAATCGAACCTGTAACATTTAAGTTCCTATTTTGACTACATTTTTTTTTTGTTTATGTGTCAGTCAATGCAGTTGGCTTCCTGTCTACCAAGTTAACAGGTAAGATTTAGGGTTTAAATAATTAAATATAACATGAATGGTCCCAAAGCTTTGAATAATATTTTGTATGTATTTGATTATTTTGATGACATTTTCTGATATGGGATATTTAAAGTACCTGAAATAAATGATTTTAATTATAATTTAATTTTAAAAAGTCTATAAAGAAGTAATTCATCAACTCGTCCTACATGCCTACGGCCCATTTAGGACGACTTGCAGAAAATCAAAATAAATGTGTAGTCGTCCTAAATAGGCCGTAGTATGTAGGACGAATTGACGAATTACTCCAATAACGAGTTGTCATGGTCACTAATCGTAGGTAACATTTGGTAAAATATAGAAATTTGGTCCTGTTGATAGATTAGGGGAAACTTCACTAGTAGGTAAGTGATTCTCATCATCTGCCTAGCCTTTTCCCAACTATGTTGGGGTCGGCTTCCAGTAACCGTAACCGGATGCAGCTGAATACCAGTATTTTACATGGAGCGACTGCCTATCTGACCTCCACAACCCAGTAACTGGATAACACGATACCCCTTGGTAAGACTGGTTGTCAGACTTTCGAGCTTCTGGCGACCCGTAACGACTGTCAAAGATCCACAAATGACAGCCGGGACCAACAGCTTAACGTGCTTTCCGAGGCACGGAGGAGTCTCGGTATGTAACGATGGTCACCCATCCACGGACCAACCCCGGCAAGCGTAGCTTAACGACCTAACCACGAGGTAAGTGATTCTAAAGAATGAAAATGAATATGTCTCCAGTAGTCCAGTCCTTTGCAAAGCTATTGAGACTACGCTGCCATATTGGCAATATACGTAAATGTATACCAACTTTGAGTTATTCTCTTTTTTTGCTATAAATATTCAAAGAAATTATAGTGTTGCCATAAAATTAATGATTTTAACAAATAACTTCCAAGAAAGCAGTTTTCACTACACATACAACATTTGTTACTGGCCACCGACCGAATTCAAATTTCGAACACCGTGCGTGCCTACTCAAATGTCATAAGATTCACACCTGTCAGAAAAGTCCGATGATACTAATTATCTGCCAAGTGAAAAGAGGCTTTATTTTGGGCTAATAAAGTTTGTTACGCCTTGTATACTTTAGCATTTATAACATTTCGATATCAAGAGGTGGTGTTTAAATGTCAATGGTTTTGTCCAACTAATGAAGCAAGATTTGTATGGATAAGACCTTCATTTAATGAAAAAAAACTGTGTTATTATTTTATATCTTTATTAAATAAGTAATGCAAAGTTCTCAGACCAAATAAAAAACCAAGTCAAAGCGCTGAGAGCAATACAGTGAAGCATGCCAAAACTACACCTCCGCTCTGTGCATACGCTTACACGCACACATTTACAATCAAACTACACCTCACTAAGTGCACACATGTTTACGAAACCGGCCTCACGTCACTGCTGACTGCACTGTCTTGATTTTTTATTTGGTCTGAGGTAAAGTTTTACATGAAATATGTTGTACCTACAAAAAAAAAAAGATGAAAAGTGTTAGATAATGCATTTATTTTCAATACAAATTAAATTGTATGTGATGTAAACAAGTTTTTATTTTTGTCCTAAATTATTGTGAACGTGATTTTGAGATAAATGAACGTTACATTCATAGTTTTTATCTCTTCAAAGTACAGGTGAGCGCGATAGCATGCTGAAATCGGTGATAATGTCAACGCAACATTGTATTTAGGTATTATTTTAAACAACAGTAATCTCTGCACAGCAAAATGATATCACGATATTAACTAGAAAAGTCAAAAATACACTGGAAATGAGCAATTATTGAACATTATTGAGATACTCTCTATAGTCTGTTTAATTCGGTTTGGTTCACTATACATAAACCGAGCATAGTTCACTAACAACGATTTTTGCGTTAGTCCCAAGGTTATAATGCACACTTTATAACACACTTTATTCTATTCTATCTTTTATTATGGCAAGCAAAGACGATGTCGACCATTCTGCCAATGTCTAAAGTGATTTGGAAAAGCAAGTGTGTATCGAGATAAAAAAAAAAAAAAAAAAACTTAGAAAGATAAAAATCTTCAATGGTATAGTTGATCTAGTGGGGTTAGTACTGGAACAAACAAAAAGATAAAGTTACATTTTATTTCATAATTGTTATATTAGACGAATCCTCAACTATCAGTCTTAGCAATGCACCTTTTAAAATTCAAAATGATTTGAATAATTTAACGAAGATGTCCTTAGTCTGGTCCACACTAATCGTCCGCGGTCGTTCGGCGCGCACCCAAAGTGTTCCACGTTTAAATATGATATTTTTTTCTAGTTTTCAGTGCGTCGCATCCAGCCACACCGCCATACAGCCTATATTTATGTGTTGCCGCGTAATTTATTTATTTTTATTTATTCACCGCTCTGTAACAGTCGGTATTGGACTGAGGTTTATGGCACAAGAACTAGGAGTATGGAAAATATTATGACTGATAAAAAGGATGGTATACCATCCTCATTTTAAGTTTACAGAAGAAAACTGTATAGGTTCGGTCTAATATAACTGGGTATAGTTATATAAAAAACCAAGACAGAGCGCTGCGAACAATACAGAGAAACATGCCAAAACTACACCGCCGCTCTGTGCACACACGTTCACATGCACACATTTATAACCATTCACAATCAAACTACACCTCACTAAGTGCACACACATGTTTACGAAACCGGCCTCACGTCACTGTTGACAGCGCTGTCTTGGGTTTTTATTTGGTTTGAGACTATACCATCATCAAAATCATCATCATCTGCCTAGCCTTTTCCCAACCAACTTGGGGTCGGCTTCCAGTCTAACCGGATGCAGCTGAATACCAGTATTTTACATGGAGCGACAGCCTATCTGACCTCCCCAACCCAGTAACTGGGTAATACGATAACTCTTGGTAAGACTGGTTGTCCGATTTTCGAGCTTCTGACAACCCGTAACGACTGTCAAAGTTCCACAAATGACAGCCGGGACCAACGGCTTAACGTGCTTTCCGAGGCACGGAGGAGTCTCGGTATGTAAATGGTCACACATCCACGGACCAACCCCGGCAAGCGTAGCTTAACCTGATGGATCGATCCGTGCGCCTGTTATTACTTAGCCACGAGCTATACCATCAGGCACCTTTGATAGTGTGGTTCATTACAAGTTATGTGTAATGAACAACACTAATAAAGGTGCCTTCGTCATTATTAAATGGGTCCGTGCACGTCCATAGAATTCCAAAGACTGCTTCCACCATATTGTTTTGATAATTAGTTAAATGTTATTGACTGCCTCGTTGGTCTAGTGGTCGCAACCGCTACTGCTGAGCATGAGGTCCTAGGTTCAATTCCCAAATTGTTATTGGGTTTTTACATCTGCAATTTCTCAGTAGCAGCCCGAAGTCTGGGGGCCAAGTGTACTAATTTACAAACGTGTCAGTGATCTCACAATGATGAGTTTTTGACAGATTTTGTATGGCATATCTGTCAGAAACTGATCATTGTGAGATCATTGACACGTTTGTAAATTAATAGACTTGGCCCCCAATATTTGTGCTCGATGGCAATAGGCTCTCCTCGCCCCCCGCTATTACATGGGACTTCAAAACATAACTGGCGAAATGTGGCCTCTGCCCAAACCTTCAGGAAATAAGCGTGATGTTATGTTATGTGACAAAACAAAAATGTAAACTATAAAAAAAAAACATACTGACGAATTGAGAACCTCCTCCTTTTTGAAGAAGTCGGTTAAAATCACAGACGTCTCACAATTCCTTTCAGAGCAATATACATAAATCCACCTAATGTTACCACAGCTGGGACATGTGCCCTGTTTATCAAAACTTACAAGCCTTGTATTACCAAATGTCATTATTTATTTCACAAGTACTTACATTTTGACACTTTTATTCGTGATTTTGTTTAGCAAAAAAATATTTGTAAGTTACAACTTGTAGAAAATCATAACAAATCCTGAGAGTGTCCGGCGACTCTCTATTCCGTCTTACAAGTTTACAAGTGTCGTGCTTAGTACCGCAAAAATGTTTTTATTCAATTTTCTTTTTAAAAATGTGGTCAAAAGAGAGAGATGATGCCCGTGTCCCAGCAGTGGGAACATTATGGCTGATTATGAATATGGAGATGAGCTATGAATTTAACGAAAATTAACATTCTAGGTAACTTGTCAACGTGTAGACTTGTAACTTTTGATAAACAGGGCCATGGTCGTAGTTGCACAACTTCAAGTACTATCAAAGAAACAAATATCTATACACCGTAAGGACTATGTTTGCCTGCAGCGCTCGGCCGCTATAGAAATCTCATCGTACGTAGTAGTAACGCATCCATTTTGATATCTACCTCGATGTCATTAGAGTATACCGGAGGTCCCCCGATCTCCTGTTAAATGCTTTATTTAAGTGTGTTATTGTACTGTTAGGTTTGTGGTGATATAAACACGACAAAATAAAAAGCCTGAAGAAGAGCCTCAGATTGGAATTCACTACATCTATAATATCTTTGAAGATATTGATGCCGATTCTGTTGTTCACAAAATAAAGTACAATGCATCTTTTTCTTTCTATTTCATTAAGAAAAGAACAGAAGATAAATTTTAGTTTAGTTCTGTCAAATTAATCAGCGCTTGTCACTCCATTAAAGTTTAGACGTGACTAAAAACTTGCCTACTAAAATTACGTCAAATTACTTTTTTATAAGAGAAGTGAAGTTCTCTTCAAAGTTTATACAAAATCATTACTTTAATATATTCTAAACAAAACATGCTCAATCTCTGCCCCTCCCGTGTCAGACAAAGCGTGAAGTTTGTCAATAAAACAGGTTGCTTGACAAACACATTGACCTATTACCTCCGAGAGGTCACGGATCGTATTTTTCATTAAATTTTGACATAATTATAAATACCATTATGAATACGATGTTAGGCTAGGTCGCAGAGAGAGCGGTGTCACAATCGCTTGAGCGGTTTTGTAGGGAATCAAATTGTTTTATTTTGTAAGATTATTTGAATAAAATTAAGTAAGCATTATGCGAAAAACGCCACAGGGCCTAAACAAGTGAAAATCGCTTTCAAAACGTTTCGTATTTTCTTGAACAACTTTCAACAGGATTATTAGCTTATGGCAAGCCAATACACTTTGACTTTTCCATCATCGTTATCGCTGACGGAATTTCACTTTGCCTAGGCCTTTAGATCGGTTCTAATTGGTATTCAATTTAAATTACACATACTATAGTATGCGAAGTAAAATACGCATATGAGCATGTGAATAATGTTGCTTCCTAGCCATTACAGACCTCTCTATTTTCCTACTCATTGTAGTTACTGTATATATTTACTATATTTACTGTCTGTGTAAATATGAATATTGCATTCTCTAAAATCGCTCGAATGTTAGAAAAATATTCTAACGACACTAACTATATCGCTTGCAGTCTAACGCCACAAATTCTTCCCGCCTACAGTCGAACCTCGCCCTAGAACCCGGTACGGTACAAAACTTACTCACAGACGAAAACTATAAAAAAGCCGACGCGATCACCTCCGCGACCTTTAATACACCTAAGACAACCTTCAAATACATTGCTTGCTCTAAAACACGAATAAATATTTTTTTTCATATAAAACCCGCGGTGCACGACGAAGTATTAATAACCGTTGAGCAAGGCATTCGAATTATAAAGTTCAATAATGGAATCCCGCCGCCCGGAAACGTATAAAAAAGCGCGGCAAAACTTTTTCAAACTCGGAACGTTGAATGGAACGTCATTTTTTACCTCGGTTAGGGATGTCGCAGTGAAAAATGATATAATTTATATCGTTTGGTAGCGGCTACCCGTTTTGTTCGACAAAATACAAGTAAAAAAAATGTAAAAAAATATGTATATATTACAATATTTTTTACTCTTTTTACTACTAATTTAAAATGTTTCCTTATCAACGCGCGGCGCGATGCGACAAAAGGTTTAGTGATGCGAGTTTTTATGAAATCAAGAGTATCGATACGATATCTATCGATATTTTTTGCTCTTTGCTGAGCTAGACTTTCGATTTTTACGGAAGCGTCATTTAAAAGCACATCACGCAAAGACTACTCATTAATATAGCTTTTCATGACAGGATAATAAATTAGATATCAATCACTTGTTTTTATTACTTTGTGAAAGTAATTGGATCTTAATTTATCCGCGGTTTAAATTACTTCTCATTAATAAAACTACCTAGTAATAGCATGATGCTTATAGGTTTTTGTAGTGTTTAATTACTCGTTTATATTACCTGAGCCACGTTCTTTAACAATCTTTTTGTTGCTTTAATTGTGATTTCAACGTTAATTCGCAATTACTTATTCATATAATGGATTTTAATTACCATACACGATAAAATGCAGGTACGTTTGTTAATAATCTAAAAACATTTTTTTTTCTTTCTCTGGAAACACTCGTAACTCAAGGATAACAATAATTTGTTGATTTTTAACCTTCGAAACCTAAGCACTCGTCTAATTTGGGGTCAAAAACGACTTATCGATATATCCCATCCCTACGACACACACAGACAAAGAAACAACACAAATCAAAGCGCGCGCGTCGTACGAGCGAGAATGAAATATTCAAATTTGGAAGCTGATTCCGTTTATGGCTACTTAATTTGGGTGATTCGATTTGAATATTTAAAAAAGGTACGAAGGAAAAAAATGTATGGCCATAGACATTCCTTGAGCGAGTGGACACGGAGTTTTTAATGTAGCAGATTTTAAGTAATTTATTGTCTGTGAGCGGTGTGTAAGATCGCTGAGGTTAAGTTGTGATGATTGAGGTCTGGATTCGGATGGGTGGTTGAATGGATGAAATGTAGGTTTAGTTCAAAGAATTAGGGTTGCTTGATTTACTTTTAACTTTTTTTTATATTTTTTTTTTAGAATACCTCAGTTTATTTTGATATTTATTTTGTATGACATGGTTATTGGGCATCAGTTTTGCGGTTAATTCATTAGTCATGCTATCATAAAAGTATAAAAAAGTATGTATTGGGGAATAGATTGATCATAGTTAATGGTAATCTCTTGAATTTAGCTGCTTGTGGTTGGATTAAACTCCTGGCTACGTAATAACAGCCGCACGGGTCGATCCATCAGGTTAAGCTACGCTTGCCGGGGCTGGTCCGTGGATGGGTGACCATCTTTACATATCGAGACTCCTCCGTGCCTCGGAAAGCACGTTAAGCCGTTGGTCCCGGCTGTCATTTGTGGATCTTTGACAGTCGTTACGGGTCGTCAGAAGCCCGAAAGTCTGACAACCAGTCTTGCCATCGTATTACCCAGTTACTGGGTTGTAGAGCTCAGATAGGCAGTCGCTCCATGTAAAATACTGGTATTCAGCTGCATCCGGTTAGACTGGAAGCTGACCCCAACTTGGTTGGGAAAAGGCTAAGCATATGATGGTTGGATTAAACTCCAAGATAGTTGTAAAGTATCAATAAGCCCGTAATCACCAACTACTTACCCTGGGCCACCCAGCTGACTACTTTGATATTAGAACCATTAAAGGAGCGTTAGGCTTGGTGGTAGTAGACCCAATAGGGAATACACGTATTTTTTTAATATTTTTATTCGATAGTTTACGAGGCCAAACAATAGTAAAAAAAAATTCGATGACAAAAAAGCGGTTTAAAGTACTTTAAAAAAAAGTTAAATTTTTAAACGCCCTCTATTTGGCGCTTGGTGTGGTGACGTGACAGTCTATGACAACAAACAAACAAGTGTCAAATCAATGTCAAACACTCCTACAAAACACATTGACATTGTGTTGCCATGAATTTTACGTCACATTCGCTGACCAATAGCGTAGCTTTTCAAGTATTCGAATATCCCAAAGCTTTTTGGCACTTTAAAAAAAAATTCTCGCTCAAAAAGAAATATGATTAAAAAATATTCATAATTCTGAAGTAATATAGTTTATAAAAAATATACTTGACTCTTATTTGAATCACATGATTGCATATAACCAATTTTTTACCAAGTTTGTTGGACAAATTAGCGTGTCATATCATTATGCTATTAAGAAACATGAAAGCTGAGATTGGCCACTCGGCAGGATGGTAGCTAGGCTAATCAGTCTTGGTACCCCGGCCCACAGTATAAATAAGTGACAGTATTATGGTTTCATAGAAAGCGGCCGAAACGCGCTTCGAAATTTCATTTGTTTTTGGCCTCTCATCCACAGATAACTGTCTACTAAAAACACTAATAACTATGCTCTCATCAAGCTATAGACAAAATTTGACAATTTTTTTAATTTTCTTATTGTTAAATACGAGGCTTTTGCCTAATTTGTAGTTCTAATAAATGTCATTTTTTATTTTGTATTGTGCGTTTAGTTTGTGCAGAATAAACAATTTTTCTTTCTTTCTTCTTTTCTATGTATCCAGTACGCAACAGTCACGAGTACGCGACAGTTACGCACGGACGCGGAAGGTTTATCTACCAAGCGGCCGTAGATAATTATTTCAACGTCACTGCCGGGAAATAATACTGTTATTTTATTATACTTTGCCCGGACGTAACGTCGTACACTCTGGGTGCTCTGTTATACATCTTCTAAGTCTAGACTCTAGACTGTGTACTGTTAGCAGGCAGGAGGGAACTTTAATACTAATTATGGAAAAAGTACTATTAAAAGTATAGTAAAGAAGTATTCTTCGAGAAATCACAGTAAAAGGGTGACCCTTCACAGACATTGACGAGTTTTTCCATAATTTTGTTTACGCATATTATAGAGGATTTTTTTATGATAATTAGGTAATAACTTTTAATTTTATTGCTTTAACCAGGATATAACGCAACTGGGCCAGCTGATGTCCGTTCACTTGTTTATATGATACTAGCTGACGCTCGCGGCTTCGCCACCGTACTAAGTCTATAAAAAGTAGCCCATGTCCTTCCCATCTATCTCCTTGCCAAATTTTATAGAAATCCGTTCAATGGTTTAGGCGTAAAAGGGTAACATACAAACAGACAGACAGAGTTACTTTCGAATTTATAATATTAGTATGGATTTTAGAGAAAATAATATTGTCAGTTGAAAACTGTAGTTTTATTATTCTACAAGACTTTGTGATAAACAAACGGGCGGCTCATGTTGGTAGGTAACTGATCACCATCGCCTATGGACTCCTGAACACATCGTATGAGAGCTGCCATTCTCTGAGCTAATGCTGATACATCAGTCTCCTGTGCCTGCACACCAACCAGCTCTCATTACCTTTGAACGAGAAACAGCAAACCTGCTCGGCAGCAGACATAGGTCGCGACTTCGCGTATTTGTGAAGTCAAAGTCAAAGTCAAAGTCAAATAAATTATTTGACTTTGACTTTGACTTCAGAAATACTACTCATGCCTGATAACACATAGCATAATCAGCCTATAATGTTCCCACTGCTGGGACACAGGCCTCCTCTCTGTGAGAGGGAGTGGGCCGTAATCTACCCCGCGGGCCCAGTGCGGGTTGGTAGATGTCACAATCATGTCTTTGAATTTTTGGTTCTAGGACATGCCGGTTTCGTCACTATGTTTTCCTTCACCGTATTGAGAGCAGTAGTGATGAAATAATTTACACAAAGTAAAGCGTCTGTCAGGGTTCGAACCTACGACCTACTACTTGTAAGTCGCGGCCGTTACCACTGGCCACCACTGCTTCACATACCACATATTTATTTATAAACACTCAAACAGTAGATAATCAAGATAAAAAAGAAAAAAATCTTTTTAAAAACAAGCAACAAAAATGAACTAAAAAGGATTTTCCCATGGCCACCTTCCGGCTCCATCATCAGACCCTGAACACCAACTAGTGTCAAAGCACTTGTTAATACATAACCAATGAGTCCAAACACGATGGTGCTATCTTGTTTGATTGAGGAGTTCCTGTGGCCAACGTCCGGCTCCATCATCAGACCAGCTCCATGGTATCATTTTTTCAAAATGTCTCGGTAGTGACATAAGTATGCCAAGCTTCAGCTCAATAGAATGGCAGGAAGTGCTTGAAAAATAGATGACAATTGGAGTAACCGGAAACACATACGAACAGAGGCGATAGACAAAATCCCTTTTCTGTAAGCGTTAACGCCAACGGTAAGTTCAAATTGTATGGAGTTGATATTAGCTTTAGAGATGTCACGTGACTGCTGCTGTCAACTCCATACAGTTTGATCTTTCCGCTGGCGTTAACGCTTACAGAAAATCAGCAATCTAATATAAAGCTTGAAAAAACAAAGAAAATGTCGATCATTTAGAATAAAAAAAACAAAAGAAGTATGTACAATCAAAGAACCCTTCATCAACCAAAACTAAGATGGCCGATCCAGTACTACCAACATTGACAAATCTGTACTCCAACCTAACTGCAGTACATTTCACCGGATAAGGACGAATCTTGTGCTAGATCCATCTAAGCTTTCTCCCGTCAACTGTGAGAGGGATACAGATCACTCCAGTCTGTCTAGATTCTTTTGAGGAATGCTGTGCGACTTGAAAAGGATGTCTTTCGATTTTTGAATTCGTGATACTGCTGACCCACACTGTTTCATTTTGACAGTTCAACAACATTCATTGCGTTATGCGTCGTTGAGCAGACAAATTTTTCGAACATCCATACTAATATTATAAATTCGAAAGTAACTCTGTCTGTCTGTATGTTACCTTTTCACGCCTAAACCACTGAACGGATTTCGATAAAATTTGGTAAGGAGATAGATGGCATCCCGAGGAAGGACATAGGCTACTTTTTATCGACATACCACGCGGGCGAAGCCGCGGGCGGAAGCTAGTATTATATATGTTCGAAACATTTGTCTTCATATGAAGCAATGGGTTAGCAATATCGTTCTAATAATTGATCGTATGTTACACAAATATAGTCGGTTTGTCCGTAATTTGACAGGTGCAAATGTCAAACTGCTTAATGAAAAAACAAACAAAAATCACTTGAAATGTCAAATTAGTCCATGAGATTAAAACGCAGACGGTAGGGTGCTGAGGTTGGTCGACATGCTTGTAAATGATAGCTTCTAAGACTAGCTGGTAGGCACAATACTGCATTTCAAATACGCGAGACTGCCTCGTTGGTCTCGTGTTCGCAAGCGCTACTGCTGAGCGTTAGGTCCTAGATTCGAGTCCTGGGTCGGGCAAATTGTTATTGGGTTTTTCCATCAGAAATTTCTCAATAGCAACCCGTAGTTTGGAAGTTGGCGGTATGATACCCCCGTGCCTCGGAAAGCATGCGCCTGATCTCTCTCCGGTCGTCCTGGATTGCTGTGCCATCGGACTATGAGAGTGAGGGAAGAGAGAGTGCACATGAGTCTGCGCACACGCTTGTGCACTATAATATCTCCCGTGCAGAAGGCTAGTTCCGTTGAGATTGGCTGCCGTGACCGAAATACGGTCTGGAGGACTATTTATACCGGGTGTAAAATGACACTTAACGAAGCCGAATGTCACTTGTTATTCTCGTCATTGTGATAATTTTTTTCATCTGGACTATACCTGGGAACCTTCTGGTTACGGAGACATCAAAGGTCCAAGTTCCAACATTTTCAGACATTTTTTAAAGAAAGCAAGTTTAAAATTTTATAAGTAACTTAATTTTAAGATAACCCCACAAAACCGTTGCATGCACCCATAAACACAATGTTATACGTAGGTTACGTTGCGCACTATCGTAAAAAGCGATTTTTCACAGCAAAAATAAAAGTCGTTTCCCATCTTTGTGCAATTTTACTTAATTTGATGTACAGAGTGCGTTCTTGACGGCTATTTGTTAGGTCTTTTTACACCCTGTATAGATGCCTACTACTAACTACATCTACAACACTTGCCCACATAACCTAGGTACCCTATACCAGGGTTAGTGGACTGATAATGGTATCCTATATCAGTCCACTAACCCCATAACATAAGCAGACACTGTCTGTGTTTATTATAACCAATATTTCAAAGTTAAACCAGCGCGGATGACGCGAGTATTTTGCCATAAGTCGATGGGATCAGCAAGAGATAGTATTGTGCGTCGCGTTGTCGTAAAATATCGATACTTTGCTATCGACAAATCGATGCTAGCAATTGATATTGCTTAAGTAGGGCTTGATTGGTGGATTTTGTGTGTTATTTACTTTGTAGTTTATTTTTATGTGTAAGTGTGGCTGAGTGTAAATATTAAGAAAATTAGGCTTACGTACGATATAAAATCAATTTTCTGTCTGGTAGAATAATCAGGTATATACTAGAGACTTAATTGAATTTCAAAATAAATATACTTAATTAAATCTAGAACCTCTCATTCGTTTTTATGCGGCAAAACTAATTGCATAAGTCTATGAATTCATTATAATGAATGATGTAGCATCAACAAAATTACCAATTCAAAATAACTACATCAAAGAACATTAATAAACAATACACTTAACTATGTACCTTCTGTAAAATATAAACCGAATAAAATTGTCCAGTAGGCAGTAAGTGATGTTAAAAACATGATAAATATTCAAGGCAATCACATCGTTTTAAACGACCGCTCGCGTCGGCGGACGCTGAGCGAATGAGCAAAAAAGCGCGCGAGACGTTCATCTGACATTCAACGTTGGGTGGGGCCTACCGCTTCCCGCCTCCCCAAACGAGCACCACCATTGGCTCATTTAAAAATCGATTCCATTTTATAAATATGTAACCACTTTCATTTCTCGCGCATCAAAATCGTTGCAAGCCACGCACAGCGTAGAACAACTCTCACCTTTATTTTCACAGTTCAAGAATACGATTTCGAAAATCGAACAGCTAGTGTTGGGACGTTTACTATCGATAAACACTCAATTGTTTTACCGACATGTCTTTGTGGTCTCTTTTGTTTTATTTAAAAGAGAACAGGCCCAAGATGTTTTTTTGTTGGAATTATTTTTATTATAGGTCCGTGTAGGTAGGTCGGAATAAACAAGAATACGTAGGTGGGTGAAATTGTATCTGTAATAAATAATGGTGTATTTATGATTTATGGTGAAACAGGAGGGTTTGGGATGAAGATTATAGTAGTTCTGTTGGAACGTTTAATAGTAATGATCTGTACTCTATGCATGCTCTTCAAAAAGATTCAAGATGGAGGTTTAATGAGGATATTGAACGCTGTATATTTCATCTGTTTGATCAAACATTTGACTTGGGCTTAGCGCGACGCGTGGCTACATAACAACCGTACGAAGAGATAGGTCTTAAAGGTTAAGCTGCTCTTGCAGCGGTCAATCTGTTGATGGGTGTCCACTGTCACTATAGTTATGTTCTGCTTGTGGGTACTGTGCCTGCCGTAGTTCCTGGAATTTTTACCTTCGAGTAAAGCTCGAAAGTAAAACTCGACTTCGAGTTTTTGTATGAGTTGTGAATGAATGGCAGTTTTCGCGAAACATGGGGAGTTTGTTGCGCTACTTCTTCTTCCCAGCTAAAGCAAAAGGAAATGGTGAAAGGTGGGTTTTTTGGGGGACTGTCTTATGTAATTTTGACGTTCGAAAAGTGCTGATTCTCAGCCCAGTTTGTATACTAAATGTCTTTTTTTTTCATATTTCTCCGTCGCATTTAACAGGCCTGAAAAAAGCGAAGTACTCGTACTTACTTACATAAATGATATTTCCTAAAGCAGTAACTCAAGCTGCTGGGAGTTCTACGGTCCGAATAAATGACTAATTACTTGCACATCAGCTACAACTGCCCACCCCTTCAAAGAACACCGGCGTGATGCTAATATTCATCAACAAACCATAGACAACATTGCCAAACAGAGTCAGTCCATTACAGAAATTAAGTACATATAGCCCGGGGCTATTGTGAAATTAAATGGCGGATTCAGGATTGTGCCCGCAATGTCTTTAATTTGTGTTTTGTCTGTTTTCTTTTTGCAAATGATTGTTTTTTTTTTTTTAATCTTTTATTCGAGATTTTAAGAGGAGCTCGAGGCTACGTAATAACAGCCGCACGTGTCGATTCATCAGGTTAAGCTACGCTTGCCAGGGTTGGCCCGTGGATGAGTGACCATCTTAAGCCATTGGGCCGGCTGTCATTTGTGGATCTTTGACAGTCGTTACGGGTTGTCAGAAGCCCGAAAGCCTGACAACCAGTCAGAGTAATGATGCAATATAATTATTTCTATTATATCATTACTCAATAAAGACCAAACACGACAGGTGGTGAACACAAAATCACCAATGACCCAAGTACCACAAAGTATTATATAGTACAGTCCACCGCACGTCTATCTTAACAATCTGACATTTACAGCGACTTCATCTTGTAGGATGGAGGGCGGTTTTCCTAGTTCAAGTGTTACTTCTACATGTGGCTGACTGTAGGAAGGTACTAGTGAGTGCAAGGGAGTGCTATTCAACCCCGCGGCCGCGAAATGGCCGCACAAAGGATTGTTATGAATATTACATTTCACCCCTCACTTGATGGAGCTTAGGGTTGAGATGTTTGGAAGTATCGATATATCGATAGTTTTGAAGAAACGCCATATAGTATATAGTGTTGTTTACGTCTGATTTGTGCCAACCACTGGGGCCCAAAAAAAAGGCTATCACGGTTCGATATCTTTGGAAAGTATTCTGACTACATTAGATAGTTGCGCCTGAAATTCGTAACAAACTTTCTTTCACAATCCGAAGGATGTTGAAGGTAATTTCTAATCCATTGCTTCATTAAATATTAAAAAATCGTCTGCTCGACGACGTAAAACGCAATGAATGTTGTCGAATTGTCTAAATGAAAGAAGTGTGTTACGCAATAACCCGAAAATATACTGACTTTCAAAAACTGTTGATATCAAATAAAACCATCGATAACTCTCCCGCCAAAACCAAAACCGCACTCTACCCTACTCTATGGCAATTACTCGACGGGGCTGCCAGCAATATTCACTACTATTACCCCGCGAGCCCACATGAACCCATACCTCAAGTACGTCACAATTTCACGCTCGCATTGCAGGGGTATCGGTAGACATAGAGGTTGCATCACAGCTTGATACAAGAGGGTCAAATAGTTTGAAGATGCAACAACTGTTTTTAATAGGAGGTATGTTATGGTTTTCGGATGGAGTGGTGAGCTTTTTTTTTAATTATGACATGTGGCGTGTACTGCGCTGTATGTGGTCCTCAGTTTTTGATGAAATAGGTTATTTTATGGATTTTGAGCATGAGATCGGGGGTTCAATTCACGGGTCGGGCTTTGCCATCTAAAATTTCTCAGTAGCAGCCTGAAGTCTGGGTTTATGCCCAATTGATGGCAATAGGAGCTCGTGGCTACGTATTAACAGCCGCATGGGTCGATCCATCAGTTTAAGCTACGTTTGCCAGGGTTGGTCTGTGGATGGGTGACCATCTTTACGTACCGAGACTCCTCCTTGCCTCGGAAAGCATGTTAAGCCGTTGGTCCTGGCTGTCATTTGTGGATCTTTGACAGTCCTTAGGCTCGTCAGAAGCCCGAAGTCTGACAACCAGTCTTACCAAGGGGTATCGTATTACCCAGTTACTGGGTTGTGGAGGTCAGATAGGCAGTAGCGCCATGTAAAATACTGGTATTCAGCTGCATCCGGTTAGACTGGAAGCCGACCCCAACATAGTTGGGAAAAAGCTAGGCAGATGATAAAATAAATAAATGGTTAAATAAATGATAGTTTGGCAGTAGACTCGCCCCCTATTACATGGGACTCATTATATTCTCAGCCGGAAGACTTCCACTGCAGGATAAAGGTAAAATTCCGTAGCCGACTGCAGGCAGCAGCAGCAGGCGACTTGTCACTGCGACACTACTTGTTTCTATGTATTTCTATATTTCTATGAAATAACTTATAGACCTCGCCTAAGCATCGCTACAACTCTCCGAACGTGTAAGCATCGTCATTACAAATTAAAACTATTTTTTATTTTGAATGTTCGATATTTCAGTACAATACCTTTTTTAAACTAATTTGGAACGCGACGTATTTCCGGTGTTCGGTCGTAAAGTGTTGCCAGTATAAAAAGATTCCTATTTTATTGGAGTAAAAGAGCGAACACGGGTTAAGAGATATTTGATTTATTGTTATAGGCTTCCTTTGCTTTGTCCTTTTAGCTTATGCAGGTGTAATAATAATAACTGTCACTGACTCTTTGATCCTAATATTTTGGAACTGCGGGAATAACGTAAAAAGAAATATTATACACTCCTTTGCAAAAAAAAACGGGTGGTTTTGATCTTTCTACATTATTGGTAATCATTTCGTTGTGAAGAGGTTTTAATAGCCAAACTATGTTACTGGCACCTAATAAAGAGTCTGGGTATAAAAAAAAAAAAAACCAAATTCAAAACGTTTGCGACTTTTTACTTACTTTTTCGCGGGTTTGCGGTTAAAAGGTTATCAGGCTACTAAAACTAACTTCTCGTTATTTTTAGTAGAATAATTTATGTTTGTTTTATTGTGACAAACAGATACATATCTTTGTGTCGATTGTAATGGCAGAAAAAGCAATAAGAGCTAGTAAAATTATAGCGCTGCTGGAAGAGGAGTGTAGCCAAAAAACTATATTTTCATTGATAATAAGAAATTACTAGTCATTTAAGCTAATGACATAGTAAAAATATTAATATTATCCATAGAAAAGCCAATGACTGTAAGGTGCCCGTTTTTTTTGCAAAGTTGTATATTAATAGTTAGATCTCTGATTGTTCACACTGCCGGTGAGTACTTACTCGTTTATCGAAGCAACAAGAGCTATCAAATAGAGTATTTACTCGCTCAGCTACGCTCGCTTGAAGGGCAGAACACTCGTCAAGACAGCGCCTGCCCTGAGATAGAGCGAGCGGAGCGGTCGGTCTAGGCGCCAGATGACAAGAGCGCCAAAAAGCCACATGTTTAGCTGTTCAGGTTTAGTGACTGTTTTCTTAATTTTAAAGAAGCAGGAGTATACTAATTAGAGCTACTCAATTTTTAATTTCAATAAGTGTTGATATTTGCAAAGTTGATTTTTGATGGGAATTAGTATTATTTATTTAACATGACGAAGCAGAATTGACGTGAAGTGAGGGCGCCGAGAGACAATCTCGCTCTATCCTATCAAGGGCTAGGCCGGCGCCGGCGCTGCCTCGTAGGTGAGTATAAATATATTGCTTGCTGCCTAGATACTCACACTGGGTAGCTACATAGATTTATCAACGAGTAATCGCTCGTCGCTGTCGCGCACTCGGTAGTCGTCACTCCGCTGACTCGTTTTTATTTGGTAGTTCTACCCATTCTCATTAATCATCGACGGCGGTGGCGCTGGTTTCTCCAGTTCTAAGTTTGACTAGTAAGTTGGCCGATCCAAACTCCAAGCTACTGTTGAGAGATTTCTGACCGAAGAACACATGTTAACAGTTTTCCTGGGACATCGAACCCAGGAGCCCCCGCGAAGCAGTCACGGGATTACCAGACCACCAGTTAATGATCATAAGTTTCTTAGTTCATCATCAACATAGGCCTCCCCCAAGCACTGCCACTTCAACCAGTTCTGTGCTTCTCGCATCCAGCGGATTCCTGCGGCCTTCACCAGGTCATCGGTCCACCTTGTGTGGGGCCTTCCAATGCTGCGTCTTTCGGTACGTGGTCGCCACTCCAGAACCTTTCGGCCCCATCGGCCAAATGTTCTGCGAGCAATATGCCCTGCCCACTGCCGCTTAAGTTTGGCACTTCTTCTGGCTATGTCGCTTATCTTATTTTTCCTACGTATCTCTTAATTTCTTAGATAAGTACAGCAGAAATAAAATCCTGTTAAGTTACATAAACAACCTTTATTTCAAACATGTAAAAAACGTTTAATTCTTTAATGTGCAGAACGCCGCAAGTTCAACAATGCTAAGGAATGCTAGAAGAGATATTATTTACTGAGTTTTTCATAACATCATTATTAGTACTTATCGAAAATTAACAAAGGAAATTTCATATAGCATACAATAAAAAAAAAATGGCTCTTCCGGTCCCTGAAAACTATATTCAACACAAGCTTCTGAGATTTGCTGCGAAGCCTATCAAATCACTTGTCATGAGTTTGACAGTTACTGTCATGTTTGCTGACGCATGCGGGCAAATCCCGCGCCCGCAATGCATCTTGTATAATATGTGTTTAATATGATGCGACCTATGTGCACGCAAGACGTAGTAAACATTGCAAAAAACAAAAAGTGCATTGCGGGCGCCCCGCATGCGGGCAAATCGCGTGCGGGAGCAAATCCGCATGACACTACAGACCTTAGTGTGATGGAGGTCTGCATGCGGGCAGCCTTAGGGCAGTACTACACTGAGACACCATGTTAGCGAACCTTGATCGCACTGCCAACCAAATGTGCGGACGACCCACCATAAAGCTGTATACAGGGTCAAATTTTAGCTAGAGAAACTCCGCAGATGCGATGGGTATCAATATCAAATCATGATTTAAACAGAATAATAGGTAGTATGATTACCAACCCATTGACCCCGAGAAGATAAAGTAACATCGACAATAAAGTTTAAAAAATCAGACTGCTTATGGATTGTCATTGTGTATTGTAGCTTGCATGACAAGTATCATTGAAGTTTCGCTAGTTAATTACATTTTATCCGGTATATTTTGTTGGCAGCACAACCAACCCATGGTTACGTGTTCCCAGTTATATAGCTCTTGTTATTCTTTTAAAACTTGTCAATCTCACCATTAAAGGAACAGGAAGGGCCATTAAAATGGTGTTTTTTCATTTGCCTCCTTTTCAGAAGTACTGAGAATAAACAATATGACCGTTATTAAGTAGATATTCATGGTCTAAGATGTATGATTACATTCTTGTGTTTTCCTTTTGGAACCGTTACCAGTTCTTTAAAGTGCGGCATCGTCCTGCACAGTAATTGTCAAGAGGAATTGGCACTCTGGACTTGAGCTAAGAATGTTCTGAAATAAAAAAGAAACTACTTAGGGCGAATTTCACTAAACTTTTATACCCAGTATAAGTCTTATCCTGCGAATAAATTTTGAATTTTTGACAGTTTTTCCATACAAAAACTGTCAGACGCCATTTTTATTCTACGGATAAAAGATATCTGACTTTGGTAAAATCAGCCCTTAATCTTGAATTCAACCAAACACTGGGTCTGCTGGGTCTGCATTTCCGGAAGCATAAAATTTTGTTTTTTTTGGAAAGTTCATGCCTTATAAGGGTTAATTATTATAGACGTCATTTTCCCGTCGTGCTTGTTGTATAATATACTGAAACTGTGGGTTATTTTCCCACGAAAAGATGGAATATTTGTAGGCGGAGTATCTATTTCTCCTTTCAAAGTAGGATTACTAAGTATTTGAAAGGAGAAATAGATACTTCGCCTACAAATATTTCCACAGTTGGGACACAGGATGGACACAGGCCACCTTTGTGAGAGGGAGTGGGTCGTACTCCACTGTCTTCGAATTGTTGGTTCTAGGACACGTCCGTTTTCCTTCAACGTTCTAAGAGCAGAAAGCTAGCGTAGCAGCAGAATCGTTCCAATTGTGGCGGCATCTACATCATCAAATGCCAACTACGAGTCACACTGACGTCAAGCAAAGTCCTGAATCGCGCAAGCAGTATTTACAACGCCACCAGCATATTATGTACAATTATTCTTTAATTTTTTATTTTATACAACAACGTGGCAATGCGGCCAGTCGGTTTGGTCTATTACCAGTCGACGATGCGGAGGAATTTTAGTTTTTCAATAGTTTTAGTTAGGTTAGAATATTACTAAACATATTTTATTAATGTATGTGTGTAAATAACTTATAAATAAAAAAGGCAGTACGATGTCTTACCCTACAACATCTTTAAGATTTGGCGCTTCGCACAGGTTGTTGTGTCCGAGCCCTTGGCCACGCTCGAACGAATGCAACTCTACCGGAGCACCCGACGTGACCCGAGAGGCTTTCACTTTTTCATACAACTGAGAACATTTAAAAATATTCATAGTCATCATCATCCGTCTAGACTTTTCCCAACTATGCTGGGGTCGGCTTCTAATATTCTTCTAGAATGCTGCAGAATACCAGTATTTAACAAAGAGCAACTGCCACTGACGACCACAACCTCCTTTAAGGCTGGTTGTCAGACTTTTGAGCTTCTGACTACCCGTAACTGCCGGTCAGATGAATAAAATTTAAACAAAAATCGATAACAGAGTAGGTCAAGACATGCTTTCTTGTAACCCATCGAATACGGAATACAGCTAGGTGTGATACGACAATAAATCTAACGAGAACAATCCGTGATGTTAATGTGGAATAAGCCCGAAAAGGAATGTTTAATTTCCATTGTTTCCATTTTTTATATTAATACAGGGTCTGACAGGGATGTAAACAAAGTCAAACGCCTTTGTTAAATCTAGAATGATGCCAATACTAACTTCTTTTGCCGCACGGAGAGGTCATTGGACAAAAATGTACGGGACCAGAGTATTCTATCAATTACTAAGGAACTTTAACGTGTCTTACCTATAAAAAAATCTGTCAGTAAAAAGTTATTGGTAAATATAAATTATTGACATTTCAAACATTTTAGCTGAAACGGCTTGATTGATTCTATTTTAACAAATGAGGGTTTTTAGATTTATCTTGACCCCACAAGTGATACTGGCTATAAGAATTTTTAAGAAAAAAAAAACAACTTTGAACAAACAGATTTCAGTCAACCCATAGACATAGAGAATGGTCTGAGCGCTAGCTTCACAAAAGTAACCACTCTCTGGAAAGTGACAAAGCGACTATGCGACCAATAACTGTCTCTTTTCTGCAAGCCTGTAAAAGCAAATTCAAGTCTATTCAAATCAGAATTCTAAAAAGAGACAACTACTGGACGCACATTCGTTTTGTGTCTTTCGTAGGTACTTTTCGGTCTGTATTCACTGCACAACTGAATACAGAACGCTCAGTCCTTTCTCTCTCGCTCGTCCATGATTCAAGATCCTTAACCACACAATGCTAAGTTATAAAAGCTCCATATAAATGTTACCTTGCAAGCCAGACTGTAGGGCACAATCTTGTCTCCTTTGGAGTGAAGAATGAGGACAGGCAGATGAGGTACACTACAGAGGTACTGGTCTGTGTTGAAGGAGTACTCCGAGGATGATGTAAACGGTTTCACGAACGTGTCTTTGTAGTAGGGAAGCCAGGACACCAGCTGTAGGTAGAACATAATAATCATCGTGTCCATAGCCATGAGATTTGTGACAGTTGTAATGAAAACCATGTCATAATTTGGATTCTTTTATATTTTGTGAATGTGAGAACATTGTATGCTTTATTTATAGACTGTAGATTTGTAGGCCATTTTCTATTTTATTAATACCTGTCTTCACTATATCCTGTACCTATTAACAGTTTAATTTGAGAACATTGTAAAAGCCAAGTCAGTTTCCATGTGCCCAAGTAGGTCTATGTAAAATAAAATATTTAGATTGATGTTTTTCCTTGTTTATTAATATGCCCGAAAGTACTCATAGAACGTACTTCAGTACTTCACAACTAATTCCTTCTGAAGTTCATCAAAGAATCCCAGAAAAATAGCACTCTAGGCAAGAATTGTAAAAAGAAAAGGTTTTAACAAACGAAAAAAAGAGACCTCCAAGGTGCAAAATCACATATTCTAATAAAAAAGAATAATCGAAATAAATCGAGGTGCTAAAGAACTATCCAAAAAAACCTCCATCTCCAATCTACATCATATGGCCTGACCAAGATTACTTCTGGACTTTAAAAGAGACTGCGACCTCTGAGTTTGCTTCGGCATTTCTTCTCAGAGTAGATAGGAAATGCCGACCTCATCTAGCTTATTTTTATTATGACGTGTAAAAGTAATTCCGATATCCTATTTACAGAAAAACTATTTGATTTCATCTTTTTTTTTCAGACGTTTAGAAATGCTACGTACCTTAGCGAAGGGATGACACGTAATCTCATCCATGAGGTTATTAAAAGGTGCCTCTAGCACCAGGGCATCAGGACAGGGCAGCTGCGGCCGTCCCTGTTGGTGACACAGCTCTGTTAGATGAGCTGCCATGTTCGCTGCTACCGCGGTCCCTGGTGATGTAATGATAGATTAGGATAACATTATCAGCATGATTATAACGTTCCCACTGCTGGGACACAAGCCACCTCTCTGTGATAGGGAGTGGGCCATAATCTTCCTCGCTGGCCTAGTGCGGTTTTGTGGACGTCACGAAAAAAACCCGTAATTACATGTGTAAGTAAGTACAAACGAACTGTTTAAAAAATTCCAATGTTTGCCTCTAAACCGAACTTTAAACCGCTGGTATTAAAGAAATACTTCAAATTAGATCATGACACTTTGCATAATAACTGAACTAAATAAAAAGCAGGTCATACTTTTTTTTGTTAAATTACCTTTATTTTCACCGTAAAAAACAATAACCTAAACTATTCGAGGCTTGGAGCCGCCAGCACCCCACTCTGTCTCGCTCTCACTCAGGCCGCGAGTAGTATGGTGCGAGCGAGACAGAAAGTGAATTTGAGCTGAGGTAGTAGGCCCTTAAGATACTGTAATCTTCAAAGATCATAAGCCATGTTTAAAATATTAGCACCTACCTAAAGAGTGTCCCCATATCAAAACGTTCGGCCTATTATTGTCACTAAGCGACTCCATCAGCCAAGCATAGACAGCCAGAGCATCTTCCACCACACCTTTCTCAGTAGGTCTCACACGAGTGGAGTCTCCGTACCCTGGAATTAGAACAAGATAGTATTTGAAGTATGTAGTTTGTGGATCTCGTGGCTACGTAATAACCACCGCACGGGTCGATCCATCAGGTTAAGCTACGCTTGCCGGGGTTGGTCAGTGGATGGGTGACCATCTTTACATACCGAGACTCGTGCCTCGGAAAGCACGTAAAGCCGTTGGTCCCGGCTGTCATTTGTGGATCTTTCGACTGTCGTTACGGGTCGTCAGAAGCCCGAAAGTCTGACAACCAGTCTTACCAAGGGGTATCGTTATTACCCAGATACTGGGTTGTGGAGGTTAGATAGGCAGTCGCTCCATGTAAAATACAAATTCAGCTGCATCCGGTTAGACTGGAAGCCGACCCCAACATAGTTGGGAAAAGGCTAGGTAGATGATGAACCGATGACCGTTGGGGTAGACGTGTTCTTGAGTGGAGACCGCGAATAGGCAAACGTAAGGTAGAACGCCCTCAGGCTAGGTGGATCGACGATCTTCGCAAGGTGGCTGGTAGCAGCTGGATGAGAGTTGCCGAGAATCGAGCTGAATGGCGTGCAATTGGAGAGGCGTATGTCATGCAGTGGACTGCTGTAGGCTAATGATGATGAGTCTTTGAATTCCTTATAACCAGCTGGTTGTAGCACTCGTAGCCACTCCACTCCTGTTTTCCCACTGTTGGGATACAGGCCTCCTCTCAGTGAGAGGGAGTGGGCTGTAATCCACCACGCAGGCCCAGTGTGGGTTGGTAGATGTCGCATGTCTTCGAATTTTTGGTTCTAGAACATAACGGTTTCCTCACCGTTTAGAGAGCAGTCTACTGTTTACTATGCAACAAAAAATACAAATAACGAAGCCAAAAGTCACCGAAGGCAACATTAAGCCGCCAATTTTCATTCATCTTCTTTATAAATATACCTAACTTTTTGCTTGAAAAAACACCAATAAAATTTAATTTCTGATAGTCCGACATTGAATTCATGAACTAAGTACTGTTTTCACTACAAACACATACCATACACATAGGTCTAATTATGAATGCCTACACAAAATTCAATTCAGGTGAAATATCATTGAGCAATTCAGTACAAACCGGCCGAATTAACATGACACCTGCCTCGGAACTCGATACTCCCCCGCATCCCCGTGCGGCGCCCCGCCGGCGCCGCCCGCGCCTTCACCGTCCAGTGTAGCGAGGGGAGTTACAAACGTCATTCGAGCCAAGTGTCGTGTTAATTCGCCCAGCTTGTAAATGAAAATACCTCGATAGTCAAATGTTATCACATGAAAGTTTAGTTCTTGGAAAACTTTGTACATTTGCAGTCGATGAGGCGATGCTCGGTGGTTTGAATTTCCTGTAAAAACCATTTTGGTTTACTTAATTGGATTACAAAAGTATTTAGGACACGTACTTATTACTGCTAGTGACACAAATTATAGTACATAAAAAATAAGAAAGAAAAATCACTAGACGGAGGCTGCTCACATGCTTTGGTTATGTTAATGACACGGAAAAAATATATAATTAGGGCATTACTTTCCAGAAAGGGTAACCGGGCGGCGCCTGTTCGTTTTTTTTTGTACGCAGTTTGAGTTTGTAGTTTTGTTGCTAAGACAAAAGATGTTGGCGCTAAAAAAATGTCTTGCAATTATTGAAAATTGAATATCGCCATTTTTATGTTTCCTACGCCATGTCATTCAGTTTTCTCTCCATGTACATATTTATTGTCATGTACTCTTTAACCTATTAAAATAGTTCTGAACAAGACGTTAAAGACCTTAAAGATATATTTCTTACCATGACAGTATAATACGACTGTGTTCCTCGTCCGCTTCAGTTCTTCATGAAGACGAGCATCCACCTTCAAATAATCTCGAATGACGAACACTTCGCGAAACATAGAACATGGTACGATGTGCCATACACCTGAAACAACAACATAAATCAAACCTTTGTTCAAATCCGGCTGTAAAAAATTGCATTTTACACACAAATATTCCGGAATAGATTCTCTATACAATGTTGAAAACCGCATCGAAATCCATTGCGTAGTATAGAAGAATAACGTGTTAACACAGACACACGACAAGCCTCTTTATTATGTAAATATATATAGACTAGCTTCCGCCCGCGGCTTCACCTGCGTGGTATGTCGGTAAAAAGTAGCCTATGTAGCCTTCCCCGGTATGCCATCTATCTCCTTGCCAAATTTTATAGAAATCCGTTCAGTGGTTTAGGCGTGAAAAGGTAACATACAGACAGACAGTCAGACAGAGTTACTTTAGAATTTATAATAATATTATGGATATACATTGTCTATTTAATTATTTCAGTAGGTACAACTATTAAATAGTTAAGAACTAGTAAACACAATTACCAAGTTTGATAGGACAGTTGTCGACAACAGAGTTGAACTCGATATTAAAGTGCCTTCCTCCGACGACGTTGCAACTCGACGGATTCTCATAGTCCAAGTTTCTTGGATAGTTTACTACAAACAAAATCAATTTGACATTTCCAAGTTTGTGGGCAAAATGGAAACGCATAACAATATTTTTATAGCATAGTTTTACATTAGCCGAGACGTTTTTTTTAACAAAATATGACGCCTGTACAAAAAATTAAAGCAAAGTTTAAAGCTAACAAATGGTTGCTATTCTTTATTTTGCAGGCGTTTTAATAAAGTAATTTTATAAAAATAAATACTTACTACAGTTAGAAAATACCATTTTCCTCTGAACTGACTTGCTGTATTTGAAGATCAGGGGCAGCACAGCTACCTGAACTACAAATAAACCGGCTGTGACCGAAGCACCTGTTAATATCAAAGCCCTGGAGAAACGGGTAGTAGTTGTAAGAAACAGGCATTATTTTAACTCAATATTAGACTAAAAACATCCACTGCTGACTCAAATGACAGTTATATGATAGTATAATCACCACACTTGGAAAACACGGTGGTGGTTATAGCTCTGTGTGAGTAAATAAACTTTATAGGTACTTATTTTCCACGGCAATAGGGGACGGACTGTCCCCCTTAATGTTGTAAAAACACACAGTATGCAATGGATACCTATAAAAATAGACATTACCAATCTAACTACTTTAAATACAAAATTGAATGTTTGTTTATTTGTCCCGAATACGTCCCTCCATTCATCCCATTGCGATGAAACTTTAGTAGTTTAGCAACTACAGCTAATATATTAAAAAGCTCACCCGATCACCATATTGGATTGGATTTAATCTATATCTTTTTACTTTTTTATTTTGTTTATTCTTTTCTCTACAATGTTTTTCGTACATTTTATAATTTTTGTTGCTGTTAATTTTGCAATATTTTCCTAAAAAGTCATTTTTTATTGATATTTATGTTGTTGACCTAGACGTCAAATCAGTGACATTTTGTAAGATTTTGACATTTTGTTGGCAATGCTCGAAAACAGGCAGCCATTGAAATGAGTTTTTATTTTCAGATTATGTAGGTACCCCCGCGATAGAGAAGTAGGTAGCTACACTTGAGTTCTGCCTGTGGTCAACATCAACATCACTACATATTATAAAACAAAGTCCTCCGCCGCGTCCATCTCATCTGTCTGTCTGTTCGCGATAAACTCAAAAACTACTTTGCCGCTGCCATCTTTTCATGACAGCCGTCATTACGGCCGTTATGTGGCGGCCACCGGTCTTATAGGGAACCGTAGGGTCAGTGGGTCGTCTTAGGGGCGGAGTTTTATGACTGTCATAAGAATCGAATTTTGAAACGCACAGAAGCGTCGTGCCGCACTTGGACAAAGTATTGAACGCCGCACTAATGCGGCCAGCCGCACTGGGTAGACTTTCTTCAACCGCGCATACGCGTTCATAGCACCATACAAAATATTTATTGAACGCGCAGGAGCGTTTGCCGCACAGGGTCAATTAGTCGGGTATTTAGTGTCATGATTTGTACTAGAACCTTGCAAATCTTCAACAAAGGAAGCCGCTTGGCACAGGCATACTTAGTGGTCATCTGAGCTGATTTAGCCCTTTACCCACGTGGCACCACCCTGCAGGTAGGTGGGGGAGGGGGGGGGAAAACCCATCTACCGCGTTTCACTCTTACGTCGATATCTGCAAAAGTTTCGCAAATAGATCGTGTTTGGAATCGTTTTCGTATAATTCAAGGACGAGGAATTCATTTCTGGAACAACATTTTCACGAGTGAAATAAAAATTCTTACAAAATCTTTGAATACAATTAAATTACGCAATTATGCTTTATAAAAAATAAATGTAAATAGCCCTGTTTATTTAGAATATATAAACATAAACTTTCTTAATAGATTTAAAAAAATATGTCAAAAAAAATTATTTGCGTCGCGCGGCGGAGCTGCGATAGGAGAAGTGCGTATTTTGGATAGGATTTGGCACTTATTGTTTAATAATGACACTGATTAGTATAGGTGCTTCATGTAGTATTCTTAAAGAAATATCTAAAAATAATTCAATATTAAAAAAAAAAAACAAAATTGTCACTGAGATAATCACTATTCCAGCTTATTTAAAAAAAAAAGGGGGGTTCAATTCGACATTCCCATAATTTGTCTTCAAAAGAACGTTTTGTTTACTAAAAATAATAATGAAATAAAGAATATTACTACAGTTTTAGTAAATATGTGTAAAAAAAAATAACAAAATCTATTAAAAGTTGCCGCTGCTGCGCATTTTTGTTTGCATCCATGCAAGTAGCGGCTGCTGGTGGTAGGGTGGTACACACAGGCTCCCATATGCCATTATTTTTGGCCAACCCCAGTCAGTGGGACATGGCCGGTCTCAGTTCTAAAAGTTGACTCCATGTCCTCCTTGATAAATCGCTCGAAAAATATGGTTCGCAGGGCGTCTTTGGTTGGTGGTAAATTCTCCAGCTGTTGATCCTATTTTGTAAATAGTACCTAATCTACACTGGTTGATATCACTAATATCAGTGCATGTGCACGATCTAAAATAAAACAATAGTTACACGGTATGCATTCCAATAGTTACTTCAAATTACAAAAGCCAACTCCACTTAACTTACTTGTCATACAAAGCAATGAGAAATCGTTCTAATATTGCCAAAGCCTGCTCTAAATTTCTTTCTTAGCATATTTATATCCCTCTGGTGCACTTGAATAAGCCCCCCAAGCTTCAAAAGCGCTACGTAGTAAAAGAAGCTACTTCCTGAAGGAAATTTCAGCAAGTGGTGATGGCAACTTTTGACTGGTCGGAGTCGATGGAGGCAGATTGACGGTTTAAAAGGGTTCAGTGACCACAATCCTCAGTAATGAGGGACTGATTGAAGAAGAAGATAAGAGGATTTTTCCATTTCGTAGCTCTCCAGTGCCAAGCTACAGAATTTACAGCTGGCAAAGAATTTTATGCGACAGACGGACCGACAGTACAACAGCAACAGCGGCAGAGTTAAACAAGCACTGCAACCATGCAAACATCAGGTAGCATCTGGTTGGCATACACGCGCATAATGGTCTACATTGGCGATGCTGCAGCCCAAGGACACACAATCGTGCATACAGTGAACACCGATTTTGTTTCCTTGCGGTTTCATGTGTGTCACAATAATTGCCACAGCTTGAGGAACTGTGGGTTCATATTGAAACATGAAAAAATCACTAGTTTCTCCCGTGCTATGATATTGCAGCTTCGTTAGGTAACCCAAATAATATACCACGCCTTTTCCGGGTAGTTCTGCTTGTGACACTGTTTCTTCTCCTGGTAAAGGGAACAAAGCGCTTTCGAAGCTTGGGTTGCTTATCCAACTGCAACGGAGGAATTTAAATATGCTAAAGAAGGAAATGTAGAGCAGGCTTTGCCAATATTAGAAAGATATTTCATTACTTTGTATGACAAATAAGTGAAGTGGCGGTTGGCTTTTGTGAATTGAAGTGATAACTGTTGTTATATTTTAGATCGTGCACATGTAACCAGTGTAGAACATTACTATTTACAAAATAGGACCGACAGCTGGAGAATTTACCACCAACCAAAGACGCCCTGCGAACCATATTTTTCGAGCGATTTATCAAGGAGGACATGGAGTCAACTTTTAGAACCAGTACCTACAAGACTGGCCATGTCCCACTGACTGGAGGTGGCCAAAAATAATGGCATATGGGAGCCTGTGTGGACCACCTTACCACCAGCAGCCGCTACTTGCATGGATGCAAACAAAAATGCGCAGCAGCGGAAACTTTTAATAGATTTTGTTATTTTTTTTACACATATTTACTAAAACTGTACTAATATTCTTTATTTCATTATTATTTTTAGTAAACAAAACGTTCTTTTGAAGAAAAATTATGGGAATAACTCAATTACAAATAACTCACATTTTTTTTTAATAAGCTGGAATAGTGATTATCTCAGTGGCAATTTTGTTTTTTTTTTTAATTTGAATTATTTTTAGATATTTCTTTAAGAATACTACATGAAGCACCTATACTAATCAGTGTCATTATTAAACAATAAGTGCCAAATCCTATCCAAAATACGCACTTCTCCTATCGCAGCTCCGCCACGCGACGCAAATGATTTTTTTTGACACATTTATAAGTTAAATCTATTAAGAAAGTTTATGTTTATATATTCTAAATAAACAGGGCTATTTACACCTGTTTTTTTTTATAAAGCATAATCGCGTAATTTAATTGTAATCAAAGATTTTGTAAGAATTTTTATTTTTAATTTTTCTTTTTTTGCGCCGAACTCTCTTTTTTTCTATGAACGAGTGAAAATGATGTTCCAGAAATGAATTCCTCGTCCTTGAATTATACGAAAACGATACCAAACACGACCTATTTGCGAAACTTTTGCAGATATCGACGTAAGAGTGCAACGCGGGAGATGGGTTTTTCCCACCCCTCCCCCACCTACCGGCAGGATGGTGCCACGTGGGTACAGGGCTAAATCAGCTCAGATGACCACTAGGTATGCCTGTGCCAAGCGGCTTCCTTTGTTGAAGATTTGCAAGGTTCTAGTACAAATCATGACACTAAATACCCGACTAATTGACCCTGTGCGGCAAACGCTCCTGCGCGTTCAATAAATATTTCGTATGGTGCTATGAACGCGTATGCGCGGTTGAAGAAAGTCTACCCAGTGCGGCTGGCCGCATTAGTGCGGCGTTCAATACTTTGTCCAAGTGCGGCACGACGCTTCTGTGCGTTTCAAAATTGTGGAGTCTTATGACAGTCATAAAACTCCGCCCCTAAGACGACCCACTGAACCTACGGTTCCCTATAAGACCGGTGGATGGCCACCTACCGGCAGGATGGTGCCACGTGGGTACAGAGCTAAATCAGCTCAGATGACCACTAGGTATGCCTGTGCCAAGCGGCTTCCTTTGTTGAAGATTTGCAAGGTTGACGACACTAAATACCCCACTAAATAGCTATTTACTTACCGCCTTACTAATAAACGTTGTATAGCGCCTGTATAGTTACACAACACTTTGTCTTCTTCTTTCAAAAGTAATTTGACTTTTACAACGTTGTTTCCACAGACAGACAAATTAAAAATCCGGAGTCACACGTAATCTGTTCGATTTATGCCCTAACGTGTGACTCCGGATTTTTAATTTGTCTATCTGTGGTGTCTTGTTTATACCTTTTAAGTCGTAGTTGGGTTTTAGTTTTTATTAGGTACTTGATTTTTTTATAAATATAGATTAGCCTATAATGTTTCCCACTGTTGGGCAAAGGCCTCCCCCTTTTCCTTCCAAATCTCTTTGTTTTGTGCGATTTCTGGCCATGTTGGCCCCGCAAACATGATTAGATCGTCACACCCCTTCGCCGCGGTCCACCTCGACGGCGATGTCCTCCTTCAGGCGTCCAGTGAGTGACGATCTTTGCCCATATCTCCGGGTGCATTCGTGTGACGTAGCCGGCCCACTCCCACTTCAGCCTGGCTGTTTTTTCTCCAACATCCGCTATTTGAGTTATGGAGCGCAGGGTGGTGTTCCTAACGCGGTCAAATCGATACTAACGAATATTAAAAGTTGGGTAGTTAACAAAGTGATACCTAGTTAGGTACAGAAATAAAACAGCTGTTTATTTTATAACAAATATATTTAAGTTCAACTTAATAAATAAAACAATGCAACTAAGTTACAATACAATGCGACTCAGTAATACCAGACCTTTGACTTTTAAGCATTATCTAAAAATTTAATTATTATTACATTCTTATGGATTTTCATAGTTATTTTGCCGGCCGCATCGTCATTTGTTTTTGACCAGTACAGCAATTTCGATTTATCTCGAAGACGGTTGTCAAAATAATGCTCGAATTTCCAAGCATGTTTGAGAAAAATAATTTATTCCCGAAGGTTTTATTAAGGTCTCTGCACACAGCGGGCGTGGCGTGGCGGGGCGCGGCGTGACCGGGCGGCGACGCGGCGCTGGCGCGACGGCAGCGTTCACACTGCGGGCGCGATCACGTCCCGCCACGCCCGTTCATGCCGACCGTGTCGCGACGCGATTCATTCATCAAAAAGATGTTGAGCGATTCAGACGTGGAAACGCTCTTGCTCTTATTTGCGCTAGCTAAGAAAAACAACGTAAACGGAAATGCGGCTCTGTGTGGCGTCGTCCATAGTAACTAGTACATTATAACTGCTCAGCGTCGCGTGGCCGTCCAGTCACGCCGCGCCGCGCCCGCTGTGTGCAGCAACCATTAAAGTTACATATAACTAAGAAATCTCGATGTTCTGTCAAGTCGTAAAAACCCCGCGAAAGAGCGGGTCGTTAGTCCAGTATAAGCTGATCTCGCATTGTATAGGATTTCCGTACAATGCGAGGTCAGCTTATACCTACTGGAAATGTATAGCTTGACTTGTGTAGCCATATGTACATACAATAAAGAATATTGTATTAACTATCTCGCATCTATCATTACGAAAAGCTACATTATTATATATAATGCACTATTGGTATTACTTTAGCTTCAATTCTAATATCAATTCCTCAAAATTATAGGTAATTTAAATCTATTTTGTGACGTAAAGTAGGCCTTGCATTGAAACTAAAGCTACACCACAGATGAATACAGATGGTTCACTCTGCAAAACCATTTAAATAAAAAGCGACTCTTGCTAGGACGAAATAAAGTGCAATTCAGGTCGCACAGCGCTAATCCTACTAATATTATAAATGTGAAAGTTTGTGTGTTTGGATGTTTGTTACTCAATCACGCAAAAACGGCTGAATGGATTTGGATGTAATTTAGCAAACAGATAGTTTATAACCTGGATTAACACATAGGATACTTTTTATCCCGATATTCCCACGGGATCGAGACTTACGCGGGTGAAACCGCGGGGCACAGCTAGTTACCTATATTTATGTTCACCTAGAAGTTGCTTTTCTTTCTATCGCGTAGGTAATTATTATATCTTTTGACTAAATTACGCTCACTGAAATGGCCCGACCAGTCGAGCCCGCCGCATACTTGTAGCTTCATAACTAAAATGCGGAGTGAACTATCTGTATTCATCTGTGGCTACAGCATTGTAAAATAAATAATTATTCGTACAGAAGCAGCATAGTAGAACTCACGCCCCTATACCCCGAAGGGTTAAGCAGAGGCCCAGCACACCCATATTTCGCCAGTTATGTTAAAGTGGGGCGTCATAAATCCTGCATCGCGCAATTAAAGTTCACCGTGCAATGGACATATATACAAGAACCCGACATCAATCGTCAGACACAACACCCGTCTGGTCGGAGGATCCTCCCTTTTCTATGGTGGATGAGTGAACTTTACACCCTGTTCCTCATACTCTTAAAACGCTTTTAGATGACACGTGGAAGTAGGACAGCATATCGTAATTATCGGGAGCAAAAAAGAGACAACACGATACGTAACAAGGCTAAGGGCGGGTTGTTTCGCGTCCACTTTACGCACGGGTAAACGCCAAAAATGGCGCTAACTATCGTCAAATAAAAAAAGCTTAGTTTCACGAAATAATGGCCTTAAAGTACGTTAAAAAATAACGATTACAGTAACCGGTGCCATAACCACTGGTTAACGTCATTTTACTGTCAAACATCTGCACATTTGCTTTTTACTGGCAGCCCGAATAACTTTGACAATCGGTTTTCTATGCAATGAAACAACGCTTTGTATTTAACGAACGTTAAACATCTCACGTATACGTAACCAACCGTTTGAAACAACCGGCCCTTATTGGCCAAGTTTTGACGTGCCACTTACGGAGTGTGTATAACCTATCTACCTCTTTCTACTTTATCATTTTACAGTTACCACAAGGTATCAAAGATAACCTAGTGGTGTGACCGTCGGACTGCCAACTCATAGGTCTCGTATTTGACTCAAAGGCACGCACCTCAGACATTTCGGATTCATGTGCGTATTGTAATGTTATCGCTTCCTTAAAAAAATAGTGAAGGAAAATATCATGAGGAAACCAGCATGTCTGGGAGATATTTCTCGACGACATGTGAAGCAAAGTCAGAGGCCCATAGGCAGCATAAAAACTGACACCAGAGAAGAATACAGATAGTTCACTTCGTAAAATCATTTAAATAAAAAGCGACTCTTGCTACGACGCAATAAAGTGCAATTCAGGTCGGACTGCGCTAATTACCTACATTAATATTCACCTAGTAGTTGCCTCTCTTTCTATCGCGTAACTCTTATATCTTCTGACTACGTTACGCTCATTGAATTGGCCCGACCAGTCGAGCCGGGCCCGCCGCGTACTTGTAGCTTCATAACTAAAATGCGGAGTGCGCCTTCTGTATTCATCTGTGCACCAGCAGAGGGCCTAGACAAGTGACAATCGCTTCGAAAGCGTTTCGTATTTCTACAACGACTTTCAACAGGATTGACATAAGCTTTACGATAGCTTATGTCAGTCCTATACATTTTTGCCTTTTCCATCATCGTTATCGCTGATAGAATGTCACTTTGTCTCAGGGCCTCAGTTTAGTCGCTAACTACATGAAAAAGAAATGAAGAAGACAGTAGATCTAGATTTTTCTATTCGTTTACCTACTAGGAACCCTGGTTAGCACTTACTCAGTTGTCCTAATTTAATATTATTATTATTAAGTAATATCAAAATGGCCGATGAAGGCAGAGAGACGACGAATCGATCGACGGCAGCAGTAGTGTGATGTTATTTATTTAACGTGTTGGCTGACAAATTCCCTGTAAATGAAGAAATTGTATATTTTTAACTGAGCATAAGAGAGGAGGAACTCATGGCTAAGTAATAACAGCCGCACGGGTCGATCCATCAGGTTAAGCTACGCTTGCCGGGATTGATCCGTAGACAGGTGACCATCTTTACATACCGAGACTTCTCCGTGCCTCGGAAAGCACGTTAATCCGTTGGTCCCGGCTGTCATTTGTAAATCTTTGACGGTCGTTACGGGTCGTGAGAAGCCCGAAAGTCTGACAACCAGTCTTACCTAAAAGTATCGTATTACCCAGTTACTGGGTTGTGGAGGTCAGATAGGCAGTCGCTCCATGTAAAATACTGGTATTCAGCTGCATCCAGTTAGACTGGAAGCCGACCCCAAAATAGTTGGGAAAAGACTGGGCAGATTGATTGAATAATGTTAAGTCTTACCCTATAACTTCGGGCAGATCCGTAGCGTGGCAGATCCACTTGTGTCCGAAATCGAGCTGCTTGTCGTACGAGTGTAGTCTAATGGTCGCGTCGTCATCTGTGCGGGACTTTTTTATTGTTTTGTATAGCTGTAAGGGAAATTATACAGGGTCAAAAAATATATGTTAGCGAAACTCCGCATACGTCATCGGTACCTACATGTGAACCTGAATTAAAAACAAAAATGTAACTATAGGTATATACAGGGTGAAGGTAAATTCATGGGCAACGGGCATCCTCATAAGGGGTCATTATACTGCTAATTATAAACAACTTTTACTATGGGACGAAACGTAAAATTGCGAAAAGAAAATCAGCTGTTCCCTACATTTTGACGAGGTATACGAACATAAATGTAGGGAACAGCTGATTTTTTTTTCGCGTACAATGCCCTCTTGTGAGTATGCTCATGAGTTAAATTTCATTATATTTTAGATCCTCACAACAAGCCCTTTCATTTGATATGTCACACGGTACAGTTTGCAAATTTCTTTCCAGTTTGCCCCCAAATGTGACACCCATACTCAAAATTCATTTATTTACGTTACACGTCCGTGATTGAGTCACAGAAATTCATAGGGATACCAATTGGTCCAGCAAATTCGGAGCAAATCGGCTGTGACAGACGGCCAGACAGACAGACACACGAGTGATCCTAGAAGAGTTCCGTTGTCATGGACGTACGGAACAATTTTTTTTTTCAGCCCCCTCTCTTATTGTTACACTCACCCTCAGGCCCACTACGAAAGGCACAATAACATCATCCTTAGCGTGTAGAATGAGCACCGGCAGAGACTTGACTTTCGCGAGGTACTCGTCAGACTTGAATGTTTGTTCGTTGTTCGAACGGAACGGGGCTACGAATGTGGATTCGTAGTATGGAAGCCAGGTTACCAGCTGTGGAAGAGAAAATTATGTAAATTAAGGATGCCCGATCTGAATCGATATTTTAGAAGATCGATATTTAGCAATACGACCTACGATTTTTTTAATCGATTCATTTCGATGCGATTTTTGCCCATATCAAAATCAAAAGTCATTTATTCAAACTAGGCTGAGAATCAGCACTTTTCGAACGTCAAAATTACATAAGACAGTCCCCCAAAACACCCACCCTTCACCACTTCCTAGTACTTTAGCTGGGAAGAAGACCACTTCTTCCCAGCTAGGGAGTTAGTTGCACCAGCAACAAACTCCCCAGCAGCACAGCTGTCTGTATCGATGCCTAGAAGATCAGATGAAACAAAACGAATGATTGTTATTGTTAACTAGCTGTTAAACCCTGTGCTAAATTTCATCCAGATCCATTCAGCCATTTTAGCGTGATAGGGTAACAAACAAATAATATTAATTTAGGACTAGCTCCGTATATCGATAAAAAGTACCCCATGTCCTTCCCCAGGGTGCCTATGCCTCCTGCCAGGGATGCGGGTTAGTCCGAAAGGGATACCGGGACCTTGGCAACAGGCAACTGAAGGAACACGGGTGGGTTTTAGTCAGTAAAAGTCTGACACGCCCTTCCGCTCCGCCCAGAGCGGGAGAAGGCACAGGATGACATCCCACCCTCAAAAAAAAAAAGAGTGCCTATGCCTGGGTGATGATCTATCTCCTTGCCAAATTTTGTCGAAATCCGTTCAGTGGTTTAGGCGTGAAAAGTTAACATACAGACAGACAGAGTTACTTTCTAAGTTATAATATTGGATGTCTTTACCTTCGATAGAGGATGTTTAGCGACCTCATCAGCCAAGTTATTGAAGGGCGCTTCGAGTATCAGTCCTTGGGGCTGCGGCAGGGGGTTAGAACGTTCTAGTAGAGTCACTGATAGGTCGTCAAGGTTGCCTAGCAGGTGCGAAGATATTGCTGTACCTGTAAACACCATATTAAAGGTACATTACATAAAATCTTGCCTGTAATCCCCGAAGGGTTAGGTTGACCAGTCGAGAGCCCGAACACGACGTGTTGCACGCCGAGCGCTGGACGCAGATGCCTGGTAGCGCTGGATGTCTCTGCGTCCAGCACTCGACGTGGCAACACGTCGTGTTCGGTTTCTCGACTGGTCAATCGTCATCCTGAGGATGCCTCGTTGAGAGGTGAAACACGTGTGGATTTCTTACAGGGTGTTTTATTACTCTTAAGGAATAGGTTACTAAATATATCTACGTCTATTGTATTTTTTTTTTGGTATTATTTATCGGACAGGTTTTTTGGTGTTACACGCTGTAGCGTGTTACAAAAACTGTCCAATCCGTGAGGGTGTTGTTAAGAATTATACTGAGTGTGGTTTTTTTTTTTGGAAAAAAAGAAAAAAAAATCTCCGCTCTTTTTTTCAATGGAGAATTCTACCTTATAATCGGCGGCCGTATTTTAGGGGTCTACAAGTCATAACTTATGACCTTTGTAGAAAATTTACTAATTATAAATTAGAAAATTTTCTGGGCTTGAAATTGGGCTAATTTTGGTACAAAAAAACGTGAATTTCAAATTGCAATACTTAACCTTTCTTTATTTCAATTTTTTTAATATATATTTTTTAATTATTTTCTGGTTATGTTATTGCAGTACCTTTTCGGATACGACAGGGTTTTTTTAACCGACTTCAATAAGGAGGAGGTTATCATTTTTTTTTAATGTTTGTTACCTCATTTACATATTGTATAACTTCGAATTCGAAGACATGTGACATCTACCAACCCGCACTGGGCCCGCGTGGTAGAGTAAAAAGTCCACTCCCTCTTGAAGAGAGGAGGCCTGTGTCCCAGCAGTGGGAACATTATAGGCTGATTATGCTTATGCTATTGTATAATTTACCTAAAGAGTGTCCCCACACGAATATGTTCCTGTTCCCACTTAGCGTGGAGTATAACCACTCGTATACTACTAACGCGTCTTCCACTACTCCTGCTTCAGTCGGTCGCAGGTTTGTGGAGTCACCGTAACCTGAAATACAAAAATAAACAATGAGAACAATCAGTAATAAACTAGAACCCTAATTGCGTAATACGCGATCAATCAGAATTGCAATCGGTTCGAAATAAATGTCGAATCCAATGCTTCATATGTTCCAAAAAAATTGGTTGTCTGTGAAGTCGGGTTACGGACGATAGTTTAACGTGACAACGTGATAACAAGTGCCTTTCGCTCGCTCGTGTAGCGCTCTCGCTCCGATCGTAACGTTACAATGAGCGTAACGGGGCAATGAGCGTAACGGGACAATGGGCGTAACGAGACAATGAGCGTAACGGGACAATGTGTCATCCTTTTTCGTGCGTGCAGCCGGCGTTCATCGATTTATAAGACGTTGTCACGTCAAAAAATTTTGCTCAACAACGTAAATAACGCAATGAATGTTGTTCAACTTTCAAAATTAAACAAATTAGTAGTTAGACTAAATTGTTTCAGTTACGCAATTAGATAAATAAATTGGCACCATGCGCCAAATTTCATCCAAATCCGTGGACCTGGAATAGGAAATATACTTTATATACTACTACAGATACTTTTTATCCCGATATTCCCACGGGATCGAGAATTACGCGGGTGAAACCGCGGCGCGCAGCTAGTAATATTATAAATACGAAAGAGAGTTTATTTGTTTGTTACGCTAAAACGGCTGAACGGATTTGGATGAAATTTGGCACAGGGGTAGACCAAGACCTGGAGAAGGACATAGGCTACTTTTCATCCTGGTTTGCAGACGAAGTCGCGGGCAACACCTAGTATGAACATAATTAGAATCAATAAATCTCACCTCTGTAGTCAAAGGTGATAGTGTGAAACTCCATCTTCTGGAAAAACTTGTACAGTTCAATTCTATGCGTCGCAGCGCGGGAGTTTGAATTGCCTGCAATGATTAACAGTATATGTTTAATCCCTACATATTATAAAACAAAATCCTCCGCCGCGTCTGTCTGTCGTCCTATTCGCGATTAACTAAAAAAAACTTCTGCACCGATTTTCATGCTGTTTTCACCAATGGATAGAGCGGTTCTTGAGGCAGGTTTTAGTATATAATAACTTTTCGGGGTTGGGTTAAGATAGAGATATAGGATAAGATAAGAGATGAAAGTCAGTTTAAGGTTAATAAATTCACTGTATTGTCTGTTTCCACAAATATAAGATTAAGATTAATTTATACTATGGTGAACGATATGGGATTATGAGTCACGAGCACGGTATGTCGCCGAATTACGTACTGAACTATTGCTGTGTAAGTGCAATAATATAAATGATGGAAACACACTCAGCTAGTATAAGCATAAACTGACGTTCCCCGGCTTCCTGTTACACACTTCCGTCCCTTTTCGCGAAATCACTCCCACAGATTGCAGGAAAGCGAGAGGAAAGATGTTTACACATAAAAAAATAATTTTACGTTACAGTCCCCGTCAAAAGAAGCTATAAATTTTGTAAATACGGAACTTCTTCTAAGTTACGTAGCGAAAATTAAATCAACAATAAATAATCCCAAATTCAATCAACTCAAAGTAACATGCGTGTAATACGAAACTAATGAGCAATTTCACTTGGTCGGGTTATATTTTAGCGATATAAAGCACTGTCGTCTAGTTTTTGGTACTGGAACGCGTCTGACTCATGGAACGAAAAAAAAAACATAATTATATCCCTACTTATAGAAAAATCATTACAAAACTGTTTGTTTTTTATTTGATCCAAAGGTTGCGAACCCCCGAGTGCGTGTTTACAAAATGTATAGTTAGGGACTATAGTAGCTTAATCTTACCGTGACAATATAAGATTATGGGAGTTTTTGACGTGGCTAGTTCTTCATCTAGTATTCTATTCAGTTCTTCCTTGTCCATGTTGGACTCGAAATTCCCTTTTAGTCTCTCATACACTGTTTTTGGTAATATGTGCCATATACCTGCAAAATAAAATTTATTTTATTTATTAAACAACCAACTTCAGTTGCACCACACATATAAGTTAACGGTTAATGTCTGTTAGTATAAAACATATAAAATTAGATTAAATAACATAACAACTAGACAAAATTACATTTAAATTAATCGAAATTTGGTAAAATTAGATGAAACAATGAAATACAATTAAATTAATCAAAATTAGGTGAAATAAAATAAACTTAGATAAGATTAGATAAAATAAGATAGATTTGGCATAAAATGTATCTATGATACTCTTGTTTATCAATGAGAATGTCTTGAAGATATTAAAGTATTTAAAGCAGGGACTAATACGGGTTTATTTTTTGGTTAAAACATTCATACTTTTTGACGTTCAAAAGTGCCATTTATGTGCCTAATTTAAATAAATTATTTGACTTTGACTTTATATTTTTACAGGTATTTTTAAAGGTTGTCTTAAATTGAATATAACCGTATTAATACCGGTCACCGAAATAAAAATTACCTCTATCTCACACGTGTCATACGCATTAGTCAAAGGGCGCGCATCGCCTGTGTGTGTAACCCGTGTTAAAACGGTAACCTAAAAGAGGTATCATGTTTCTTCTTCTTGTGTGAATGCCAGGCGTATGTCAGTGTCAGGTTCGCGACTGGTCAATCGTCATCCTGAGGATGCCTCGTTGAGAGGTGAAACACGTGTTTTCAGATTTCTTATAGGGTTTTTTATGACTCTTGAGGAATAGTTAAACGGAATTTATTAGTTATTTTATTTATTTTATTAGTTATTTTATAATGGATTTCCGCAAAGTCACGTCTGAATATTGATTCATACACGTTATACTATACTATACGATATACTATATTTATTATGCATAATTATGGGACAGTTAATTGTAACTGTTCCATAATTATGTATAATAAATATAGTATAATAATGTTACAGTAACATAAGACAAATTTTTAGAGTTCCATATTAATTTATTTCATCGCCATTGTTTTCAAAACTTTGAAGGAAAACATTGTAAGGAAACCGGCATGTCCTAGAACCAAAAAACAAGAGACATCCACCAACACGCACTGGACCCGCATGGTGGATTACGGTCCAATCCCTGTCACAGAGAGGAGGCCTGTGTCCCAGCAGTGGGAACATTATAGGAACATTACATATCTTACCAATTTTAACGTTGCATTTGTCCACTTTAGACTCATACTCGATGCTGAGGTTGCGCGCGCCGTCGATACCCGACTTTGATGGCTCTTCGAAATCCGCATACAGTGGCCATTGTACTGAAAAGAAGAGAAATACAGGCTGTTAGGGTAAACACTCTTGTCATTCAAACCATGGGTAGTTGACTTAAATATAATAATAAATGACCGAACTCAACAAAAAAAAAAACGCTATTTTCATTAAAAGATTTTAAAAAGTTTCTATCCGACACCGTGCTCTCTAGCGAAACAGCTGACTGACTGAGAGAGGGGTCGCGCTCAAGGCCGGTCAAGTCACATCCCGCACCCCCCGCCCGTGTTGAGACGCAAGTTCGTTGCCCTAGCGCATAGGTCAACGAACTTGCGGCTCTTGTGGTAAAATGTAGATTAAAAAAAAGAAAAAAAAGTTGTAATTTTCCATTGATTTTTCGTTCTATAAATGAAACCAAACCACTGGTTGCAAGGATAACGGTGTTTACCCTAACATCCTGTATAATTTCAAGAACATTGTTCGCACGGGCGCACTCGGACTGTTTTCATGTGACTATGCGGAAGCGCTCCGTGTCTCTTGTGCCCAGAGTGCGGGCCAGCTCCAATGTCGTTATGGATATGATAGCAAATAGGTTGGACTGTCCTTATGTGTGACACTGCTGTGACAGGCAAGTTACATATAGTATCGCACATAAGAGACTATTTTAATTCAATTCTTGTTTTAATTATAATGAATTTGATTATTTTGTATTTATTGATGATTTTTTGGTTTTAAGACATTTTCTGATATGGGTTTTAATACCTGAAATAAATTAAGAATTTGATTTTTTTTTAAATTTAATTGTGGAGTTTATTTATTCACCAACACAAACTTTCATTACATAAATAAACGATATCTATAATATACATAGTATTAATCTTAATATATAAAAATCTCGTGTAACTATGTTCACACACGCTAATCTCAGAAACCACCCCACTGATTTCAATTAAATTTTATAAATGTGCAGGTACGGTTATGTCCAGCTTCAAAGATAGGATAATTTTTTAAAGATATTTCATCTTCAAAAATAGGGCCGAAGTTTTTGCCGAAGCCGAAAGTTTTTAGCAAGCGCCGAAATTGAACGAACTGTTACGAATGCGCGAGAGCCCAATGGAAGAGGCGACGCGCCGGGCGGGGGTCATCATAAACTAAAAAAAAACTATTATTTTCAATCTTGGACTGAATTTCTTTGGGTTATTACACCTTCGGCTTTGGCATCGGCCGGAGGTAGTGGCGATAGCCGATTAATCAGCTTCGGTCTCTACCCACTACACTACGCAACCATTCAAACGCCCGAGCGTGGCGTTGGGGCAACCATGATTTCCTGGCGTTTGACTGGCTAAATACCTATTAAAATACTTACCTGTGTTCAAATCTTACCAAAATTAGCGAAAATCAGGTTTCTTCTAAACGCTTTCGAGTATTTGAATATGAGAGGCACCACAGCTACGTGGAACACGAACAGGCCGGCAGATATCGAGGCACCTACCAAAAGGACCCTGCAGGAAATTATAAAAAAAATATTAACATCATTACACCTAATATTTATAAGATGCACAGACAAGTTCCTAGTATAAGTTTGTAGTTTACCCATACCACAGAGGGCAAAGGTAAAAATGATATTATTCATATCGAAATATTTTTAAAGTTTATTTTTTATTTTTATAGTAATCAAAATACAAAAAAAATATGTCTTTCAACCTGTCAAATGATCGCCTACTAGACACCGTTTGATTTGGATGTAAGTACTCAACGGTTTTCATGATTATATTTATTAGCATTTCAAGTGTATTATTTTCTTATAAATAATGTTGGTTGATATGACATTAATTTGTCTGATCGATTAATAATATTTCATTGGATTATTTCTAGTGTCATACATAAACAAAACAGCTTAAGATTTACCTTTATAATTACTTTATCACCTAGGCAACTATTACTTTTGTTTTAAATAATAATTAATATATCAGGCTCATTACAGACTTAGTATAAGATAACATAGAATTATAATTTTCCGTAGGTACCAATACGTCAATAAAATCTATGTAATGCCTAGAATTAAGATTAAAGTAATCAGGAACTGATAAATTCAATGTCCTGATTAATTTATATTAAGTACATGAAGACTTCTTTTGTTTTTTATTTATCTATGTTCAGCCGAGGGCAAAGGTAAATAATAAAAGATAAATTTGGCAGTCTGGTTTAATTTTTTTTTTAAATTAAGAGTTTATTTTTAAACTGCTCTATGAAACAATTTTACTTTTAAAAAATCTGGTCATAATAGAGGTGGGTTGATTGTCATGAAGCAAAATGTCAGTCTTATGTTCTATAGTTAATTATAAAATCTGTTACAGACACTACTGTAGGTAACTAAAATAAATAGGCCACTGCAGTAATTAACTTTCTTTTGGTCAGGCTTTCTCCTTTCACTCCATAAAAAAATCAAGTGATGCATTAAAAAAAATAAAAAAGCGTTTCACGGCAGGTGTGCCCTGATTTATGTCCTTAGCTTTAGTTCCTGCAAACCAATAGAAAAAAAAATTGAAAAAACCTTATTTTTACTTACCCAACTGTGTAAAGAGGCACGCATATTAAAATTCCTTGTAAATCTACCATATTTAGGAATTAAAAAATAACAAAAAAATGACAAACTTGTTAACAACAAAACAACAACTACACTTCACAAAACTTATTAGAATTAGTAACAAAAAATAAATAAATACACAATTGAATACGTGCGTGCGTCTACGTAGGTAAGGATTCTTTAAACAATGAAATAAATGATGAATGAAAACTGTGTCGGGACTAGGCTACTATATTATTTTATGAAATAATTATCCGTTTTGTATTTAGATTATTAGTTATCGGTCAATTAATACAAATTATTGCAAATCATGAATCGAACCTTCGAACTTTTGACGACATTTGAATTGACAACCGCGACGTCATAGTACTTCTATTGACATTGACAGCTTCGTCCAGAAATTTAATTATTTTTGTGCTACTCTAGAAGTAAGTCTTAATAACCTTACAGTATATTCAGATAATATTTATTTACTTTTAAGCTAACAAGCTAAAGGTCAGGTGCGTAATTCTTACAACCAATGTGCGTTTATAACCAGATGTATGAATTTAAACGAAGCAAAAGGAGTAAGGTTCGTAGCCTATGGCGTTCTGTAGTTTCTATCTACCCCCATGGAAAGAAGGAAGGGATATGTATGTATTTTAAGCTAACAGACTTAAAATAATATTAAGTATTACGTCTATAGAAACAAAGGGGGGCATCATAGGCATAGACTACTTTATAAAATGATCTTGGCATCAAAAATTCGCCAGCATCGCTGTCAACATCAGGAAAAGTTCTCAACAGTCAAAAGGCTTCAGCAATACCACGTTGTAGATATAGGCGATGCCGATTCTTTAATATTTAATCTTTTTCTTAATTTCACCCAGGTTTCACTATCAAACCTTTCATTGAACACAAATAAAAGCCACAAACACTTAGTGGGGTACCTGAGGATCTTCCAGAAAGTTTGAATTATGTTTTACCAAAAAATTGACATTCAACTTTGTCTTTAGCATAATTATCCTATAATGTTCCCACTGCTGGGACACAAGCCACCTCTCTATGACAGATACCTATCGGGCCGTAATCCATCACGCGGGCCCAGTGCGGGTTGGTAGATGTCACATATCTTCGAATTTTCGGATCTAGGACATGCCAGTTTCCTCACGATGTTTTCCTTCACCGTTTTGAGAGCAGTAGTGATGAAATAATTTACACAAAGAAAAGCGCCTGTCAAGGTTCGAACCTACGACTCATAAGTAGTGGCCATTACCACTGGGCCACCACTGCTCACTTTGTCTTTATCAACAACCATTTCTGCACTGCGCACATTCAGTGCTGGTCGTCATCGTCGGCGTTGCCTAGTTGGTCCCCTTGGTGTTGGTCTAACCATAACTACTAGTATAAATTTTTCTTTGCATTTTTATAGAGCACTGGAATAAATATTACGAGAGATAGTTCACATTTTTTTGTTGGAATCACAGGCAGGTGGCGTTTTGAAGTAGAAAAGAATAGACTACATTTATTTGCTTTTAAAAACATGGTACATACATTTAGGTTTAAAGATATTTATTTCTCATAAGAACTTATGAATAACAGTTCACTTATAATGAGATACAAAATAATATAATACAATATATGCCTTTGGGGCGATGGTGATGTTATAAGGTACATACATGTTTTTTGAGTTTACTTTTAAATATGTTGATATTATTACACTTCTTTAGGTCTTCCGGTAAATCATTGAACAGTTGCGCTCCCTCCACTATTACTGTTTTTTTGCCGTAATTAGTTCGTGCACGTACGGTCATTAGTTGGAATTTGTTTTTACTTCTTGTGTTGTATGTTATTGTTTTTTTAGGTAGTTGTATGTTTGATTGTACAGAATTCGTGGTGATTTTTTTAATGAGAATGCAAGTGTAATATGTGTAAAGTTGTGTGAGATTTAGTAGTTTAGTTTTTTCGTATAAGTTTTTTGTTGGGTATAAATAGTTGTAGTGAAATAGTACTTTAATAATTTTGTTCTGTATTCTTTGTAGTGGATTTATATTAGATTTAGCGGCTGATCCCCACACTTCGATCAGGTATTCAAGGTTTGACTTTACCAGAGAGTTATATATAATTAGACGTACTTTTTTCGGGATACATTTCGCAATTTTTCGTAACGCTCCTAATATTGAAATTAATTTTGTTTTGACATGATCGATGTGCAGCTTCTAAGTAAGTTTGTCATCTACCCACAGTCCGAGATATTTTTCGTGACTAGACCGTTTGATTGTGTCTCCATTGATCGTGAGAGGTGGGAACTCTGGTAATGGCTTATTTTTCGCGGCGTAAATCATAAATGATGTTTTGGAGGTGTTAATAGTTAGTAAGTTATATTTTAACCATTCACTGAGCAGGTCAAGGTCCTTTTGTGCGTCGGTTATAATGTTTTGTAAGGATTTATCAAAGTAAAAAAGGCAGGTGTCATCCGCGTATAACGTTAGGTGTCCTGTCAGCCCTATTTTATCAATGTTATTTATGTAAATTAGAAACAGCAATGAGCTAATAATTGAGCCTTGTGGACAGCCGTATGTTATGTTTTGTATCGAGCTGGTGAAGTTATCTATTCTAACGACTTGCTGCCTATTTTGCAAATATGAAGTAAACATATCGAGGGCGCTGCCTGAAATACCTATGTTGTTTAATTTCTGAAGTAGCTTTTGATGGCTTACCGTATCGTACGCTTTTTTTAAATCAATGAAAATTCCCACAACAACGTTTTTTTGATCAATATTAGTCTTAATTTTCGTTATTAAATCTACTGATGCCGTGAGAGTACTTGATTTAGGGCGGAAGCCGTATTGTTGATCGATTAGGAATTTTTTCTTAGTCAGATACTCGTTTAGACGGTTGTACAACACTCGTTCGAATATTTTCGAAATAACAGGTAAGACCGATACTGGTCGATAGTTGCCGGGGTCAGTTCTACTTCCAGATTTGTAAATTGGACTGACCCTTGCAAGTTTAAGTGAGCCGGGGAAAGTGCCGCGCGTTAAGCAAACATTTATACAGTTTGTTAATCTTTCTATGATTATATTTTTAAGGCATTTAATAGCTTTTGTGCTGATACCATCCAAGCCTGTACTAGTGTTGGAGTCAAGGTGGTCAATTATTTTCAATATTTCGTCTGTGTTACATGGGGGAAGTTCGGTTAAAGTTATGTCATGTGTGTAACTACTGTCGTACATGAGAATGTTACCTGTGTTTCTGTGATACATGTTAGGTATTTCGTTAGCTAGGTCCGCGCCTATTGATGCAAAGAATGAGTTGAGTACGTTACAAATTTCATTACCGTTTGTTATACATTCTGAGTTCAGGATTAGTTTGGGGGGAGCATTGCTGTCTTTGATTTTATTCGCTGCTAAGTTATTAATAGTTTCCCACATTTTTTTAGGTTGTTTGTAGGTATTATGAAATAATTTATGGTAGTAGGTTTTCTTCTCTGTCTTGATAAGGCTATTTACCCTGACCTGTTCTTCATTAAATTTCCTCCGTAGATTATCGTCTTTCGGGTAAGATTTTGTTTGTTGCCATAAGTGATTTCGTAAGTTGATTGAGTCTATAATATTTCGGTTTATCCAGTCTTCTTGAGGTAGGTTTAGAATTTTGGTCTTATCTTCTTTATTTTTCTTTATTTGTTCCGCTATAAACCTTTCTAAATAGTAGTAGTCGTTTTCGTTATTAGTGTAGTTTGCTATTAGAGTACTGTTGTATAATTTCTCATAGTTTAGTGCTTTGTATTGAATCCTTTTGTTTATCTTTGGCGCCAGGTTGCCTATCTCAAGGAATATCTGCTTGTGATCTGATAGGGATGAGTCAATTATAGTTATGCTGAACGCGTGATTGTTTATGTTCGTGCATATGTGATCAAGTATAGTCTTGGTAGTGCTGGTCTCACGGGTACTGTACAGTTTATGTATTTTATTTAATATTTCGTATCCTGTTCCTTTAATCTCGTTTATGTATTTTGTGATGTGACTGTCCTTACTTAGTAGATCGACGCTAAAGTCTCCGAGAACAACCGCCCTCTTTCGTCGCTCCAATTGCGAGATATATGTTTCCAAGAAGTTTTCTAAATTGGATTCTCCCGGTTTGTAAATCGCTCCTATGTCTAGTGAGAGTTTATCTATGTGTATCCATAGATAGTGGTTACCAAAGTCGCATATGTCTTCTGTTATTTCGTGTTTGATACTTTCGTGTATATAAATTGATACACCGCCGCCTTTGCGATCTTGCCTGTAGTTATAAATATGTTTATAGTGTGGTAGCTGATATAAGTTTGCGTCCGCTTCTGATTTAATCCACGTTTCAGTAAAAATTAGTAAGTGTATAGTCATTGGTGTTGCTTTTATTATGCATTTTATCTCGTCTAGTTTGCCAGTCTTGCGGATACTGCGTAAATTCGCGTAAAAGAAACGCAACGAGGAAGGGTGGTGTGGTATATCTTCGTATCTACTTACTACTTGATGGTTTAGTCTGTCCATGTATTTTGATTTTTGTATTGAGTGGGTTATTGGTTTTTTTGATTGGTTCTGTTCAGTGTGATTGTCGGTATTCCTTTTATGTATTTAATAATGAGATTCTTTTCACCGTCTTCAATGCGTTTGTTGAGCTCCACTTTTAATAGTTGTAAATACTCCTTTTGAGCTGGGGTTTGATCTGCGTAAATCTGTATATTGTCTTGTAGGTTTTTCTTATTTCTGAGTATGTATTTTGGAATGTCTGAGTTGTTGAAGAAGACTTTTAATGGTCTGTTTTTGCCTGGGATATATTTCCCCAGTCTGGTGGTTTTAATTGGTTTAGGGCAGTGTTCGTACAGTAATTAATTCAGTAATTAAGTCAGTAATTAATTGTAATTATCTTCATAGCCTCATTATTATCGTGATCTTGTCTGTAATTTGTGTTTCTTTCGTTAATTTCCGAAATACCCACAATTACGATGTTTTTCTCGCGCTCGCATCGGTCTTTTAGCTCGAGGATGAGGTTTTGGTGGCATAAGACGGGCGATTTTGGCGTAGTACAATCCAGTTGGCTGTTTTGTTGGTTTTTTAATTGGGTTATTTCTTCTTCTATATGTTTGATCTTGTTTTGCGTTGTCGTGTTATTAGCCTTAATGATTTCCATATCACCATTTATTTGATCGAGTCGTTGAGTAAAATTTTCATTAGTTGACTTCATGGCTTTAATTTCCTTTTTAATCTCAGATATTTCGTCTTTTATGTAGTTTAGACTATCATTTTGGGTTTTTCCAAATTTCTCTAGGAAGCTCATCATCTCTGTGCGAAAATTTGTGAAATCCTTTTTATACTCGATCTCCTCAGTACGCTCTTTTCGTTTTAATGTATTAACATTTCTATAGTTATCATCATCGCAGTAGGAGGGTAAATTTGGCACAGATCCGCTAGTGCTTCCGCTCACGCTTATCACCCTGGTATTCGGTGTAGGTGGTGTCCTCTGCGTACTCATTGTGTATGGTTTGGCTCGAGCGTTCTTCGTACGGGTGTGAGTGGGATGAAAAATAGCAGTGGTCCTTATTACTCGCGGGGGTGAGCGGTGCTGCGCACTCACCGCTGTGTGGTGCCGCGTCGAAACAAAAGGTTTTAAGTTAATTTACAATTTAACTTTTAAGTTTACGACACTAAGGATCACTTTCTGATGCTTTGTATTTATTTAAACGTAATATTTCTCTCAATAAAATAAAGTTTAAAGTTATGATCTATTTAGATTAGTTACTGCCTACCCGCTACCACCTTGGAAATAAGTAGGTATAAAACGTTTACTTATTTAAACAATAAGAAAGTCAACTTCAACATACATTTTATTTCTGAAGTTTTGTTAGGCCATGTGTTTACATTTATTATCTCTATTAGAACATAGGTATTTGTATATCTTTATATTAGGTAGGTATATGATATTTTTGTGCATCTGTGTAGGTAACTGAACTCATTATAAGTACAGCTGTACCTACCGATTTTGATGAAATTTTTTGTGTTTGGGTGGGTTCCATCTGGTTGGTTAAGATACACAATTGGCCCCAGTGGTCCAATAGCAGCGTCAATTACTGTAGTGGCGATGCGATCGAGTTCTAGGCAACAGGAGTCTGTCTGTTCAGCTAGTTCTGGCTATTTAAGTACTTAATATAGACAGACAGGCTAATTATGGACTGTACCTTGCATTACATACATCACATTCTTGGTTTTTTTCTGTTGTGTTGGTTTTTTTGTTTTTATGTAAATAACCCTTGTCTTATTTCCATTCCTTATTATTTTCATTTGAGGCCGTTTCTTTTTAGGAAGTTCTACAATCTCACCAGTTAATTTGTCATATACTTTCAATCTTGGGTTCGTAAAACACCTTACTTCTAGAATTTCCGTGGTGATCACTTCGTTTGTCATGTTGCCGGCTTTCATTATGCTTTTGACTGACGGAGCCCAGAAGTGGTATTTGCCATAAAGCTCTGCAAAGTTAGCTATGACACTGCCTGTAAGCTTGGCTTCGTAAACGAGTTTCATAAGCACTATGGTTTTTGAAGCGGTTAATTTTGTCACTACTGTTTGTCCCGGTTTGACTGTAATTAGTCCATCTCTAGTCACACCAATGGGCATTATAACATTATGTGTACTTTCATTTCTCCATTTACTCACACATTTAAACTTTCCATAGCCAAAATCTATGTTGAAATTGGTGAAGATTTCATCTTTCGGCAGTCCAGTTTTAGACCATGTAGAACTGATTCTGTTTTCAATAGCTACGTACATGCTTATTTTGGATGTTATATTATTAGGAGTATTGTTGATATGTTCGTGTGTATCCAGGACAACGTTTTCATTTAAAATATCTATAATTTTAGACTTTTTAAGTGTGAGTCTTCTTATCATTTCTTCCCAGTCATACTTGTCAAATAAATCTCCGTAAGGCGTAGGATTCTTCAGGTATATGTCGTGTGGTACTTTACCTAGTTCGACTCGCATTCCTTTATTGAGTCTTGCTTTTGTAATGTTGAAAAGTTTTAGTTCTTCGTCTGTTACGACTTTATTATCATAACCACTGTAATTTGTATTGACAAGTACATCACTTTCATTTGAGTTCACTGTTATATTGATCGTTATTCTCGCATCCACTATGCTTGGTACTAAAATTATTAAAAATATTACTAAAATTTCTACTCTTCGGTTTCTCGTCATAGGTAGGTCTATGTATGCACTCTTGATATCTTACAGGTATTATTTTCCGATATAGCTTTTACTCATGAGCACTATTACACTAGTACACCATTGAGAAGCACTGTTTTAATTTGAATAAAAAATATAATTATGTGTTTTAACTTGTCCTCTTAAGTTTGTTTCCGATACTCAATACGTATCAATAATAACACTATAATAATTACTTATAATCTGTATACTTACATATTATGGATTCAAGAGCTCGTTCTTGACCTTATTATCTCAGAATATAGCTGAAGTTAGCGTAGAACGTATTATGTATATATCATCAAAGTTAAAGGAATCATTTCGTCTGTTTATCATAATTATTTGGAGTTTCACTGAATCAGAAAAAAAAGGAGATCAAAAAGGTCACGTCAACATCTAATCGGAGGCCCCAAACAAAATCAGTCAGTGTTACAATATAATTCAGCACAATACACTACTAGTACTGAAATAAATAATAAAATGGGCCTCAAATTATTAGTGTTAGTGTTTTTAATAAAAATAGTGGTAGCAAGAATAAGCATTGACGCGAATTTAGACAAGGATAAGAACGTGAACATAACATACTCAGGATCTGAAACAGATTTAATCACGGATGACGACATCAAATCTTTCAAAATCGATAATGACAATTTACTCACAGCGTTGAAACAGCACTTAGGTAAAAGACCGAAAGATGCTTACCTTGGAAGTCCAACTCCTTGGGGAGACTTGTACAAGTCTTATAATTGGGAACCAGTGAAGAGAGTGCTGTCGATAAAATCAGCGAGAGTGAAGAGCCTGACAAAGAATCCAATCGTAGTTCTGTCTCAAGACTTCGAGAACTCCTCAAACCAGACGATAAAGGTGAACACAGGCATAACACACACCATAGAAAACACTTTAACAACCAGTTGGTCAAGAGAGAAAGAATTAACTGTATCCCAAGAAATAGAATACGAATTCAATGTGGGCATCACAAAAGCTACAGGAATAACCGCTTTATCCTTCACCACCAATTGGGGAGTCAGTGAAGAGAAATCAAAAACCGAAATTATTGGCACGACTAGCGGCATGGAGGTCGACTTGAAGCCAGGGGAAGCAGTGACAGCGGTTTTGTCGGCAAAAGCCGGTTATTTAGAAATAGAAGTTGTACACATGGCATCGTTGAGGGGCAATGTAGCAGTGAACTTCAAGAAAGCATATAGAGGTCACCATTTTTGGGGACCTTTGATACATAATGTAATGGAGACTGCAGGTATTATGAATGAAGTTACAACAACAGAGACGATTCGATTTGGATTTAATGTTGAAGGGAAGTTAACAGTTTATGATAAGGAAACTGGACTGCCGATATGAAGTTCCAAATATTAAAATTAAGCTTAGTGATTGTGAGGTTTTATTTCTTACTAGCTTCTGCCCGTGACTGCGTCCGCGTAAAATTTCTTGTTCCCCCGCGTTATTACTTCGTATTTGCTTAGCGTTCTTTCTGACTTTTCTCGTTTTGCTCGACTCCTAAGGGTCGTAGCGTGATGTTAAATGGCCTATAATAGGATATTGGAATCACTTTTACACGTCATATTAAAAAGTTGTAAAAATAAGCTAGATGACGTCGGCGTTTCCTATCTGACTACTCTGAGAAGAAAGGCCGAAACAAACTCAGAGGTCACCGTCTCCTTTAAAGTCCAGACATAATCTTGGTCAGGCCATATGAGGACCATGTAGATTACAGTCTGAAATGGTGTTTTGAGGAAAGAACCACACAGATTTGAGTGGACCTGTCCAGTCAGTGCAAGCATTTGTCAGTAATAGTGGAGCTCAACTCAGAACTTAAGGAGCTCAACGACTTGACGAACAATACCAAAGAAAGGACATTTGGGTAGGTCGCATAAAGTTCTCAAATTGCCAGACCTTCGCTAAAACTAACAGAACGAAAAATAAATATCCATATAGTCCTCACATTCACAATAAAACAATACTTTACAAGTAATCATCATGTCATTTTGTATATAATATTCAATCATGTCAATTGGGCTATCGAATGCAATAAGATTTTTCAAATTCGACCGGCAGTTCCAGAGATTAGCGCGTTCAAATAAACAAACAAACTCTTCAGCTTTATAATTAGTAAGTATCTATAACTAGAACATTATTAATTATGATCTCGTATTTACTTATTTTATTACGTTCAAATTATGCAAATACTTGAGGATGTAGCGCAAAACTGAACAAAGGAACCGAAGGATACAGGGTGTACAAAAACCCATCACTAGCCGTTAACTACGCATTCTGTACATCAAATTAAGTAACTTTGCACAAATATTATATAATTGCTGGGAAACCACTTTAATTTTTGGTGTGAAAAATCGCTTTTTGCGGTAGTGCGCAACGTAACGCACGCAAAACATTGTGTGTATGGGTGCATGCAACCGTTCAGGGTTTGTGGGGCTATACAAAATTAATTTATAACATTTAAAACTTGCTTTCTTTAAAAAACGTCTGAAAAAGTTGGTTTTCAATATCTCCGTAACCAGAAGGTTCCCAGGTACGGTCCAGAAAAAAAATATCACAATGACGGGAATAACAAGTGACTTTCGACTTCGGTAAGTGCCTTTTTACACCCGTTAGGTAAAAGTACCGCAGCAGGACTAGCATGTGACGTTCTATAGTTTCTGTCTACCCCAACGCCATATGAAAAAGGCGTGATTTATTAGTAAGTAATTATTAACACATAACATAACATCACGCCTTTATTACCTAAAGAGTAGGGTTAGGCAGAGGTGTAGGTATATTACACTACATTTCGCCAGGGCTATTTTTATTGGGTTTTTCCATCTTGAATTTTTTAGTGGAAGCACGTAGTTTGGATTTGTGCCCGGTTGACGGCAATAGGCTCGCCACCTATTCACTTCTAAAGTTAACTTTACCGACATCCACGCAGGCGCAGCCACGGGCGTCAGCTAGTAATATTATAAATGCGAAAATGAGTTTGTTTGTAAGTGACAAGTACCTATTGTAGAATACAAACTTAAAAGGAGGTACAGCTTGGCAAAAAAGAGTACCTATGTATGATGCGGTGACAAATGAAACTAAATATTTTACTTTGACTAATGCAGACCTATGATGTTGGCACTACTTTGCCGACAAGTGCTAGTAGGTTTTGAGTCAGTACAAGCAGCGTTTGTAACTATTCGAATTCTTTTACTCATTTCCCATTTGAAGTGACGTATATGCAGTAGTGGCGCGTATTTCTTCGGTGACAACGCAAAAATATGATACCATTGATTTGGTCTGATGATGGAGCCCAAAGGTGGCTATAGGAACTCCTCAACTAAATAAGATAGCGTTTGAATTCGTTGGTTTTGTTTTGAAAAGTACTGTTGCCTCAGATGGTGTCCACGGGCTGATGATGCCGGAAGGTAGCCATAGCAACTGTGTTTCAGCCATTTGGATTTATATTGACAAGTATCTTATACGAGAAGGTGATAACATGTGGTGGGTGACACGACACATTTAAAAACAAATTCTAATGGTAAGTAAAAAGATTATTAAATAATTTTTAATTTTGATAATCTTTATTTTGTAATCCTACCTTCAACAACAATTAATAACATTAAAACTAAAGATGACATCAATATATTTTTAAGTAGCTATGTAAAGTCGACACTCCTTGATAGTTAAAACACTACGGTTGAAAAATTTATTAGATTAAAAAATCACAATGTTCTACACTTAGATACAGTAAATACAAATGAAAAAGAAACACTCGCACACAGTGAGAACGATGTTTAGCAGTTCTTTATAATATCAATAGTCCGGTACCCTTTTCATATACTCTCAACTTCGCTTCAACATAGTAGTTAAACTTAATCGTCTCCGTCGCTGTAAATTCATTCTTGATGCCTGCATTACTCAAAATCGTTTCGATCGACATTAACCATCGGCATCGAAATGATTTTGGCGGCAAATAATTAACATACCCTGTTAGAGAAGCCACATACACAACTTCTATTTCTAAATAACCGGCGTTTGCCGACAAAATCGCTGTCACAGCATCTCCTGGCTTCAATTCTACCTCCACACCACTAGTCGTGCCAATAGTTTCGGTTCTTGCTATCTCCTGACTGACACCTCCGGTAGTTGTGTAAGAATGGCCAGATTTACCTCCAAAAGTTACGATTCCTAAATTGATCTCGAATTCTACATCTTCGGGTACGGTTAACTGGTGTTCTCTTGACCAACTCGTTGTCAAAGTGTTTTCGATGCTGTGTTTTATACCTGTGTTCACTTTTATAGTATGGTTTGATGTGTTCTCGAAGTCTTGTGACACCACTACGACTGGTTGCATCATTACGGTTTTAACGCGTGCTGATTTTATCGAAAAAGCTTTCGTATAGTTGTTTGAAAATTGGCTTGGAGTATATATACTCGCATATTTCTCAGTTCCGAGTTCTAATAAATTGAGGTCATCATCTGTAACTCCACTAGTTTCTGTTCCTGTGTACGATATTTTCGCTTTGTGGTCATTGTCTACATGCACGTCGAGTCTTATTCTGGCCACAACTATTTTTATTATTAAAAGTACTAGTACTAGTAATTTAGAACCCATTTTTATCACTTCACTATATGTAAGTACTAGTTGTGTATTGGATAAAGATTTTCGTAACACTGGCTGATTTTCTGTAAAGCATTTGATTTGATTAGTATTCTGACCTTTTTTTGATCTTCATTTTTTTTTATCAAACGCAAAATTAGATAAGCGAATACAATTATTCTTTTAAACTAGTCAGTACTATGTTTTTAACTGAATTTGATAATAGGACCGTCAACGATCAGTTGACACTCGAACTACGAAAACCGTTCTTATTGCCGTTACATAAAGGCGCTGTCAATGATAAATTGTAACCAGACGCGTGCAGATGACCGTACCTAAACAATTTAAGATAATGAGGTCATGAATATTATATTTATAATTATTGGGCATCATATTCAGATTAGTACTTTGTCACCGACTTCGTCCACATAGATTTCGAGTTGTTAACGACTTAAATGATGTCAAAATCATCCAAAAAAAACGCCTCTTCTATCATTTGTGGAAGAGCTTCTTCGAATAGAAGACTATTTCTTTATAAAGCGTAATTATTGAAATCAGATAATTAACAAACGCACATTAAGAAATATCGAGTTATACCTACACACTGTCAGCTCTTCAGCTGCATCCTAATTGTTTTCGCTAATTTTATATATATAAAAATACAATGTTTTTTTCGGCTGTCATTTGTGGATCTTTGACAGTCGTTACGGGTCTTCAGAAACTCGAAAGTCTGACAACCAGTCTTACCAAGGGTATCGTATTATCCAATTACTGGGTTGTGGAGGTCAGATAGGACGTCGCTCCATGTAAAATCCTGGTATTCAGCTGCATCCGGTTAGACTGGAAGCCGACCCCAACATAGTTGGGAAAAGGCTAGGCAGATGATGATAAAAATACAATGTTTGTCTCTTAAACCTAAGCCATATCTTATAACAAACTTCCGGAGGTGGCCTGCAAGCACCATGTAGGGTATAAACTATACAGTACTTATAAGTGTTAAGGGCCTACCCAACATCAAATTGCTTAGCATGATCCTTCCTTATGCCAAAAATACTGCAGTATTAATTTTGATAAAAATATAGATATGTTAAAGTTTAGGAATGATGTTAGGTCCTATGTCTGACGAAAACAAGGTTACTTAAAATTTTCTCGATAAAAATCCAAAGTTACCTCTAAACCGAACTATAAACCGGTGATATTCAAAAAAGACTTCAAATTAGACCATGAAACTTTGCATAATAACTGAATTAACTATGGTCTCATGTTTTTTACTTTTTTTATTACCATTATTTTCACCGTAAAAAGCAGTTACCTAAACTATCCGAAGCATGATGCTGCCAGCACCCCACTGCGTCTCGCTCTCACTCAAACCGCGAGTAGTATGGTGCGAGCCAGATAAAAAGTGAATTTGAGCTAAGGTAGTATAGGCCGTTAAGAGATAGAGAGAGGACAAACAGGTTTTTTTGCTGAGACCGTTCTTGTTGTTTTGTTTTTGTAATTATATATACATATTATTTTAATATGTGTTTTTATTACCTACTAGTTTATTTATATTATAATTAATAATGTAATTTAGGTATGTTGAAACTGTATGTACTTCCCGTCACTTGTCCTTATGAGTTCATTAGAATACCAGCGTCAGACAGTATCTGTCTGGCATTAATGCTGAAATGAACCTTTTTGGCGCCGTGAGGCACACACTATTGTTGTAAAAGCATTGTTTTTTATTCTTTATTTTGTTATTTGTATTTTGTGTTTCATGAACTGTGTCCAAATATACGTTTTTCTTTCTTTCTTTATTCTAGATAAAATTAAAGATATTATACAAATACTCATAACAATAGTCCAGTCTTCTTGTCATGAACTCTTAACCTCGCTTCAACATAGAAAGTAAACCTCATAGTTTCCGTCGTTACAAGATTATTCTCAATGCCCCCAGAGAACATCACATCCTGAATCGGACCCCAATAGTAATGATGTCCTTTGAACATCGCAGGATAATCTACCGCCACAATGCCTTTAAGAGAAGCCGTATGCTCAACTTCTATTTCTAAGACCCCAACGTTCGCCGACAACACCGCTGTCACACCTTCTCCTGGCAGCAATTCCACCTCCATGCCGCTAGTCGTACCAATCGTTTCGGTAATTGATTTCTCCTCACTGACGCCTCCGGTGGTAGTGAAAGAAAAACCGGTTCTACCTCCAAACCTTGCAACTTCCACGTTTACCTCATATTCTATATCTTGGGATACTGTTAACTCGTGTCCTGTCGACCAACTCGTTGTCAAAGTGTTTTCGATGCTGTGTGATATACCTGTGTTCACTTTTATATTATGTTTTGATGAGTTCTCAAAGTCTTGTGATAAAACTACGACTGGTCTCTTAGTTATGCTGTTAACCTTTGCTGATTTTATCGATACCACTTTCTTTACTGGTTCCAAATTAAAAGTGCGGTGCAGATGGCCCGTAGATGTAGATCTCAGGTACCAATAAGACGGCTTCTCTCCCCAGTACTTCTCCAACGCTGACAGTAAATTCTCATCTCCGATTTTGAAGTTATTGATGTCAGCAGGTGATACAATTTTCGTTTCTGTGCCAGAGTATGATAAAACCACATTTTGATCCTTGTCTACGTCCACATTGAGTCTAATTCTGGCTACCACTACTTTTATTAAAATCACTGATATAAGTAATTTAAAACCCATTATTCTTAAGTACTTATTTATTTTTTCGGCTGTTTATTGGGCAGATTTTTTTGACATACTGGCTGGTTTTCTGTGAAGCATCTATATGGGCGTTTGATTAAAAGTGTGATCTTTTGCTCTTTATTTTTCCTTGTTTATTTTGCATGTATAAACAAAAAAAACCCGAATTAAATATTTAAACTGCTACTGATAGTAGTACCGTCAACATTCAGTTGTCACTTGAAGTACGAAAACCGTTCTTACTGCCATGGCATAAAGGCGCAGTCAATAACACATTGTTATCGATGTGAGTATTGTTATTGTTACGTTGAGATATATATAGAATCAAGAATATACATTTATAATTGGGCATCAATATTCAGACTAGTACTTTGTCACCGACTTCGTCCGCATAGATTTATAAAGACGCGTTGCTTGACGCAAGTCGCGTCGCTCGAGGTCGTAAACGATCGTGGGGGTAAATAAATAGAGGACGAAAGTATGGACTTTCATCCCCTATTTTACCCCTTTTGAGGTTGACTTTATGAAAATCATAAAGCACGTGTTTGTAATTATGTTACCGAAAAACTAAATATAAAATTAATTTAATTTATGTTTAAAAAATTACGGTTAACTAAACAAAACTTTAATTCTATTTTAATAAAACCCTGTGTTTGGATACGTAATTTAATTATGTACATCACAAAATATTTAAAGTATTTTACGCGGACCTCTCGTAAAATAATTATCTTGTTTTATCATAAAATAATATTACTTATATCATATTGACATTTGTCAATACTGTACCTTGCCATTAGTGAAAGGATTTTCAGAATCGGATCAGTAGTTCCGAAGATTACTCCTAGTTATAAACATACAAATACTTCTAATATTTAGCATTGATTATAAATAATCAACGTCATTTTTATAAACAAGTATAAAGATTGTAGGAAAAAAACTTACAAGGAAATATACACTTAAAATAAAGATAACTCAATATTTTTTTAAAGTATGTATCACTTTAAAAAACATTTAGGTACACACGGCTACACATCAAGCTATACATTTCCAGTATAAGCTGTCCTTGCATTGTACGGAAATCGTATGCAATGCGAGATCAGCATAAACTGGATATGTATAGCTTGATGTGTAGCCGTGTGTACAGTTCGATTTAAAACATAATGGCGGCTCGGAACATGAGGCAAGTCGCTGCGCAGTAACAATATCGCAAAAAAAAATCAGCTGACATTTTGACAAGCTATGCAAACATAAATGTAGGGAACAGCTGATTTTTTTTGGAGATTTAAGAGTTGGTCCCATCGTGAAAGTTGTTCATAATGATGAGTACAATGACCCCTTAAAATATTTCGTGTATGAAAAGATACATCTTATACAACGTGTAACGTTAAGAGCGCACCCTACCTCAGATTTTATCCCGGTCGCACCATACTACTCGCGAACTGAGTGAGAACGAGACGGAGTGGGGCGCTAGCGGCTCTAAAGCCCAAAACACACACAGAGCGGGTGTGGGGCGGGAGCGGGTCGGGCGCAGGACTACGGCGGGTATAATAATTTGTAATTCAAGGAATTATATGAATGTCAACACACAGAACGCGGGCGCGGGTCGGGCGCGGAGCGGGACCCGCGCGGGAGCCGCGTCCGCCGACACAACAGCGCGGGACGGGAGCGGTTGTGCTATTCTGTAAAAATATCTCCGTGAAAACTAAGTGTAGTAAAATATCAAAGTGAACTTGGAGTGAACTATCACTTGCCTTAGCATCAGTAGGTATCGATGACAATGACTCACTCCACGCTCACTTCACCTAAGTTTTCAAGGTTAGATGGTTACAGAATAGCAATGCGGGTGAAGCGTCGTTACATTCGTTGCAATACACGTATCGATGATATTCTCCATATTGATGTCTTTTTTTATTAATGTCATGAACCTACAACCATTTCCATTTTCGCGTTCTTCTTTTTAAAATAAGTAAAAATAATAATTCTACGTCCGTGTCAGAATCACCCGACATTTTCTCACTGCAACCGCTGCCGTCTGTCAAAGTACAACCGCGCCCGACCCGCTGCCGCCCCGCACCCGCGCTCTGTGTGAACACGATGACCCGCGCGACTCACGCGATGAAAACGACCCGACCCGCTCCCGCCCCGCACCCGCTCTGTGTGTGTTTTGGGCTTAAAGCTTTGAAAAGTTAAGGTATTTGCGTTTTACGGTGAAAATAATTTAAAAAACATGAAACCTGCTTTATAGATAGTTCTGTTATTATACAAAGTTTCATGATCTAATTTGAAGTATTTTTTGAATACCAGCGGTTTATACTTCTGTTAACTTAGAGGTAACTTTGGATTTTTTTCCATCGAGAAAATTTTATGTAATCGTGTTTTCGCCAAACATACTGCAGTATTTTCGGCATAACGGAGGACATTGCTAAACAATTTGAGGTAGGGTGCGCCCTTAAATGCGCAAAACCTCAGACACCCCAACTGATTTTTAATTCAATTGACCTATTTCAGAGGGAAAAAAAATCATTAAATAAATTGTAAAGGTTTTTTTGTGCCGTTTTAGTTTTGGAAGATTCGTATTTGCATTGAAATAAAAGCTATTATCCCGCGTATGAGAAAATTTAAATTGGTCGAAAACAATTTGTGTTTGTTTACCTATTTTGGCGGGTTTGCGCATGTGATGGCTTGACCTATAATAAATAGACACGGCAACATTTTTTATAGAAGATTTTCCTATATTAAAAAGTGTTTTAATTGATTCTGATCAAACTATTTTCAGGTTTTGCGCATTTAACGTTACACGTTGTATACTTAGTACAAATGAGACCAATGAAGCACCAACATCTCGTTTTAAGTGTTAGATTGCCTCAGACCAAATAAAAAACCAAGACAGAGCGCTGCGAACAAATACAGTGAAGCATGCCAAAACTACACCAACGCTCTGTGCGTATACGCTCAAACGCACACATTTACAATCAAACTACACCAAAATATGAGCACACATGTTTACGAAACCGGCTTCACGTCACTGTTGACAGCGCTCTGTCTTGGTTTTTTATTTAGTCTGAGTAGATTGCCTCACTTCACATTCATTTATATAGAGTGTGATGAAGATTTCTTTTACATCCCCAGATTAACATTGAAAATTCAATGATTGAAGGTCGTTTATTAAATGGTTAATTCGTGCGCCTGACCTGCGTTTCTTTAGAGTTATTTCGTAACTAAAGCTCAGGTTATATTGGGTGGTTTAGTGAAATGACGATCATTTGATACTTCAAGTAACAATAACATCCTTTCATTTGATGTCCTAGAGCTTAATGAGGGCTGACTGCACGATGTTTCGTTAGACTAGAGGAGTGACGTTAAGGTTAACTCTAGTTAAAGCTCCAGGGAGCCTACCACCACCGCTTGCAGCAGTATTATTTTAATCTTACTTCGTGAAGGAAAGAGATGGAGCTATACGTCCTGTAGAGCTTCATCTCTTTCCTACACTGAAGTATTATTAAAATAATACTGCTGTAAGTTGTGGTCGTAGGCCCCCTGGTCAACAAATTGCGGGTCTGTACTTACCTACCTGCCATGTTGTAATATTAGCAACCCACGCTTTGAAAGTTTAACCAAAGTATTTAACTATTTATGTACACACATAATAAACAGACAAGAAGAAAAGAACAGAAAAAAAACGTACAAAGGTGATGCTTATTTCTAAAGAAATTTCTTTCAACACACCTGCGATAGATCTATAACTTAAATTAGATTTTTGTATTGGATTTTTTTAATGTAGCCTTACTCGAAGATAGGTTTTTTTTTTGCTTAAGGTTTTGGAAACCCGAGAAAGAAAAATATTAGAGCAGCGATGCAAAACTTAATTTTCTTTAATGCTCGCAGGTTGCCTCCAAAATCGAGTATTTTTAACCGACTACGGCGAAGCGGGGTTATGATTTTTACCGGTATGTATGTATTCTCTCATATCTTCTAAATTGCTCATCACAATTTGACAAATGAGTTATCGTTGGAAGCGACTTGATCGTCCGCTGGTTATAGGATATTATGTGACCACACATGAAATTGAATATGGCGCCCTCTAGAGGGCATAAAGTCATGAACAATTTTTTTTTTTAATCAACCCCTTCTTTGTTTCAAATGAAAGGGCTTAATTAGCACATTTCAAAAATATACAGGGTGTTAGTGTAAACACCGTTATCCTTGAAACCAGTGGTTTGATTTCATTTATAGAACGTATAATCAATGGAAAAAAACAACTTTTTTTTTTTAAAGAAAATCTACATTTTTCCACAAGAATATTTCACCCCATACGCAAGGGCAACGAACTTGCGTCTCAACTCTTGCGCGCGGGGCGTTACATGACCGGCCGTCAGCTGTTTCGCAACTCTCTCGAGCGCGTATCCATGAGTGTCGGGACGGTGACCTAACTACGAAAAAATAATCAACTAAAATAGTATGTATAGAAGAAACTTACCTGCTCTGATAAGTTTATTCTTTAAAAATCTCATATCTAAAATCATCTCGTGGAATTAGGATCAGAAAAGAGCAATCGGATTGCAGGTACCTATGGTCCCTGTCAGGGTTGCGGGTTAGTCCGAAAGGGATACCGGGACCTTGGCAACAGGCAACTGAAGGAACACGGGTGGGTTTTAGTCAGTAAAAGTCTGACACGCCCTTCCGCTCCGCCCAGAGCGGGAGAAGTCATTGGATGATTTCACAACCTAAAAAAAAAAAAAGGTACCTATGGTCGCAGGTTTCTATCAACATATTTACCATCAAAGCATAAGACGTCAATTCTGTAGGGACCAGAGACACGAACCATAGGACTCCCTGATTTTAAAACCATTTTTAAACACGCCAAAGTTAACGCCAGTTTAACCAGAAAGTAGTGTCATTGACTTATCAAGTGCACCTTTCATTGATGACTTACTTTACCAAACAATAGGTGAGTACGTTCTTGACAAACGAAAATAGACCTTATTGACATTTAAATAAGTTCACTAGACAAGCATTTGAATCGAGGAGGAGCTCGTGGCCAAGTAATAACAGCCGCACGGATCGATTCGTCAGGTTAAGCTACGCTTGCCGGGGTTGGTCCATGGATGGGTGACCATCTTTACATATCGAGACTCCTCCGTGCCTCGGACAGCACGTTAAGCCGTTGGTCCCGGCTGTCATTTGTGGATCTTTGACAGTCGTTACGGGTCGTCAGAAGCCCGAAAGTCTGACAACCAGTCTTACCAAGGGGTATCGTATTACCCAGTTACTGGGTTGTGGAGGTCCGATAAGCAGTCGCTCCATGTAAAATACTGGTATTCAGCTGCATCCGGTTAGACTGGAAGCCGACCCCAGCATAGTTGGGAAAAGGCTAGGCAGATGATGATGATGAGACAAGCATTTGAATGTAAAAAATTTGTCGACTGCTTCGTTGCCTCGTTGGTCTAGTGGTCGCAAGCGCTACTGCTGACTATGAGGTCTTGGGGTCGCTTCCCAGGTCGGGAAAACTGTTATAGGGGTTTTTTCCATTAGAAACTTCTCAGTACCAGGCAGGAGTCTGGATTCGTGCCGGTTGATAGCAATAGGCTCTCTACTACATGGGACTTAAACATAACTGGTGAAATGTGGGTACCTCTGCTTAACCCTTCGGAGATTACAAGCGTGATGTTATGTTAGGGTCAGTACACAGCGAGACGCGACGCGCACTTTTAATGATCCGATAAGATATCGAATTTATTTACTACAAAATAAGGTACACGCGCTGCCCAGCACCGCGCTTCTCAGCGTACTATGACACTTGTCAACACTCTCACTGAAATATATACCTTTTCGTGAAGAAAATAAGTTCGATAATTGTTAAAAAGTGCGTGCAGCGTCGCGTCAGTTCACGTCGCGGTCTGTACTGACCCTTAATCTAATTCAAAGTTAGTAGAGCTTTATTTCCAATACAAAGGATTTCCCAACATCGTCTGCAACGAATTGTCATTTGTTTGTACTCGTCACACAACTCAGTCTTTTGTTTGTCTTCATCTTCGTCACCAAGTGTGTCCTTGCCCTTAATAGATCACCTCTTTTGTTCACGTCGTGATGATACGATTGTTTTGTTCAGCGGCTTTTGTAGATTCCAGTTTATCTGATGGTTAATTGGGGTTATCTAATCTACGATGCAAGCACGGAGCTTTGACGATTCGTAAAAACGGCGAAAATTATCGAGGGTCCGAGTGTCGTTCGAAGATTTCAATCAATCATTCAACTCAGCCTATCGCAGTCCACTGCTGGGCATAGGCCTCTCCCAAGCTGCACCACAACACCCTGTCCTCCGGCTTCCGCATTCAGTCTGTCCCAGCCAACTTTTTAAGGTCGTCGGTCCATTCAACTGTCGATTGGCCTTCTAATGGCCGATAACAATTAAAATTCTATTGTGTCTCGTTAATGACAGTTGGAGGTTTAACGATACGCGGTCTCCACTCTAGATCAAAGATTGAAATCGTTAGATTTGCCCTCAACTTACTTTTATAGCGCCAAAATTATCAATGCTGAGAAGAGTTGGCTTACACATTCCGTAATGCCGTATCCCGTTTCCATAACAGCTGTAACATTGTGTGTAGGTACCGTCAGAGTGACAAAATAAAACAGAAACGCGAACAACGGCGCATCTAACGATTTAAATATTTGCGGTCGTTTACTTATATACGTATAGCCGCACGGGTCGGTCGACCAGGTTAAGCTACGCTTGCCGCGGTTGTTTCGTGGATGGGTGACCATCTTTACATACCAAGACCCCTCCGTGCCTCGGAAAGCACGAGAAGCCTTTGGTCCCGGCTGTCATTTGTAGATCTTTGACAGTTGTTACGGGTCGTCAGAAGCCTGGAAGTCTGACAACCAGTCCTAGGAAGGGGTATCGTATTACCTAGCTTGGGTTGTCCATGAGGTCCGATAGGCAGTTGCTCCATGTAAAATACTGGTATTTAGCTGCATCCGGTTAGACTGGAAGCTGACGCCAACATAGATGGGAAAAGGTTTAGCAGATGATGATGGTGGTGTACTCCGCGTTAATGTAGATACATACTAGCTACGCCCGTCCTTAAATAACTTGGGATCAGGGGGCCAAGTCTACTAATTTACAAACGTGTCTCACAATGATCAGTTTTTGACAGATTTTGTATGGCATATCTGTCAAAAACTGATCATTGTAAGACCACTGACACGTTTGTAAATTAGTAGACTTGGCCCCCAGGGCAGGAAGATGATGCTATGTTCCTGGTGCTTGTGTTTGAAAAAATAAAGCAATTTCACAAGAGACTATATCTACTGCCACTCCTGACTCGTTGATCTTCAAAACATGATCCAGCCTGTCCCGACTTGCTGTCCTCCCAGCGACGCCCTAAGCCGAGGTTCGACCCCACAGAGGGTGCCCTTAGCGAGCAATCGCTTAGATTTAATTAGTTTAGTTCTAGGCCCTGCCTGTAGGGTTTAAGTTAAAAAAAAAAACCTTTTATTTACTCTGACCCTTGCACAATTTATAATACAGTATAGATCATAAACTATACTACAGGGTGTTAGTGTAAACACCGTTATCCTTAAAACCAGTGGTTTGGTTTCATTTATGGAACGTAAAATCAATGAAAAAATACAACTTTTATTTTAAAGAAAATCTACCTTTTTCCACAAGAATATTTCACCCTATACGCAAGGGCAACGAACTTACGCCTTAACACGGCGGCCGGCGGTTGCCGGGGGCGGGCGAGGCGCGCGGTGCGTTACATGACCGGCCGTCAGCTGTTTCACAGCTCTCTCGAACGCGTATCCATGAGTATCGGGACAGTGACGGATATTTACTTTTTAAAATCTTTTAATGAAAATAAGGTTTTTGTTTTGTTGTTACTGGCTCATTTATTTTTATATGTCAACTACCCAACGACAACGATGTTTACCGTTTTTGTTTTTGATTTTTCTATTTTTTCCTGTATGTATATAACTTAACATTTAATATCAGTTACCAGGTCAGGCTGTCTTGCGACATAGGCCTCCTCAAGTTCCCTCCACCTTTGCCTGTCTATTGCTGTCCTTCTCCAACCTTTGGGCAGATCGTCTTCCCATCTTTTTTTCTGCATTCCTCTACGTCTTTTTCCTTCCCGCGGGTACCATTCTGTTCCTTTTTTGTCCACTTTCCAGTTGTTGATCTCATCATGTGACCAATCCATTTCCATTTCAAGGTTCGTGTTTTTACTTTAACATCTGCTACTTTGGTTGGGTTTTGAGTTAGCTTAGAGCAAATCTGCAGGACTGCCCGGTTAAGTAGCAAGGACCCATCGTGGTCACTAACGAGATGCCATTTAAAAAAAATAAAAAAAAACTCGTTGGTTTAGTGGCCGCAAAGTCTACAGCCGGGCATGAGGTCCTAGGTTCAATTCCCGGGTCGGGCAAAGTGTTATTGGATTTTTCCATCTGGAATTTCTCAGTAGCTGCCGGGAGTCCGGATTTGTGCGCGGTTGATGGCAATAGCCTCGCCCCCTATTACATGGGACTTAAAACATAACTGGCGAAATGTGGGTGTACTACTTATAGGTACACCTCTGCCTAACCCTTCGGGAAATACAGGCGTGATGTTATCTATACTAATATTATAAAGCTGAAGAGTTTGTTTGTTTGAACCCGCTAATCTCAGGAACTACTGGTTGGAATTGAAAAATTATTTTTGTGTTGGATAGTCCATTTATCGAGGAAGGCTATATAACATCACGCTACGACCAATAGGAGCGGAGCATAAATGAAATGTGTTGCAAAAACGGGAAAAAATATTCCTTTTTGAGAGCTTTCGTTGCGTGCGCTGCGTAAACGGTTTATGTTACGTAAATATCATGTATGATGAAATTGTTCCTCTTTAAAAGTTCTAAAAAAAAGTCCGCGACAGCATATGTCTATCTTTTAAGATTGACTCACTATAACCTTTTTTATGGTAATCAAATTTGTTCGAAATTAATGCATTATTTGCGAAGGAGTTTTATCTAAATTATATTAATTCTTATTCAAACAAATAGTTTTAACATCAAGGGTATTTATGTAGCAGTAACATACTTTTTAATTCATTCGAATCGGACATTTAATTTCGAAGTAGAGTATGAAAATGCAATACGCGAACCGTTCGACGCCGCCGCCGCGCCGCGACGTTCCCTACTCTAGAGAGGAGAAGATGGGCACACGGGTAGATCATGACCTGGAATAGGACATATGATAAGTTTTATCCCCACATTCCCACGGGATCGAGACCTACGCGGGTGAAACCGCGGGGCACAGCAGTGTTCATATAAAACTACCAACCTATTTTCTGCCATCACGTAACAGAACGTTGTACTATCTATTTACTATCTATTTCAGTAACACTAAATTCTATATTACAGGTTGCTACATATGACCTAATAACAAACCTAATCTACATTTCTCACGATTTAACACCGTGTCTCATAATTCTATCTAATAATAAACGTATGACGTACATCAACGTTCAACCAATTTCAAGTTGCAACAGAGATACAACGGATGGGTCTAACGTTGGGTAAAATGTTTCATACTTACTTAAGATCACATACATAGGTAAAATGGGTATACAATATGTAACAAAAACCCTGTCCGACCCGAAAGGGGCATATAGGTACTGCAACAATAATATTACAAGAAAATAAATAAAAAGGAAAAAAAAAGTTATTGCAATTCACGTTTTTAGTACCAAAATTACACCAATTTCATTATTAACACGGCAAATTCCCCAATTTTCTTCTAATGAGAAATTCCTGATGAAAAAGCCCACTTACACTTTGCTCGACCTGAGAATCAATCCCAGGACCTCATACTCTGAAGTAGCGCTTGCGGCCACTAAACCAAAGAGGCAGTTAAGTCAATAGAAAAGTTTTCAAGATTTCTTAATATGATAAACCTAAAAAAATCTAATATTGATCTTTACTTTTAGTAGCTTACTTGCTTGCTGTCTCAGACAAAGAGATCGGGGGTTCGATTCTCAGTGGGGTAAAATTTTCTGCTCAGTTTGGTTGGTCGTAGAGCTGGTTCTAAGTTCGCCTGGCTAGCTAACACCATCTAATCTAAGTCTGTTGCCATAACAACAATGTAAACAGCATTGTTGTGTTTCGACAGTTACAGATAAGATAGCCAGTTCTTCTGTGGTTGAGGATTCCGGGTGAAGCTCGCTTCCACCTTCGGCCTGATCATCACTTACCATCAGGTGAGATGCAGGGCAAGAGCATACCAGCTGAGGTAAAAAAAAAATATTAAATCGATCTGCTTTGCGTTTTCCCGACTATGAAGGGGTTTGTTTAGAGCAACTGCCTATCTGGGGGTCTTAACCGGCCACATTAGCAATTCCTCTAAAAGCAGTTCATTTCCTAAATCCCTGCTGTCATTAGCAATTCCTCTACTTTGACATAAAAGCAATTAATAATTTGTGGACCATTTTACGAATCTCCATAGAAAACTGTCAAACAGATGAATTATTTCGTAATATGAATTACACGCAGATCATGAATTCAGCCTGTGACATTTTACGATGATACATCATACTTATTTGTTCATATTATGATTCTGCTAAAGTGACCGTTTTAAGCCCCCAGGTTACATGCAGGGCAGGAGCTTCCCCGGTTGGGGTCGGAGCGACTGCCTATCTGAACTCCACAACCCATAGTTACTGGGTAATACGATACCCCTTGGTAAGACTGGTTGTCCGACTTTTGAGATTCTGATGACCCGTAACGACAATCAAAGATCTACGAATGATATTTTGCCGATACGATAACAAAGTGCAAGAAACTTGTATAAAATTCGGTTACAGAAGTTTCTAAACAGCACCCTAATTGCGTGATACACGATCAATCAGAATCGGAATCGGTTTAAAACAAATGCCTAATCCATAGCTTCAAAAGTTCGAAAAAAAAATCTGCTAAACAACGTAAATAACGCAGTGAATGTTGTTGAACTGTCAAATCGGTTACGAAAATAAGTTACGCAATTTGATAGCAGGTCCTTAATTCAGTGCAGCATGAAGACGAACCCACAAAGTTACAATATCTGTATCACTAAATGTTGACACACGCATACTATCGATACACAATGTAACTATATACCAAGATACCACAACACTTCGCAAAATAACCCCACAACTTTATACCAGAGAGTTAAGGTTGTATATGCAATGGTAAGAGTGAGGATATATGTAAATGTAACGTGGTATATAGCAAGGTATTGTTGAGAATAGTTAGTATAAATAGTTGGACAGTTTAAGATGTAACCATTCGAAGTTCAGCTCAATTCGAGTCGTATCATCTTTATTTGAAGGGTAGGTCCTTTTAAAAGCTAAATAAAAAATAACTCAAATCAATAACTAAAAAAACTGTTATAAATATTGATAAATCTAGATTAGCCGTGACTCTGTGCGTCTTACAAATATGTGATACAATTATTTTTGTTTTTGTGCAAAATAGAAAACATCAGGTTTATTATTTTTTGTTTTTTTGACATTTACATGAATAATAGTGTCAAAACAAATGCACAATTTAAGCAGAAACATACTAACTTATTTTGTTTCAAATTATTTTTCTTATTTTTCACAATAATATACATCTAATACTAAAATAATAATAATATGTACAAGTATATAAAAGAGGGGGGAGGTAATAATCCCTATAGTGCATCAAAAATTCGTCCGTTTATTTTATTATTATAGATATTTATATAGCTAGCTTCTGCCCCAGACTTCTTCTGCATGAAATTTCTTGTTTTAACATAAAATATATACTATGACACTCGGCAATTCTGTAGATAATTACTTATTAGTAACTTGCCGAAAAAAAATAGAGATGTTGTAACTTTTCAAAATCAAAATTCATATAGGCACCTAACTTGATTTTCAAACAATAACATAAAATAAATCGATGGGCATTACGTCGGTAAATCAAGAAGTACTTAAAGAAATCAGAAAAACTATCCATTTTTCACTTGAAACAATGTAAAGTTTTCCCAATAATACAGCAATGCACTGTTATTTCTCACGAATTATGATGTCAATCTAAGTATTTACTTACTTGATTTCTAACTTTTTTTAAAATGTTTTATTTATTTGTTTCAGTTATATTTGGTGTTTGATCCCAACTTAGGAAAATGAAGGTAAGAAAATAATTATCTACGCATCATTCTGTCGCCTTTATCCCAATTTATTTCTGCGTCGGCGCAACATGTCTTTTTCTTCCATACTTCTCTATTATTCAATATCTCGGTAGTCATCCCCTTTCTAGCCGTATCCTTTTACCTACTAATTAGAAAATTAGTATTAAAACCTTACAATAACGTTCAATTACTTGAAATATCTTAAGAATATAAAAGTTTAATTACATGTTTATACATTAAAAAGTTTAATCTTGTAATTATGTTTTTTTAATAATATTTCAGGTGTTCATACCCCTCTTATGTATTGCGTCGCTTGCCGTTGCCGAGCCTCCTGTCGGGTAAGTCACCTACATAATTTATATTTAAATATTCAAAGAGAAAATAAACATAAACAGCCATACATTTTGGTCCTTTGAGCTTGAAAATAAGAACGTATTATTTAGCTTGACCGAGACAGCTGTATGCCTTAAGAATGCGCAGCAAGACGGGGGTCAGTACAGGCCACTCATTTGTCAACGCTCACTGCGTTCCGCCGCTCATTCGTCACGCTGCCCGCCACGTCACGGGTTCCTAAGACGCGGTACAGCGGTCTCGGTCAAACTATACCATGATATTTATTCCCAACAATTTTAACTAAGAAAATAAAAAATACCTACTCGAATCCTCATAAAGCCAAAACGTCTTAATAAAAAAACATCCATTTTCTAATTCCAGGGATGGCTACGCAGCATCCCGGTCCAGCCATCAGCATGCCCAAGATCATGATCACGACCACAGCCTAGACTTCCAAAGATCTCTCTCCCAGGAGTACGGACCTCCTACCTCCAGAGCCTTCGGATCCTCTCGCAACGCCCTCTCAACTGAATACGGACCTCCAAACGCCAGGACTACAAGCCCTAGAAACAGTCCTTCCCAAAGTTACGGAGTTCCGAACCAACGCAGTGGACCTTCTCAAGAATATGGTGTGCCTAATGCTAGAAGTCAGATTTCGTCATCTCGGAGCCTTTCCACGGAGTATGGTCTTCCGAACACTCGCAGCTCACCGTCTTCTGAATATGGAGTACCAAACGCTCGAAACTCTCCTTCAGCTGAGTACGGTGTCCCCAATGCCCGTAGCAGTCCATCTCAGCAATATGGCGCCCCTGCTGCTAGAAGCTCTTTGTCCCAGGAATACGGCGTCCCAGCAGCCGGAAGAAGTGGTCCGTCTCAAGAATATGGTCTTCCATCTTCAAGAACTCCCTCCACCCAATACGGGCCACCTGAATTTCGGTCAACACCTTCAGAAGAATATGGAGTACCCTCACAGAAGAGTTTCGGAGCGCGCACACCTTCTCAGAAATATGGACCACCCACTTCCCGGAATTCTCCTTTCTCATCAAACTCTCTATCTCAAGAATATGGGGCGCCATCAGCCAGAACTGCTGATTCCCAAGGCTTTACCTCTCCAAAAAGTATTGGAAAGTCGTTTGGAAGCAGCTCAGCCCGTTCCTTCAAACCTCAGTCGGAAGCGCGTTCGTCCTTCGGTTCTCGCTCCCCATCAACCAGCTACGGAGCTCCCAATGCAAGGAATTCTGGCTCTTACTCCCATGACTCCAAGGCTCCTTCTCAATCGTATGGTGCGCCTGCCCAGCGTGACCTGTCTGATACCTATGGAGTGCCAAGTGCGAGGGGTTTGTCTCAGGAGTATGGTGTACCTTCGAGCCGCGCTGCTGATCAGAAGACCAGTGCTGTTGCTTCGTCTTATTCTGCTGCTGCATCCAGGTATATTATTTTTCATACTTTATTTTGTTTATTAATTTCAATAGCCAATGACCAATTTATGATATATGTCCAAGTTATGATTCTGTTTTATTCATTAGAAGTTTATTTATTAACAAAGACACAATATTTAATGTTATTTTGTAAATATTTGTCTCTATTATTAACTTGACTGAAGTGTTGTCAAGCTTATTTTCACTTATGAAGAACTTATCTTCTTAAGTCAAGTCTTTTATGATAAAAAAAAAAATTAAAAAAAACATTATTTTTTTTACTTAACTAATTCTATCTTATCTCTTCCCAGGTCTTCCCCATCAGATACCTATGGACCCCCTTCAGCTCGCGACTCCATGCCCTCGGATGAATACGGAGTACCAAACCAGTACAGCGACCAGGACAACCAGGGATACTCTTACGCCAGGGATGCTCTTAACGAACTGTTGAACCAGGTTTGTGGAAGTTCTTAAATTCATAAATTAAAATATTATAAATGATATGACATGATTTATTATTCAATTATTATGAACAGTTAGGGAAAATTGACACCCTACATCAATTTGCCGTGTTATAGCGTTTTCACACAACTGTTAAAGAATGACAGTCAGATACTGTAGAATATTATTAGAGTAGAATTTATTACTGTAGAGTATTGTCTCTCCTTCTTACTTTAATCCATCTAAAGGTTGTCTGTAAAAGATCGCTTTTAGCGATAAGACCGCCCATTGTGTAAAATTTCTAATTTATGTCTGTAATTTTTATGGTGTACATAATAAAGAGTATTCTATCTATCTATCTAGAATGTAGGATTACACTGACTGGCTTACCTACTAAAGCCTTTATGCCTCATTATCTGGAAGAAAATGAAACCAGTTATATTCAACCTTCTTCTTTTAATCTTCAGGAACCAGCCAACTACGACTTTGCTTACAAAGTGAACGACTATGAATCTGGCAGCGACTTCGGGCACACGGAGACGAGGCAAGAGAACAGAGCTGAAGGGTCCTACTTCGTTGTTCTTCCTGATGGCACCAAGCAGGTAAGCTAACAAAAACACAGGACAGTTTCCAAATCAATCAATCTGACTTGTTTTCCCAACTATGTTGGGGTCGGCTTCCAGTCTAACCGGATGCAGCTGAATACCAGTATTTTATATTTAGCGACTGCCTATCAGACCTCCACAACCCGGCTGGGCAATTTCTAAACCGTATTGCAACTAAAAAATTCAAAAGAAACTCACTTTCGCAGGCTGATAGAGTTGGTAGTAGTAATTTTAGTTAAATCTCATATTTGATGCCACCGATCAATTGGAATACTAGCACTTTTGATCATTATTTAGAAAATTTATTCCTAAAGAATTATTTCTCATCATTCTCCTGCCCCTATCGCAATTTATTTGTGGTCAGCGCAACATATCTTCGTCTACCATACTTGTCGATTAGTCGTCATCTCGGTAGTCACCCCCTTTCTAGCCATATCATCTTTCACACAGTCCATCCATCGTTTCTTTGGTCTTCCCCTACTCTTATAGCCATCCACATTCACACTGAAAACATTCCTCTCGAAAGGAAGGTTTTTCGGAATCGTTTTCTCCTCTACTGATCGTTATTGCTCCTCTACCGATAGTTATTTCTCCTAACAAAGTTTATACTGTTTATTTATGTATTTATTCTTATATTTTATAGTGTTATTTTTGCGCGGTATTATTTTTTTACTCGTGCATAAAGTTTTAATAAATAAATAATAATAAAAATAAATCTCGCGAATCAGGGGCGTGAGTTGATGACCTTACTGTGTCAGTGAGTGTACTTCGTGTAGCTGAATTATGGCATATAATTTGTAAAAAAAATTGTGTTTCTCCGTTTCCAGACCGTAGAATACGAAGCTGATGAGCGTGGCTTCAAGCCCAGGATCTCAGTGGAACCTGCAGATCTTGGCAGATCAGGTGGTTATGACGACAACGCGGCTGATCTCGCCAGGTCTAGTGATGGACCTTATTAAGAAGAGGTAACGTTGATTTTGCAATGGTAAAATGAGAAGTTGTGTTAGAGGTTTTTTATTGATCTATGATTTTTATTTTTAGTTCTTTATTTTCTTTCTTTCAATTTTGACAGGGCTGATTAAAAAAAAAGAATTTCAGCTACTTATCACTGATTATATTTTTATTTTAGTAATATTTTTATACTGATCTAAGGTCTCAGTAAGAGCACCGACAGTACAAAAAAAAACTGCTTTTGGTATTTCTAATGACTGTAAAAATATTAAAATTATTTAAAATTCTGAATGCTTTGTACTTTTAAAGATAATGCACCGAAACATTAAGAATATTCTCTCTTCATACTAGCGCCTCTAGCGGCAAAATCTTGAACTAATATTACTTCTCATTTTATCTTTTCGTAAATCTCGTCAACTGTATAATGAAACGGCATTGTAAATGGATCATCTGTAAAATACTCAATAATTTATTATTTTCTATAGCAAATGTAAAAAAAAACTGTAAAAAAATATTAAATGTACCTCATAGTTTGTAAGTTGCTTGTGATGTAGTGATTTAGTGCAAAAAATAAATATTTTTGTGTAATTTTTGTATTTTGAATTTCCTGTAATTCCTCAAGATTATACCTTAATTAGGCATGCTTCAAAATGAAACCTGAAAGAAACAAAAATATAGCTGCATTTTTGTTAATAGGTACGATAGAAATTTAAGGGTACCTAACAACTTATAACTTTATTAATTAATTAATACAAATAAAAAAAAAAATAACTAAGTACCTCTAAAACTATTCACAAACTAAAATATAGCGCCGAAAAATGTATCCGCTATAACTGTTAGATTTAATAAATCGTTTTCACTTATTGGTTCCAAAATGTTTTCAGGTAGAAAAAGGTCATATTTAATAGGCTGGTAATATATTCAGGTATATACAGTATGTTAACTCACAAAGGGCGTTCCCGTTACCCTGCAATAGTATAGCGTCTATACATGCTAAAAAAAATATTACCATTAAAAAAAAAAGTTTTTTTTTGTTTTTGTACAGTAAAATATTCACAAAAAATATTAAATTGTTACGGAAAATAAACTCTCTGTACACGCCCACTTGTCACACTTGTTTTTCTACGTTGAAATAAAAGTGTGCGTGTACAGAGTGTTTCTTTTACGTTTAAATTTAAACGTTTTGTGAACATTTAAAGAAACAAAAAAAAAATTTTTTTTCAGTAGTAATATTTTTTTTAGCATGTATACACGCTATACTATTGCAGGTTAACGGGAACGCCCTTTGTTAGTTAACATACTGTATATTAAGGACAGCCCCCAAAACGCCCACCCTTCACCATTCTCTAGTGTTTATCAGACAATAATTTCATCATCATCAATTCAGCCGAAAGACGTCCACTGTTGGACATAGGCCTCCTTCAAGCACCGCTACTTTGATCGGCTTTGAGCTAATCACGTCCAGCGCGATTAAAACATTTTATAAAAAAGATAACTGACATTTTTTGGGTCCCTAGGGTTCCGAACCTTTCGAAGGCATACGAGGGGCCGAAGCCAACTCTCAGAGGCCCGTTAGTCGTTTTTAATGAAACGAGCACCAACCGATGATTACTTTTCCTTTATGGACTGTACTTGGCACCCAAGGCCAATAATAATTTGTCTAAGGGGCCTCTGCGAGTAATAAAATAAATAAATAATTATATATTTAAATGGCAATATCACGATGTAGTGGGATCGATCTATCATTACTGACAGGACTATTGACATACATAGGGCAGACATAGTGGTGATAGATCGATTAGAGCGCCGCACAGTGATTATTGATATAGCGGTCCCCCATGACGAGAACCTCGTGAAAGCTGAAAAAGATAAACAGATTAAGTATCTTGACCTGGCACGCGAGGTTGTCGACATGTGGGATGTGGATTATTGTGGATACAGCAATCATTGTGCCGATAGTCGTGAAAGCCAATGGCATAATAGCCAAGAGTCTCGACCAAAACCTGAGGAGGCTGACATATGCTTTTCGAGCTTATATCAGTCCCATACATTTTTGCCTTTTCCATCATCGTTATCGCTGTTAGAATGTCATTTTGTCTAGGTTCTCTATTCCTCGTCAGTGTTCACTCCAGCCGGCTAAAAAAGACAATAAGCCAGAGATGAGGAACAAGACTTCTCCCGGTTGATCCGTCCGTGTGGTCGCTACTGCCCAACCACATGCTGCCCTGCAGGTTAATGTATCTTTTTTGGTCTGGCTCCTCACTAGACCAGCAATCTAATTGCGAAACACACTCAATCACAATTGAATGATTTTGAAGGATATTGCTAATGTATTGCTTCATATTATGTTCGGAAATTTTTGAGAATGCAAAGTAATTGAAGAAGTTTATCATATCATCATGGAGTGTGTCCGGAACGAGCCGAAAATACGAGATTTATTAATCCTAACTATATACCCATGTTAATATTATGAATTCGAAAGTAACTCTGTCCGTCTGTATGTTACATTTTCACGCCTAAACCAGTGAACGTATTTCGATATTTGGCAAGGCGATAGATGGCACCCTGGGGAAGGACATAGGCTACTTTTCATTAAAAAACCACGCGGGCGCAGCCGCGAGCCGAAGCTAGTAATATTATAAATGCGAAAGTGAGTTTGTCACGCTGAAACGGCTATGACTTGGAATAGGACATATGATACTTTTTATTGAGGTATACGCACGTATAATCGTGGGGCGCAGCTAGTGTATAAAAATATATGCGAGACTGGGGTATGTAACAGCGTCCTTACTGCTCCTGCTACGGAAACCGCCAGTATAAGCTGACCTCGCATTGTAGGGAAATCTTATACAATGCGAGATCAGCATAAGGAAATGTATAGCTTGATGTGTAGCCGTGCGTAAAAGCTCATAAACATTCGGATTAATCGTAGAGATAGATGGTGTGTACACATAACATCACGCCTTGTTTCCTATAATGGTTGGGCAGAAATGTAGGTACCTATAGCACACCCACATTTCGCCAGTTATGTTTAAGTCCCATGTAATAGGGGGCGAGCCTATCGCCATCAACCGGGCACAAATCCAAACTACGGGCTGCTACTGAGAAATTCCAGATGGAAAACCCAATATCACTTTGCTCGACCTGGGAATCGAACCCAGGATGCTCATGCTGAGCAGTAGCGCTTGCGACCACTAGACCAACGAGGCAGTTAGTTGCGTAGTAAGGCTAGGCAGATTGATTAATCTGCCTAGCCTTTTCCCAACTATGTTGGGGTCGGTTTCCAGTCTAACCGGATGCAACTGAATACCAGTATTTTACATAGAGCGACTGCCTATCTAACCTCCACAACCCAGTAACTGGGCAATACGATACCCCTTGGTAAGACTGGTTGTCAGACTTTCGGGCTTCTTACGACCCGTAACGACTGTCGAAGATCCACGAATGACAGCCGGGACCAACAGCTTAACGTGCTTTCCGAGGCACGGAGGAGTCTTGATATGTAAAGATGGTCACACATCCACGGACCAACCTCGGCAAGCGTAGCCTTACCTGATGGATCGACCCGTGCGGATGTTATTACTTAGCCACGAGCTCCTCGATTTGTAAAGATGATAATGGCATAACATGTCAATATTAAAACCCTCCTTTTTTTTTTTGAGGGTACGAATTTATCAAATGACTTCTCCCGCTCTGAGCGGAGCGGGAGAGCGTGTCAGACTTTCACTGACTAAAACCCACCCGTGTTCCTTCAGTTGCCTGTTGCCAAGGACCCTGGTATCCCTTTCGGACTAACCCGCAACCCTGGCAGGCATCGGCCCTAGCGGACACCGCCAATTGTGCTGACATCTCTTTGAGGCGCGCGTGGAACACAACGCGCCGTCGACCCGGGATTAAAACCCACCTGCTTAGCCTTTTCCTAACAGTTTTGGGGTCGGCTTCCAGTGCAACCGGATGCAGTATTTTACATGGAGCGTCTGCCTATCTGACCTCCACAACCCAACCATGAGTAATTATGGTACAGTATTATTACATATGTAGTTAATCCGGAGTAAGGTCAAATTACAAATAATGCATGTACGCAGTATTAGGAAGTGATGTTGTTGGTACATCCTTGAGTGACATATTGGTAGGATTAGAAAACCGTGGAGAGATGTACGGTGTAAAAGATTTGAGCGACCTTATGAGATGGAGGTGGTATTGTATTTATGTATTTTGATTTAGGCGGTAGTTAAGTGAAGTACCAAAACCAATTGGATTTACTAATTTATTATTTTTAATTTTCTAATATTATCATGACATTTTTAAATAATTAGACTGATTGACATTATAACCTATTTTATTAACATTTGCATGCCATTGTTTAAGGCAAACATGATGATCTGTTTTTATCTTTCCTTTTAACATCTCTTGCATGCTGACAATTTGTGTTGTAAGTATGTATTTTACTCATGTTTGAGCAAATAAATGATTTTATCTTTTTTTTTTTTTTTTTTAGGTTATTTTTATTAGGTAAAATATATACATTGGGTAACTTGCTAAAGTAACTAAAAATACTCAAAGGACTAACTAACTAGAACTACTATACCAGTAAATATAAAAACAAAAGGACTGTTTAGGTGTCGAATTGGATTTTTATTTTATTTCAAGATTGCAACATGAACTCGCATTCAATTATAATAACGAAAAATTAGATTTTCAAGTCAAATACCGAAAAAGAACGTGTGTTTTAAAAATACCTACTAACTTTTTCTTGCCTATAAACTTTAATACTTAATAAATCCATCCTACTTATGATATGAAAACACCGTTACGAATGCAATGAATAATATTTAATGTATTCACTGTATTCGTAACGCAAACCACTAAATAATTACGTCGTTGAAAAACATTAATGTCAAGTCTACTCCACGCCATATTCTGTCCCAAATCTCGTTACACCTTGAAAGCTCATCCTTTATGTCGCTAATGAGGATCAATTTTTCATCCCCAAACCTATTGAAGACAAGTCGTATAAAAGCTAAACCTAAGATGGCGACAGTATCATTTCAACAAGTCACATCTGTGTATACAGACTTAGTTTCGACATCAGTATTGTTGTAATCTTTACAATATGAAGGTATTATTTTGTTTTAATATTTTGGAAATATCGCACAGTTATTGGATTGCAGTGAATAACGTTGAAGGATCAAGTTTGATCCTTTAGTCCTTATGGTTCGAAATTCAAAGTGCTGCCTAAAGTGCCTTTTCACACCATTAAGTGGGCTTATTAATAGAACAAAAACCTATTTACAAAGACAATTATTACAAAATTAACCTCTTTTTTTAGACCATCGCAGCTGTGGTGCTCCTTGTGGCGTTCGCGTCTGCCGAACCTCCTCCTTCTAATAGGTAATTAACTTAACTTGTCCTATATATAAATAAACTCTCAACGCTCCTTGATTAACAAATAACGTTAAAAATATAATATAATAATATTTTTTTTATTTTTATTGCCATATAACAATATTTTCAAGTTTTATCCTTTCACTTTCTTTTTATTGCCGCTTGCCGTTGTCCGTGTGCGGGTTGGTCCGTGGATGGGTGACCATTGTCACATATCGAGACTCCTCCGTGCCTCGGAAAGCACGTTAAGCCGTTGGTCCCGGCTGTCATTTGTGGATCTTTGCCAGTCGTTACGAGTCGTCAGAAGCACGAAAGTCTGACAACCAGTCTAACCAAGGGGTATCGTATTACCCAGTTACTGGGTTGTGGAGGTCAGATAGGCAGTCGCTCCATGTAAAATACTGGTATTCAGCTGCATCCGGTTAGACTGGAAGCCGACCCCAACATAGTTGGGAAAAGGCTAGGCAGATTTACTTTCTTTTTATTTTTCTTCCTTCAAAGACAAATCATTTATTTCTTAAGACCAATAAGGGAAATGCGCTAAGGTAACCCGCGAAATTCAAGAATATTTTTTTCTTGTAAATTACAATGACCATTATTTTATGCCCTAATCAGTTCCAGCCAATTCATATTATTTTGGAGGATGGAGAATGTCGGGAGAGCATTGGTGGCCCAGTGGTAACGGCCGAAACTTACGAATTGTAGGTCGTAGGTTCAAACCCAACCAAGAACTTTATTATATATATTAGAATAATTTCTTCACCACTGCTCTCAAAACGGTGAAGGAAAACATCGTGAGGAACCGACAAGTCCTAGAATTCAAAAAATTAAGTCATGTGACATCGCCCAACCCACACTGGGCCCGCGTGATAGATTACGGCCCACTCCCTCTTATAGGGAGGAGGCCTGTGTCCCAGCAGTGGGAACGTTATAGGCTGAATATGCGGGATGATGATGATTAAGATTCATTTCTTCCACCTTTTTCTGATACCTATAACTTAACAATATTCTGAATCCATATTGATAACTTTCTAGCTACCTACCGCCTCCATCATCAAGCCGCGGTCCTGGCTACTCACAAGGCCCGGCCAATCAGAACTTTGGAGGTGGACCTCAGATAGTGGCAGCGAGAAACTTGGATGGACCTCAAGGAGGAGCTGGCCACGGGGTTCATGGTGGAAAGAGTGGGCATGCATCTCAAGTTAATGGTTTTGGAAGGTAAGCAAGCACTGATTACAAAGACTTTTTTTTTGTGAGAGAAATTATCAAATTACTTCTCCCGCTCTGGGCGGAGCGGAAGGGCGTGTCAGATTCTTGCTGACTAAAACCCACCCGTGTTCCTTCAGTTGCCTGTATGTTGCCAAAGGCCACGGACCTTTCGCACTTTCCCGCGACCCTGTCAGGCATCAAAATCCCTGTATTTGTAAACAGGATTTAAAAGCCGTCGTCTACGCATTCTTTACATCAAACTAAGTAACTTTGTGCAAAAATAATTGCTGGGAAACGAATTTTATTCAAAAAACGGTCTGCGCAATGCGCAAACGCACACAAAACATTGTGCATTAGGCCTGCAACAGTATAGTGGGAGTAATCAAAGCTTGATTATAACATTTAAAACTTGTTTTCGTAAAAAAAGTGCGTTCCTGACACCTTCTTGTAGTAATAAGGATCAAATTCGCAAAACACATATTCGTTTGTATGAAACTGACAGGTGCCAAGAACGTATTCTCCACGGAAATGATGAAATATTTTCTAACACTAAACAGTATAAATAGTGGCCGAATATGGTTTTGCCGATCTGCCGATTAGATAATAATATAAAGCATACATAAATAACTTAACTATTGGATATATTTCGGGTTCGATCCCCGCACGGAACAAATATTTGTATGATCTGCAAGTAGTTGTTCCGGGTCTGGGTGTTAGTGTATGTGAGTTTCTATGTCTGTAAACGCACCCACGATACAGGAAGAAATTCTTAGTGTGGGGCAACGTTTTTTAAAAAAAAAAAAAAAAAAAAAAAAAAAAAAAAATTTGATTGAATCTTTATATGCAGACTAGGAATTCATTGAAATTGGTGACTAGGAATTCATTGACATTGGGACACATCTCGCGTTCTCATCATTCTCGAATTCGTCAAAAAGTTGGCCTGACAGTTATTGCGAAAACTTTATCAGTAACTTATGTTTTAAATTAACTGGTCCTCAGGTCCGCTCCTCATGAACACGGCTCTGGTGCTCACGCTCGTTTTGGTGGTGAAGAGTCAGCTGGCTATGCCAACAACGCGGCTGGCTACGACCAGAATGCCGCTGCGTTCGCCAGGAATGCCCTGGAAGAAATCAATTCTGTAAGTTGAAAAAATTTAGAGAGAGCACAAGTGTGTGTCAATATTTCAAATGTTTACGTAATACCGCCACTTGTCAGAGAATTCAATCATTTGGTGTACAAGTGGTTTTAGGTATTTTTTTCTGTCAATGTCACTGAGGCGCCAAAAGACCCTTGCGGCACTCTAACCTTATTTATTTATTAAAACGTTATGCACAAGCAAAAAAAAAAATACTGTTCAGAGGCGGACTTAATGCCTGAAGCATTTTCTACCAGTCAAACTTAGGGTGATGGCGGGTGCAATATACGGTATCCCGTATGTTGCACCCGCCATCACCCTAAGTTTATAACTCGAAAAAGGATAAATAGTAATACATGATAATACATAAACAGGGCGTCCCACGGATATGCCACATAGAGGGAAAGTACCTAGAATATTGTAGATGGAACATTTTACTGAAAGAAGACATTATTTGAATTTAAATAACAATTTAAACTGCATTCATATACAGTATGTTAATTAACATAGGGCGTTCCCGTTAACCTGCAATAGTATAGCGTCTATACATGCTAAAAAAAATATTACCATTAAAAAAAAATGTTTTTTTTTTGTTTTTGTATAGTAAAATATTCACAAAAAATATTAAATTGTTACGGAAAATAAACTCTCTGTACACGCCCATTTGTCACACTTGTTTTTCTACGTTGAAATACAAGTGTGGGTGTACAGAGTGTTTCTTTTACGTTTAAATTTAATCGTTTTGAGAACATTTCACGACACAAATAAAAAAAAATTTTTTTTTTTTTTGAGTTGTAATATTTTTTTTAGCATGTATACACGCTATACTATTGCAGGTTAACGGGAACGCCTTTTGTTAGTTAACATACTGTATATTTAAATAATTACATGGTTGAACCGGGAATCGAACCCGTTACATGAGAAAAATAATCAACCTGTAGCTTTATCATACCGATCGAAAGGCTTCATCATAAGGATTACTTCTTGCTAAATAACATAGTGTCACAAATAAAAGGAAGACCATGAATTTTAACATTTGATGTGAAATTTTGATCAGAAAAATGAAAAGCTGACATTGCCGTAAGGACATACAACTAACATTCAGTTACATGCATTTAGTTTACAAGAACCAGTATGAAAGTGTCCACGAGGTACAAGCAGAACTTAGACGTATTGTCAGGAGAAATATCGTTAGGTAGAGGAGAAAACAAGCCCAACAAATCAGCGCTGCAATGATTCCTTATAATATTCTACAGGAGCCTGCGAACTACAACTTCGGTTACATGGTGAATGATCACCATGAGGGCACGGATTTCGGGCACCATGAGGAGAGGCAGGAGGAGCGCGCTCAGGGGGAGTACCACGTTGTGTTGCCTGATGGCAGGAAACAGGTTAGTAGTTGAAATATTAACATAACATTCGGGTTAATCGTAGAGATAGATGACAATGGTGCCGATTCTGTTGTTCACAAACTAAACTAAATTTAAGTTCAGTGCATCTTTTTCTTTCTATATCATTAATAAAAGGACAGAAGATAAATTTTAGTTTAGTCCTATCAAATTAGTCAGCGCCTGTCACTACTCCATACAAGTTTAGACGTGATTAAAAACTTGCTTACGAAAATTACGTCAATTTACGTCAGGCGCTGATTAATTTGACAGGACTAAACAAACATTTACCTTCTGTCCTTTTCGTAGCCTTGTGTTCACCAACTTTTAAATCAATTGATTAAATATTTAATCAGTTCTATATTTAAAATTTCCTTAGGAAAGTTAACATAAATCAATTGTTTAAATACCTAACCGGTGGTTTGAATGTTGGTGAGCACAGGCCATAGTAAGAAAAAGATGCACTGAACTTAAAAGTTTAGTTTGTGAACAACAGAATTGGCACCAGTGTAAGATAATTTTTAGTTGTTTACATTAACATAACATTACGCCTGTATTTCCCTGAAGGGTTAGGCAGATGTGTACCTATAGTACACCCACATCGCTAGTTATATTTAGGACCCGTGTAATAGAGGGCGAGCCTATTGCCATCAACCGGCCACAAATCTGGATTTATGGCCGGTTGATGGCAGATAGTGATGGTTGATGGCCCATATGCCACTGAGAAATTCCTGATGAGAAAACCCAATAACACTTTGGCCGACCTGGGAATCGAACCCAGGACCTCATACTAAGCAGTGCGCTTGCGACCACTAGACAAACGAGGCAGTTCTATATTATGACCAACTAGCTGCGCCCCGCGGTTTCATCCGCGTAAGTCTCGATCCCGTGGGAATATCGGGATAAAAAGTATCCTATGTCCTATTCCAGGTCATGGTCTACCCGTGTGCCGAATTTTATTTAAATCTGTTCAGCCGTTTTAGCGACATTTATAATATTAGTTAGGATAATGAGTTGTTTAATGGTAGATTATAATTAGTTTCGATAGGGCCTGTCAGCATTGAGAGTAAGAACTAATCAGCAAAAAATGTCTAGAAATAATGAACGCAGTGCATATTAATTTTGCACTTTGGGCTTTACTTACTTACATACATTTCAATTTTGATTTCATAATCGAAACAGCCGCTTTTATTTTTAATATCCCGTCTGATTACAATGGAAACCCACAAAATTGTCTAAATAATGTCTCATTATTTGTTTCAGACCGTAAGTTACGAGGCTGACGAACGTGGTTTCAAGCCCCAGATCTCTTACGAAGATACTGAAGACCTGGCTCGTTCAGGAGGCTATGACAGCAACGCCAACAACGTTCGCAGCAACCAAGATAATGGTTACAGTAACCACGCAGGCCACGACAGCGGTTACCCAAGCCACGGTGATAGTGACAACGGTTACTCTAGCCACGGTAAACATGGCAACGGGAACGCGCGCTCCAACGGGTACTGACTACAACAAGGCCGCCCCGTAGACATAATTCTATTTTTGAATTGTATTCATTTTTTCTTTTCTGGCATTGGCACGTAATTTGTGTTTTTTTTTTCTTTTTGTGTTTGAATATGGAAAAATGTATAAAAAAAACCTTTATATTTGTCTTAAGTAACTTGTAAGCTTTTACATATTATGGCTTTTTAAAATATTTATTAATAAATATTATTTCATACATATCTACGGACATTATAATTTTATTGAGAATAGCAATAGTGTGAAAACATCGTGAGGAAACGTGTCCTAGAATAAAAAAATCTAAGTTAAGTGACATCTACCAACCCGCACTGGGCTCTCGTGGTGGATTACAGCCCACTCCCTCTCACGGAGAGGATGCCTGTGTCCCAGCAGTAGGAACATTATAGGGCTTATAATGTTCCTACTGCTAGGACACAGACATAATGCTGAAACAATAGTGATGAAGGTTTCTCCTCTGAATTTGCTAGCATGTAATAATAAAAGGCCTATTGCCATAAATCGGACACAAACTCAATAACCAATTTATTAAATAAAAAATAATCTAATTATTTACCCAACTCAAGGACTGACCCACTATCCCACGCTCAACAATCACGCTTACGACCACTAAACCAACGCGGCAATCAATTTTTAAACGTAATACTTCACATATTTTAACAGACCAGAGCCACAGAATAGTACAGAAGGCACACTTCGCATTTTAGGTACGAAGCTACAAATACGCGGCGGGCTCGTCTTGTCGGGCCAATTTAATGAGCGTTACGTAGTCCGAAGATATAAGAGTTACGCAATAGACAGAGAGGCAACTTCTAGGTGAATAGGTAATTAGCACTGAGCGATCTGAATTGCGTTTTATTGTGTTGTAGCAAGGCAAGAGTCACTTTTTATCTATTAGGGTTAAACATTGGACACCAAAGTAAAGACCGTTTTAAGGATTTCAATAATACGTTTATTATCCTTTTCTTTATATATTGGAAGGTGTGTTTTACTAGTATTATGTCAGAAGAGAATAATTTTGTGGAGTGAACTATCTGTAAGTATTAATCTGTGTCAGAGCCACGGCAAATAGTTCTAAAGTCAACAATTATTAGCAGAGCGGAAAACGACTAAATATTTAAATAATATATATAAATATAGATCGAATTCTCGCCATTGACCTTGGTCTAATGTATTGTCTTCCATTTCCGTACTAGACCATTAGGCGACATGTTTTTTGCAGGGACGCAAAGTAAATATGGTTTGTTTGACTACAAAACAAAACATGGTGTAGCTAAGAGTCTGTGATGTGGCCTGTTTCAAGTTTTTAAAACTAAGATGAGGGTTTCCCTTCAACATTTATTTGACTATCTGCGCCCCGCGGTTTCCCCGCGTAAGCCGCGATCCCGTAGGAATAACGGGATAAAAAGTATCCTATGTCCTATTCCAGTTCATGGTCTACCCCTGTACCAAATTTCATCCAAATCCGTTCAGCCGTTTTAGCGTGAAAGCGTAACAAACAAACAATCAAACTCACTTTCGCATTTATAATATTAGTTAGGATGCCATAGGTCATGCCATAGGAGCTCGTGGCTAAGTAATAACAGCCGCACGGGTCGATCCATCAGGTTAAGCTACGCTTGCCGGAGTTTGTCCGTGGGTGGTTGACCATCTTTACATACCGAGACTTCTTCGTGCCTCGGAAAGCCGTTGGTCCCGGCTGTCATTCCTGGATCTTTGACAGTCGTTCCGGGTCGTCAGAAGCCCGAAAGTCTGACAACCAGTCTTACGGGTTGTACGAACAAAATTCTATAAATTCAAACACGAATATCAATCCAAACCAAATCCCTCATTGGAATGCATATTCAATACTCTGCCTACCTCATCAAACTCAAGCAAATGATAACACATGACCTTCACAAGCCATTCAACAATTAATTCACATTAAAAATTGCACAACCAAAGCTCAATCAAATTCCGTTCAACCAATATTTGAACTAAATGTTGATCAAGGCCTAAAGCATTGTTTGATTTGTTTTAGTATAAAACTGGGACCTTTTGAGAATAAAGCATCATTCGAAGAATCAGTTCTTTAGATCTCATACAACATGAAGGTAAAGCATTTCTGGTTTATTATCATTCATTCATTATAATATTCTTCCCTTCAGTTCTAAAGAATTCAGTAAATTGACTTCATCATCGTGTTCTGCTCTAATTACTTTTTAAGCTAAATATCAATCTGCCTAGCCTTTTCCCAACTATATTGGGGTCAAATATTTTTAAAATAAGTATTTAGTTAATTAAATATATCATTTTTTTTTATTTTTTTTGTTATTGGATAACCTAAATATTTAATATAAATCATTCGATTTATTCCTTTCTACTTTTGTGTCAAAGCTTTTCTTAGTTTAGCTTTTTGTGAAACTACCGAAGTTACCCCTTAGCATAGTTAAAAACATTTATTATATATATTTTATATCTTGGAATAATAACTAAGAATGATATATTATGCATTTGTATTTTTAAATCTACCCATTGCCAATGATCTATTTAAAAGCTTTCATTTCATCCAATCTGTTATAATATTTTTTATTTTATTTATTAAACTTTATGCACAAGTAAAAAACTACTGTACAAAGGCGGACTTAATGCCTGAGGCATTTTCTACCAGTCAACCTTAGGGTGGTGCAGAGACAGACATGGCAGGTGCAACATAAGACAATACATGTAACTTGAATAAAAATGAATACTAATTAATACATACACATATACATACATAAATATAAACTAAAGAAAAAAACTTAGTCAGGAGAAATAACGTTGGTACTTCTATTAAATTCTTCATTCATGGATTGTTATCGCTAATTTATACTTGAGTTGGCTTTAACATCTCACACGCAAGTATTAATGATGATGATGAGTTGAACAAAACCACGTTTAATTCCAAGTATGGGCGAGGCCACAACACTGCGTTGCGGCGTAGTATCGCAAAAATGACGTCTCACAGCAATACAATGCTTTTTACGATGATAAAAGATTTTTACGATGCGACGCCGCAACGCAGTGTTGTGGCCTCGCCCTATTACAGAAAATTACACTAAAAGCTTGCATAATCTTAGTTAAAACAAAAGCCATGTATTCTATAAAATACTCACCGTAAAAACTTGGTGAAGTGACCTGTCAATATCCGATGGAATGACAGCTAACTTCACCAAGTTAAATCTATTCATTAAATCATCAGCCTTTTGTTTATCTTCATAAACCTTTTTATCTTTTATATCCAGGTCCTCATCGCCATTGTTTTCGCCATCGGCTCGGTGTCGGCTTTGGGTTCCGGGCCCTACCTGCCAAGTGGATGGAGGCCTCAGGGTCCTAGCTTCTACCTGCCTTCTGAAGTTTCAGTAAGTAACCACATTCAATTAAAAAATTAAAGTAATAAAAACTAAAACCCAACTACGACTAAAAAGGTATAAACAAGACACCACAGACAGACAAATTAAAAATCCGGAGTCACACGTAATCTGTTCGATTTATGCCAACACGTGTAAATACCGACGTACAATAAACTGAGTTGATTGATTGATTGAACATATCTTACATGACTTTAACCATTTTTTTTTTCACAGAAGCCATCAAACAATCCACTCAAGGAGAACCTCCTTCAAGAGACTGAAGCTTCCGGCTCCGATGCTCTCAGAGAGTACGGACCTCCAAAGGTCGCGGAAGTTGTCCAGTTCAGCGTCAACCAGGGCCTGCCTGATGTGGCTACTGAACAGAGCTTCTTCGTACAGTCTTTGGCTACCCAGGAATTGCAGTCTGCTGTTGAGGAATCTGTTGCTGTTGAAGGTAAAACTTTTGCCATCTTATTTTCGTATGAATAGTAAAGGATATTTCCGTTCAATTATATAAATAAGAAGCAGAAGAACAGATTTTAATAACGATTAAGTTTATATCAACACTATAAGATTGTATGATTATAATTTATGTCTTACAAAATGGTTATAAAAAAACTTCTCTAGAAATGTATCGCTCTGATTTCTGCAATACAATCTGTTCTTTCACATCTTGTCATATAAAATACTTAAACCATTAATAAAACATCTAACAAATCTAACTCTAATGATAACTTATTTCAATTCACAGCAAGCACGGAACAAGCTGCCGCTTACATCGAAGAAGTAGCATCAACCACGGAGGCCCAAATTGCTCAAGTAGCTGCCGTAGAACAAGCCACTGAAACCATCTCTGAAGCCCAGTCCACGGTCGAAGCAAAACCCCTAGAAGTTGTAGCAGAGCTCGTTGAACAGACTTTTGAAGCTGTCCAGACTGAGGAAGTGACAGCCGGAGCCGTACAAGAAGAAAATGTTGCACCTACTGCAGTTTACGCTGAAGAAGAGATTGTCGCTCCTACTGCTGCGGCACAAGAAGATGTTTCCGCTGTCGTAGAAGAGGCTGTACCTACTGCTGCTGTTCTTGAACAGATTGTAGTACCTGCTGCTGTTGTCGAACAAGTAGTTGTTGAAAAAGTAGCACAGGGAGTCAACAATATTGCTGAGGCTTTGGTTAAGTTGGAGAATGAAGTTAAGGCTGCTGAGGTGAGACAAATAAATAATGACATACATACGTTAAAAACTAGAATATAACTGTGATAAGGATAGCTAGATAAAACCATAGAATCGAAGATTAATAGTAGTCTGAATATCAAGAGGAAACTTTTGATTTTTATCACCTATCGTACGTGGACTTTCAACTTTCATTTACAATTTAAGCAAATGAAATATTTTATATTGTTTGCAGGCCCTTGAGTCTGCTGTCGAAGTCAAATCTGAAGTGTCAGGGTAAGTGCTATTAAGACTACTTCTGCTACTACAAAAGCGACTTTGGTTTGCCAATTGCCTACTGTTCACTTGCTGTCAAGCTTAATCAAGCATATTGAACCCTAAGTAGTAGGCTTGAGAATTCATTATTAATTGTGTATACAGATCCCTGCAACAGGCTCCTGAAGGATTCCTTGAATACGGACCCCCCGGCTTCAGGGAATACGGACCTCCCAAGGCGGAAGACATCGCCAGGTCTGCTGCAGTTCAGGTATATGGTCCATCATCAATATCATTATAATTTCAGCCGAAAGACGTCCACTGCTAGACCTCCCACAAGGGTCGCCACATCGATCGGTTCTATGCTTCTCGTATTCCGGCGCCCTCTTGGTCATCGTTCCACCTTGGAGGCCTTCCTACGCTACCCCTTCCTGTTCGCGGTCGCCACTCCAGAACCTTTCAGCCCCATCAGTCATCTGTTCTGCGAGACATGTCTAACCATCAGTAGTTTTATTTTTTACAGTGTAAACTATTATTATACCATCAATCAGCTGAAAGATGCCCACCGCTGGATATAGAACTCCCCCAAGTTTTGCGCAGCGTCCACTTTATAAATCCTGATGTACACGACTTGAATGATGCATCAAACAACCAATGATAATTGAAAATTAACCCATGACACTTGGATCATCATTATGATTTCATGTTTAAGTATATCAGGCATAGCTTACAAGTGTAATAACTCTGTCTGATTTCTACTTCTTGATTCAAATTCCTTGATTTTCATTTGTTTTGTTTCATTGTCAACAGCTTTGCTTGGTCTTTTACGTCCCTACACAGTTCTCTAATGGTGCCCGAAAATATCAAATCATCTATGTGAAAAGATAAAATTGATTTTAAAAGGTATTTATGTATTTCAGGTGGCTCCTACCAGTGCCTTTGAGAACAACGAAGTCAGAAGGAGGCGTTTCTCACCCAAATTCAAGTAATTTTTGCCACTTTTTAAAATTATTTTTAGGGATTTAGCTACTCCAACCATTCTATAAAACTCTCAAAATAACAATTGTAATTTATAAGGTGTACAATATAAAGTATTTTCCTATCTGTCTCTCTACTGATGGAAAACCATTAAAATGGCAAGGTCAATCAATAATACAGTAGATAGATGTAGGATATGAAGGTGCTCGTGGCTAAGTACTAACAGCCGCACGGCTTGATCCATCAGGTTAAACTTCGCTTGCCGGGGTTGGTTCGTGGATGGGTGACCATCTTTACATACAGAGACTCCTCCGTGCCTCGGAAAGCACGTCAAGCTGTGATTCGTGGATCGTTGACAGTCGTTATGAGAAATCAGAAGCCCAACAGTCTGTCAACCTTATTATGTTACCCAGTAACCGGGTTGTGGAGGTCAGATAGGCAGTCGCTCCATGTAAAATATTAGTATTCAGCTACATCCGGTTCGACTGATCTTTTTTATTTACAGTACTAAGTAAATTTATTTTCGCTTTCAGGTCGGTACATAAGAAACACTAAGGTCACAAATAAAAGGAAAACATCACAGGACCAGGGAACAGCGAGAAAAATGGACTTCGTAGACACCTCTTTATTTAAAAAGGCAATTAAAAAGCCCTTTTCGCCATTCAAGTTATAAATGAAACTTTTTGGCAAAAGTGATCAAAATATGAATGAAGAAGTGATAAATCATGATATTCCTACTCAAAAGGGCAATGATATCACTTTTGATGATACAAATATCTTATAACATGTAATCAATGGTGGAAAATGATCTAATGTGATAATTTAATAAATAAATGGATTTGATGATTAACTTATTGATCTAATTTTACATTCCTACTAAACATGATTGTACAAGCAGTGGCGATGGCGAAAAGCAGGTTCAACACATGACTCCTGAACTAAGTAAAAAGATAATTGTATCTCTAGAGCGAAATTTCCTCTTATACATTGATTAAGTTAGTTAGCATTACAAAACATTAAATTAAATTATTTGCCAAAAATATATGAGCTAGCACACGCCAATAACAACAAAAACTGTAAAAATAACAACAAAAACAACTAAAACTGTACTCAAGCAGAAAAAAGAATGTAAACAGAACTTAATACCTAAATAAGCTTCCAGGCATAAAGGGCGTGCCCGCATACCTACATGTGTAATGGTGGATTATGTTCATGTAGCTACTAATAATAAACTGGACCATCGCCATAGTAGCTCGTGGCTAAGTAATAACAGCCGCACCGGTCGAGGTTAGTCCGTCGATGGGTGATGATCTTTACATATCGAGGCTCCTCCGTGCTTCGGAAAGCACGTTAAGCCTTTGGTCCCGGCTGTCATTCGAGGATCTTTGACAGTCGTTACGGGTCGTCAGAAGCCCGAAAGTCTGACAAAACCAGTCTTACCTAGGGGTATCGTATTACCCTGTTACTGAGTTGTGGAGCGCTCCTTGTAAAATACTGGTATTCAGCTGCATTAGGTTAGACTGGAAGCCGACCCCAACATAGTTGGGAAAAGGGTAGGCAGATTGATTGAGGACCATCGCCATCATCGTAGTAAAATCAATAAACAGTTAATTACTCCTAACAATAACAAAAACATGCATCCTAATTGTGTAATGGACGATCGGTCAGAATTGAAAACAAACGTCTAATCCATTCTTCATAAGTTCGAAAAAAAAAACTGCTTAACTGTATACTTAGGTACTTAGTATGTTTCTTTAAGCAATGTTGAATGTGTATGCTGTTGCTGTTCTTTAATAAATAAATAAACTTACGAACTTATGAAGGAAGCAATGAATGAGACATTTGTTTGGACCCGATTCCAATTCTGATTGATCATGTATTACGCAATTAGGGTGTTGGTCAGCAAAACGACAAGTCACCACAAGCAGCACCCTTTCACGAGCATAACGCAATGATCAGCCATCACCCCTCGCCATATTTGGAGGAAGGAGGTAACCCGACCCCGACGTTACAGCAAGCAAAGACATTTGAGGGATCATGACAAACTTGCTGCTGGTTTCTCAGGCAAGAGTATTATGATCAATTGTCGAGGTAACTAGCTAACAACATATTGCAATACAACTCATTAGCATAAATATGATACCTTTTGCTTTTTATATAACACGTCTTGCTATAGAAGAGCGGCCTCTCCTAACACAGGCACTATCAGCCTAAAAGGAGGATCCAATAAAAAAATTGTGAATACATAAAAATGTTTTACCAATATTTTTTTAATTCTTTTGGGCACCTTTCCCATTGACAACGATGCGGACGAATTCTTTGATGCTCAATGAGCCCCTCCCCTTTATTTTTTCTTTTTAATTTGTTATATATGTAATTGTTTTTTAGTTAATTCTGATTTAAAATAAACTGACTTATACTGTCCTCCGCCGCGTCTGTCTGTCGTCTGTTCGCCATAAACTGAAAAACTACCGCACCGATTTTCATCAGCTAGTGAACTCATAAATACCCTGTCAGTAGTAAGATAGAAATAGGACTGAAATAGCAAATGCCATTTTTATTACCTGATTTAAATAAAGGTCTGGCTGCCTCGTCGGTCTAGTGATCGCAATTGCTACAGCTGAACATGAGGTCATGTTATTGGGTTTTTTATCTGGAATTTCTCAGTAGCAACCCGGAGAGTGGTTTTGAGCCCGGTTGATGGCAATAAATCAAATCAAATCATTTATTTGTCAGAATTTGGATAAAGTGATAGGTAGGTACATACAATTAAAGTTCTTCAAACCAGATCCTACCTAAACAGGTGTGCAGATATCTAGTAAAATAAACATATAATAGGCTCGCCCCCTATTATATGGGAACGTAACTGGAGAAATGTGGGTGAATATGTACACCTCTGCCTAACCCTTCAGAGAAACGAGGCGTGTCATTTACTGCTCATCGTGAGGTCAGGTTCCTATATCAACACATTTATTAAAAGTTACAGCTAGCTATGATGTCTATTTAAGTAGTGTGCGTATGGATTGAGGAGCCATGTCATATATTCAAACGCGGGTGCTGCCAATATTTAGTAGTAAATTATCCTCATCATATTTTGTAGCACCGATCCTAGAATTTGTAGTAAAATCCTTAAAAAGTAACAGGGCATTTAAGCTGGCTCCTCAATTCAGACGTTTGGATTGAGACCTTAGAACTCGAAAACTTGCCGACAGTTTTTTTTTTAAATGTGATAGAATTTAGTAGTACTTTTTGGTTATGTATACAAAAACGGGTTTTATACGGGTGAATTTGAGATAGCTGAAACGAACGACACCGCAGAAACGAACGAACGAGAAAGCAGAAACAGTGCGGTGAAATTTTTCACTGTTTCTCGGAAACGCACACTTTAAATATTACTTAGAAGTTTAATGGAGATACCCCAGTAATCACCAGTGTTTTAAGACTTGTGAGTGTGTTAAAAACGTTAACTACATCACGGGACATGTTCGAAGCTAAATAAATAAGTGACTTCATTTAGGCAGGCTATTATGCAAAAGGTTTTTAGCTTTAGACCAGGACGAACTTAAGGTTCGAGCCGTAGTTGTAGGTATGAGGACTGAGGAGCAACCTATAAGGCCATTTTCTAAGGTCAATTTGACCCCGCAAATGAAATCCTCATTTTCGAGATCAGTCGAGACCAGAGGGCCTATTCAAGTGACAATCGCTTCGAAAGCGTTTCGTATCCTACAACGATTTTCAACACCGCTAGCGTGGAAAGAGGCTTTAAAATTCGAACCTTTCTATTCAATAATTTTCCATCTGTCCACTGATAATGTATTAATACTTATGTCATGTCAGTGCGCCAACCTCATTTTTAGAATAATCGCATGGCCAGCACGAAAAACAATCGCTCAACGCGCCAGAAGATTTCAGTTAAAAAAATTACATATAATTTTCTTCCCAAATTCAATTCACATTCCATCATTTGGCTTTGTTTAGTAGTGCAGAGTTAGTGCAAGCGGTACATAATGCCGAATTAAGCTTTCTTCCTGAAAAAATGCACGAAAAGTACATAAAAGCGTACAATATTTGTTCAATGCAGACACCTAGCATTTTCCTCGCTGTAGTGAGGTGAAAAGTTGTGTGTTTCGCTCGGCAGCAAAGTTATTCTGCGTCTCGTACCTTTGAAACCCTCGCAACGCTCTGGTTTAAAAATCAAATCAAGTACTCGCGCAACAAATAACTATTGTTATAATTGCCGCAAAATGAATTATGATCAATATACAACGCAACAGTGCTGCAATATGTAAAACACCTAAGATTTTGAATTTCGCACGGCCTCCTTGAAGGATCCCTTAAAATACTTGATGTTAAAAAACTACATCAGCAACATCCCTGTTCTTAAATCTATTCACAAAACGAAAATGGTCAATTATGGCGATTCAAATCGATTTCAAATCGGATCTAATTCCGTTCAACCAATATTTGAACTAAATCTTGATCAAGGCCTAAAGCATTGTTTGATTTATTTTAGTATAAAACTGGGACCTTATGAGGATAAAGCATCATTCGAAGAATTACTTCTTTAGATCTCATACAACATGAAGGTAAAGCATTTTCGGATTATTAATATCCATTAATCAAAATATTCTTCCCTTTCATATCTCAAGAGTTAATTGGGTTATCAAAAGCGTTCTGCTCTAATTAATTATTTTATTTTTCATTATTACCTTCAATATTCAAATCATTCGATATATCACTTTCTTCTTAACTTTAACTTTTTTTGTTTGATAAAACTACCGAACCCCTTTCTAACCTTAAAATTGGTCAGATAGGCTTTAATCATTTTATCAATTCTTTTCTAAACTAAATCACTTTACATTTTCAAATCTACCCATTTAATTTCCACTGTGACTATTTAAAAGCTTTCATTTTATCGAATCTGTCATTCAATGTGTGTACTTATCATCTATTCACTTCAGATTATCTACTTTTGATTCGTCTTCATATAGCTTTTCATCTGTTTTATCCAGGTCCTCATCACCATTGTTTTCGCCATCGGCTCCGTGTCGGCTTTGGGCTCCGGACCCTACCTGCCAAGTGGATGGAGGCCACAGGGTCCCAGCTTCTACCTACCGTCTGAAGTTTCGGTAAGTAATCACACAAAATCAAAATCTTTATAACATTACGTTATGATTTAATATATCGGTCTTTACTGTAAACTGATTTCATGACTATTGGGTTTGTGCCCAGTTGATGGCAATAGGTTCACCCCCTATTACATGGGACATAGACATAACTGGCGAAATGTGGGTGTACTATAGATACACCTCTGACTAACCCTTCGGGTATACAAGCATGATGTTATGTTATAATTTTCAAAAGACAACTTTTGAAAACTGCCAGTAAATTAAAATTTCACTATTTTATTAGATTCATAATGTGCGGAACCCCAAAAAACAGTTAGTCAGAGGTGTATCTATAGACCTCTGACTAACCCGTCGGAGAAGACAGGCGTAATGTGCGTGACGTGATTATGTGTTATAAAGTTTTCAAATTACAAAAATAATAACAAAATGGGTGTCTCAATTCAAAAACTAAATAGAATCATTTGATTAACCACAGTGTATCAGAGAGTGATAAACCAGGCTTATTACTTGTAAAAACTTTATAGTTAAGCTTTAAATTAATGACTAAAATCATACTGTCGTACGAATTTTATAGCGACTGGGAAGAGTACAATATAACCTTACAATAAATCTTTTCACAGAAGCCATCAAACAGTCCACTCAAAGAGAACCTCCTTCAAGAGACTGAAGCTTCAGGCTCCGATGCCCTCAGAGAGTACGGACCTCCGAAGGTTGAGGAGATCATCCAGTTCAGCGTCAACCAGGGCCTGCCTGATGTGGCTACTGAACAGACCTTCTTCGTACAGTCTTTGGCTACCCAGGAATTGCAGTCCGCTGTTGAAGAGGCTGTTGCAGTCGAAGGTACGTTTTGCCATCTTATTTTCGGATAAATAACACAAAATATTGTAGTCAAAATAAATAAATAAGAAGCAAGAAAGCATAAAGCGTTTAATAGCGATAAAATTTCACGCTAACAACTATAAGACAAACATTTTAAATAATTGATGTGCTTTTAAATTATAGTTTACAGAACTGTTATAGAAATCCCTGTCTAGATCTTTTTGTTTTTTACTATACAATCTGTTCTTTTATTATCTTACTATACAGACGACTGAAATCATTAAAGAACCATCCAACAACTGAGGTCCTAGACAAAGTGACATTCTATCAGCGATAACGATGATGGAAAAGGCAAAAATGTATAGGACTGACATAAGCTATCGAAAGGTTATGTAAATAATGTAGAAATACGAAACGCTTTTAAAGCGATTGTCACTTGTCTAGGTCCTCTGTTACATAGGATCAAAACATATTATTACAGCAAGCACGGATCAAGCCGCCGCTTACGTCGAAGAAGTAGCATCAACCACCGAAGCCCAACTTGCGCAAATAGCTGCCGTAGAACAAGCCACTGAAACTGTCTCTGAAGCCCAGCCCACCTTTGAAGTAACACCTCTAGGAGTTGTATCAGAGATCGCTGAACAGACGTCCGAAGTTATCCAGACTGAGGAAACCACAGAGGGAGCAGTAGTTCAAGAAAATGTTGCACCTACTGCAGTTTACACTGAAGAAGAGATCGTTGCGCCTACTGCTGCGGCACAAGAAGACGTTACCGCGGTAGTAGAAGAGGCTGTAGTTCCCACTGCTGCTGTTCTTGAAGAGATTGTAGTACCTGCTGCTGTTGTCGAACAAGTGGTTGTTGAAAGAGTAGCACAGGGAGTCAACAATATTGCTGAGGCTTTGGTTAAGTTGGAGAATGAAGTTAAGGCTGCTGAGGTGAGACCAAAACATAACAATAACTAGATAAGAAAAGCTTGATTATATCATTATTCTGTAAAAGTATTGAGTAACCGTAGAGCATAAAAACAAGGGGATAAGTTCTGCTTTCCATCACTTTCTATTATCCTAACTGATATTATAAATGTTTTTCAGGGTCTTGAATCTGCTGTCGAAATCAAGGCGGAAGTGTTAGGGTAAGTTATATCAAATATACTTCTACCTAGTACCACAAAAGCGTATTGACTTTAGCTTAGCTTTCAACATCTTCACCTGATATCAAACTTAATGTCATGCAACATATTGAACCAAAAGTTAGGCGTTAGAATTTATAATTCACTGTGTTCACAGATCGTTGCAACAAGCCCCTGAAGGTTTCCTTGAATACGGTCCCCCTGGCTTCAGGGAGTACGGACCCCCCAAGGCGGAGGACATCGCCAGATCTGCTGCAGTTCAGGTACATAGTCCAACCATTAGTAGTACTAACTTGTACAGTGTAACTTATTACTTCATAATCATTATTCAGTTAAAAAACGTCCATTGCTGGATATATACCTCCCTCAAGTTTTGCTCAACGACCATCTGATGTACACAAGATCATTAATGGTGCTCAATACTTGATGATTGCTGATGAATCAAACAACCAATGATAATACAGAAATCACCAATCGCATCACAGTGATTTCAGAAAAATTCTGGCTATGTAGTTTGTGCCTCTTTCGTTAAATGTTTACACTTTTCGATTCAAATTCCTTGACTTTCAATTGTTTTCTTTCGTTGTCAACTTTGCTTGGTCTTTTACATTCACACATTCACATACTATATACAGTTATCCATGACTGCCCCGTTGGTCTCGTGGTCGCAAGCGCGACTGCAGAGCGTGGGGTCCTGGGTTCGATTCCCGGGTCGGGCAAAGTGTTATTGGATTTTTCCATTAGGAATTTCGTAGTAACAGCCCGGAGTTTGGAAGTTGGCGGTGTGATACCCCCGTGCCTCGGAAAGCACGTTAAGCCGTTGGCCCTACGCCTGATCTCTCTCCGGTCGTGTCGGATTGGCGTCCCATCGGACTATGAGAGTGAGGGAAGAGAGAGTGCACTTGTGTCTGCGCAAACACTTGTGCACTATAATATCTCCCGCGCCGAAGGCTAGTCTCCGTTGAGATTGGCCGCCGTGGCCGAAAATACGGTCTGGAGGACTACAGTTATCCAATGGTGTTCGAAAATATCATCAAATCATCTTTTTTAATATTATATAATTGTATTTCAGGTGGCTCCTACCGGTACCTTTGAGAACAACGAAGTCAGGAGAAGGCGTTTCTCACCAAAATTCAAGTAATTCTTCTTAGATATTTTTGTCCCTTTTAATAATTATCTTTAGGCAAGTGTAGCTATACTCTCCCCATCATAGATAACTGTCAAAAACTCAATTGTCATTAATGATTACTAGCGACCCGCTCCCCCAGCTTCGCATGGGTTCAATGATGACATAACAAAACATCGAGATTTCTGTGCTGTAACTAAGTTAAATATTGTAGAAAACAAATTCTGGAATGTACACATGAACATTCCGGAATTTGTTCTCTAAATGATGGTGAATATCCATTATGTAGTTTAGAAGAACTAGGCAGTCTCATGAAAATCCATTATGTAGTTTAGAAGAACTAAGCAGTCACAGAGGCAGACACGAAATACGACTTTGTTTTATACTATTTAAAGATAAAGATGTTGTAAAATAAAAAGTATCCTATATTTTCAAATTAATCAACTATACCTAAACCATAAATGTATCTCTACTGAAGGAAATCCATCTAAATGCCAAGGCCAATCAATAAAACAGTATGAATTTAGTCTACAATACTAATTAAATATACAATTTTACTTTCAGGTCAGGACACAGAAAACAATAAGCTAGCAAGTAAACGGAACACGACACAGGGCACCAGAGACCCTAGACAAAGTGACATTCTATCAGCGATAACGATGATGGAAAAGGCAAAAATGTATAGGACTGACGTAAGCTATCGAAAAGCTTAATTATGTCATGTCAATCCTGTTCAAAGTCGTTGTAGAAATACGAAACGCTTTCGAAGCGATTGTCACTTGTCTAGGCCCTCATGGAACAGCAAGAAAAAATCGACTTCGTAAACAACCCTATACTTAAATGCAATTTAAAAAATCCTGTTAATGACAGCAAGTCGCCATCTTGTTTCTTATTTGAATTTAGAATGATTATAATGATAGAACATAAAAATCGTATTGGGAAACATAAAATGAGTGTAGATGTGTAGAAGTGATATTCCTACATACAAGTACAATGATGTCACTTTCGATGATAAAAATATCTTATAACATGTATTCAATGTTGGAAAATGATTTAATGTGATAATTTAATAAATAAATGAATTTGATAATTTACTTAATGGTATATAATTTAAACTACTCATTAACAGAAGACGAACTACCGGAAGACGTAGCGTTGAAAGGCCTCCGACAAGGTGGACCGATGAACATTTGAATTTCGCGGGCTACCCTGCGGATCCTTCATAAAAGAGTATAATTTTTCTCTGTTTGTCTTTTCTTTTAAAGAAACTCCAAGTATAGCTTGTTCCATATATCTAGGTGACCTTGAATTTGTCTCAACGGCCATCACATAGGTACACGGGATAAGATAAACATGACCTCTTTCCGTCACTAACGATTAAGCTAAATCGCAAAGCACACTGTAAAATTATCTACCATGTAATAAAACTGTCTGTGCATAAATGATATTTTTACATGAAGTAATTGGAGTGTTTTAAAATACAACAACAACATGGTAGATTCAGAGCCGAAGGGGAAAGGTATCTGTCAGTAAAGGTTTCTCATTACCGACTTCAAAAAAGGAGGAGGTACTACGTTCGGATGATTGTTTTTTTTTTTTTTTTAATGTATGTTCACTGATTACTCTGCCGTTTGTGAACCGACTTTAAAAATTATTTTTTAGTTCGAAAGGGTATACTCCCGAGATGGTCCCATATAAATTTTATTAAGTTTGCTTGCGTGGTTTTTGAGCTAGCTTCAATATTACGTATTTTTCCCACAGTCTATGTAGACGATATAATTATTAGACTCCTTCACTGCTATTTACATAGCAGGTAGTAACTTGTGTGGGGTAGGTACCACCACTAAAAAGTGAAAAATAAAAACTTTTTACAAAAAAAAACAACAGACTTCAAAAAAAACACTAAAAAAGTGAAAAATAACTTTAATTTCGGAAGTCGGTGGCAAAAAACGAAAATTAAAAAGCAAAGACACCGACTTCCGAAATTAAAGATATTTTTCACTTTTTTAGTGTTTTTTTTTAAGTCGGTTGTTTTGTTTTGTAAAAAGTTTTTTATGAACATGGTTGATTGCATAATATATCAAGATCGACGAACTGTAAGATATTTTTAGTAAAAAATAAAGCTGAAACTCGAGTTGATATATATGTAGATGGAACCGCTCGAGCAGTTGCGACTGCTCCGGCAGCAACTTTGAAGCAGTTTATCCTGACTGCTTCAAGCTGCCCGTGTATCAAGACTCATATACTTGCTACTTGAATTAAGAAACAGGGTGTTAAAAAGGAAGACTAAAGTCCTAAGAAAGCGGACATCGGTCACACAATAACGGCCGTTAAATTAAGACGGCCACCGCCAGGAAACCTCTTTCCTCTTACATTTAGCAGGTTTTATGAAGAAAATGTTTGCCTCTACATGATACAATTCGACGTTCTTTTCCAATTTTCATGTAGACACAGTCGCGATCACAGCTAGTGAATTAATGTAGTCGCGGATTTTCGAGACGCGAACAAATTATCGAGATTTAATCTTTAATAAATAATAATTGCGTCATTATGAAATTACCATTTTTATAAGATTCGATGAGGTGTCTGATGGTATATAAATGCTACTGGGATAGACGTTATCAGTACATTGAGAAAAGCGAGTTCGTTTTGATAACATCATGGAACAGTATTTCATTCTGAATTTGTTTTTGGTTGTCACCGTGTTATCCGTGTAAGTAGACTAATATATATAGTGACAATTATAGATAACATATATTAAAATATATAAAATAAAAACATGAAAACAGTTAACCAAACTTTCATAAATTCCTCTCACAGTACTTCTGACATACCAATAAAATGTTATCATCATACACCCGAAAGACGTCCACTGCTGGACATAGGCCACCTCCAAGTATCGCCACTTCGACCGGTTCTGTGCTTCTCGCATCCAGCGCATTCCTGCGGCCTTCACAAGGTCATCGGTCACGTCAAAAAATCCGGGCATCCCGTCGCCTCATTGATAAAACATTCCTCAAAATGTTTTATCAATGATGCAACAGGATGCTACTACCTACTAAATACTTTACTGTATATATGTAGTTATACTTAAATATTGGAGACTTGGAAATTTGTAGAAAGCGGCTACAGTTTCTTTCAATTTCAGATGCTACTCCACCGAAGTTCAAGGGTATAAGAGCTTGGACTACCCTACTAGAGGCTTGTACAGCTACCCCTGGCGAAGATTCTACCATCTCAAGAGAGTGGAATCTGGTGTTGGGAGAAACGAGCAGGAATTAGACGGACAAGTGCTGTGGGGCGATGCGATGTGAGTTGTTTTTATTTAGCTGTCCAAGCTCAACGTAGATTACTAATATTACAAGAGTACAGTAAAAAAAATAATATGTAATCTGTTATGAATTTTCTATGTATTCCTGAATGAAATAATTTGATTTGATTTTGATTTGAAAAAGCAAAATTATTGACTCTCAAGTTTAAGCACACTCACAGACATGGAGTCGTTGAGGTTTAAATGATTATACAAGGTGATACAGTTCGATATAAACTTAATGGCGGCTCGGAAAATGAGGCGAGTCGCTGCGCAGTAAAAATTTCATGTGTCAGCGGGTGTGACGGGTGGGGTACTGCGCAGCGAAAACCTAACTTCCGAGCCGCCATTAAGTTTGAATCGGACTGTACATAAATTGTTTTGGGCCTGCAATCCAGAAATCACGGAAAAACATCTTTTCAACATTTATGTTCGAAAAACTCGGCAAAAAAACAACTGAATTTGTTTTCGGGATTTCAGGGTTGATGCCAAAATACAATTTGTTCATAATAATTACTACAATTACCCGTTTTCAGGTCCTGAGGCCCTAGACAAAGTGACATTCTATCAGCGATAACGATGATGGAAAAGCCAGAAATGTATGGGGCTGACATAAGCTATCGAAAAGCTTATGTCAATCCTGTTGAAAGTCGTTGTAGAAATACGAAACGCTTTCGAAGCGATTGTCACTTGTCTAAAGCGCTCAGAGGCTATAACAAAATCCCTTTTCTGTAAGTGTTAACGCCAACGGAAAGATCAATATGTATGGAGTCGACAGCAGCAGTGACGTGACATCTCTAAATCTAATGTCAACTCCATACAATTTGATGTTTCCGATAGCGTTAACGCTTACAGAAAAGGGATTTTGTCTATAGCCTCAGAACTATTTTAGTTTCACCTTATAGAATGAAAAGAGGGTACCTAATGATAAAAAAGTATCTCGCTGACATTTTATGAAAAAATACCTACCTGAGATAACATAACATATTATCACGGCTGTATTCCCCGAAGGGTTAGGCACTATAGTAACCTATAGTAACCCACATTTCGCCAGTTATGTTTAAGACCCATGTAATAGGGGGCGAGCCTATTGCCATCAACCGGGCACAAATCCAGACTCCGGGTTGCTACTGAGATATTCCTGATGGAAAAACCCATCGTCGATGGAATCGACCTCATGCTCTGCAGTAGCGTTTGCGACCACCAGACCTTTATAATTTTATTTTATTTTACTAGCATATAGTTTGTCCCACTGCTAAGCAAAGGCCTTCCGTTTTTCCTTCCCAATCTCTCTATTTTGTGCGACTTCAGACCATGCCCGCAAACATGATTAGATCGTCACACCACCTTCGCCGCGGTCTACCTCGACGGCGAGACCGAGATCTATGCCTTAAAATAATAAAAAACATTCCAATTACAGGAACGATACAAATACTCCCATATATTATCATTATGAACTGCCCAAAGGCGAAGACGAACTTAAAAGCAAGAAGTCTTCAACTAATAAAAAGCGTCTCAATAATGTACCTGTAAGTATTTAAAAGGTAACTCACCATCATTTCTCTTCCCCACTACCAATTTATTTGGGGTCGTCACAAAATGTCTTTTTCCTCCATACTTCTGTATTAGCCGTCATCTCGGTAGCCACCTCCTTTCTCGCCTTATCATCTTTCATACAGTCCATCCATCGTTTCTTTGGTCTTCCCATTTAGTAATAATGATTAATGAATCATAACAGGAAAATATTTGACACCTAGGTATTTGTGACGGTGCCAACTTTTAGAATGCACGGGAAATCATCAAATGACTTCTCCCGCTCTGGGCGGAGCGGGAAGGCGTGTCAGATTTTACTGACTAAAACCCACCCGTGTTCCTTCAGTTGCCTGTTGCCAAGGGCCCCGCTATCCCTTTCGGACTTTCCAGCAACCCTGGCAGAGAATGCACAGCCTGAATTCCTATTACGCTGATGTCGGACACGTACGTTGGTCGCGCGTGCGTATATACATTGTGTTCTTTAGAGCACCATACTGCGAAGCTGACGTCCGCGGCGCGTACTACGTTGCTACGCTTACGCGACCGACATCAGCGTAAGAGGAATTCAGGCCAGCAGATATCCTTAGAAAGCATGGATAGTGATTTTTAATTATTAGTTATCTACCTAAATGACGGTGTGAAAGATGATAATGGCTAGAAAAGGGGTGACCATAGTCCGCGTGCGAATGCTAGTCACATACACAACCAACAAATTATACAAAACTTAAAGAGACTATTTTATGTTTTTTTTACATTTGCATTAAATACTTTTTAAACAGAACAAAAGTCATTCGTGTTGTGTTTTAACAACGAAAAACTGAAGCTACGGTTTTATTATAACATCATCACGCCATGGGGTCCCAACTCGAACAAATTATAATTAGTCTTGAAAAAAAATCATAGATGGCAGCATAATGTAACAATTATGAAATTAACAATTACTAAAAAGCGTTGTACGGCAATTTTTGGCTATAGTTATATTAGTAAAAATCAAAACATCTTTGTTTAATGCTGATTTATGTATTTACACTCATAAATCTCGTATTTTCAACAAAAAACTTAAATTAAGCCTTTTACTTCAATTCGAATCCTTAGAATGATAAAGTAGCTATCTGTTAATCATTTGGTTGAGAGCTCTTTGCAATAGATGGCGTTTTACTAAAGTAATGACAGGTCACTTTAAACTTGAAACTTTTAGTCGTTTCATTAGGGAAAATCAAACAACATTTTTTTTTATCTAGTACTTTACGTAGAAATATAAGAATTGAACGGCTAGGAAGAAAAAAACGTAAAAAAAGGAACAAAAAATCCTGGAGCCTTGTACCTAGGCAAGACTCGATGGCGATTTAAAACTACGGTCTCTGGCAATTAGTGAGTCGATGATGCTGCCATCTGTTAAAAAAATGGGGAAGAAAAATAGCCAGCTCAATAGCCAGACTTAGGGTGGTGTCATTTCTTTGTATGGGATTGGGTATCTGTACGTAGTATTATAATATCTGTGATCACGCCTATATTCCCCGCGGGGTTAGACAGGGGTGGACCTATATTACACCCACATTTCGCCAGTTATATTTAAGTCCCATGTAATAGGGGCGAGCCTATTTTTATTATTGTGTGAAGTCTGAAAATAACGATTAATTTTATGTTCCAGGGCTACGGAATCAAAGTGTTATATGGTCGTGTTCCTGGTGTTGTCATGGACTGGCCATCGACTATCTGAATACTGTTTGTTGATGACTTCTTTTGAAAACGAATGGACACCGTCCCTCCAGCTTAAACTAAAGATGTATCCTGCCAAAGTGTTAGTTTCGTAATTTCTAACATGTTATTGTTTTACGATGTAAAATTGTAATAGTGGGCAGCTGAATAAACGTATTTATAAATTAACTTGATATTTAATTGTGTCAATTCCATACCTAGGTATTCCTAAGTTCTTGTATTTTATACACATTTCGGGTTAGATTTAGAAACGTGGCGCTTTGATAAAAAGAATGTGAGCTTATTTGGGGGCTCTAGAGGGTCTCCTGAACACCCCACAACATTTTTTTTTTCCGGAGACGCATTTTTTTTTTGTACTATTAGCTTCATAAAACTCTCCTTTTTTCGGATGCAAGAACCTAACTTCGAATCTAACTTACCTAAGTTGGGGTGCCCCAATTCCCGACACATCTGGTCTTAGTACAAATCAAATCAAATCCATTTATTCGCATGAATGTAGGTTTACAATTTGTATGGTCTTATAACTATAATTTAGGCCCTTTACATTCTACCATTACTTATGGTGCGCAAATATTAAATTTTACACAATGTTAATTAAATTTTTAATAAATTAATAAGTCACCATCAACAAATAGTATCTCATGCATTAGGATTATAAGGAACAAATTAATTAAATGATGTCAGAGTTATACCTATGTCAGTTCAAGAGATAAAATTTAATATAATGTCAGTTAGAATATAAAAATAAAAATTATTGTAAATTGTAATTGATGATGTCATGTCTATTAAAATGTCAATGTGTTGCAACCTTCACTAAAATTTTAATATTAATAACATATACCAATATTATTATTTATTTCCGTATCCCTCTCCGCGATCCAACATGTAGTCATTGAGATTGTAAAAGCATTTGTCTTTTAACCATTGCGTTACCTTTTTTTTGAACACGGTCAAAGGTAAATCTATAAAGGCGTCGGGTAATTTGTTATATACCTTAACAGCATTTACGTACGAGTTCCTCTTAAACAATTCGAGCCTGCATTGCGGCACAGCCTGCATTGCCTGCATTGCGGTAAACAAAGTTCATGTTTAAATTTATTTTTATTTCTAGGAGCTACGACATTTCGTTTAGTTACATCTTTATGTTTAGTAAAATACTCCGGATGTCGTTTTACAAATAGGCAAACTTCTCTAATGTACATACACGGTAAGGGCAGAATATTGTACTTTTTAAACAAGGGCTTACAACTATCCATAAACCAGGCTCCACAGATTGCACGTACACATTTTTTTGTACTCTAAATGCTTTTATTATCTCCACCGAACCAAAGGCAATAAGAACTTAGGATGCGAGAGCTGCCAGGGTTGCGGGAAAGTCCGAATGGTATACCGGGACCCTTGGCAACAGGCAACGGAAGGAACACGGGTGGGTTTTTTAGTCAGTAAAAGTCGGACACGCCCTCCCGCTCCGCCCAGAGTGGGAGAAGTCATCCGACGATTTGCCACACTCAAAAAAAAAAAAAAAGAATGCGAGAGCGACCGAAGCACGCTTGGGTCTTGGGGCACTTCGACTCCGTTCGAAGGGGATGGCGGCGGTCGAGTGAGTGAGCGAAGCAAGCCAAAAAGCAGTGTTGCCAACTTTATATTAACGAAACCACTAATTGTGGTATAGTAACCCACCAGAAAACCACTAACATAATTATTATGCCAGGCAGATAATACCTAAATATTATTTGAAAATAAAACAACATTATTATTTTTATTATAAAATTATAGTTTATTTTTGATAAGTACAAAAAAAAAATCTTGCAGGCAATCATCTTCGGAAGAATCGGCTTCTTCTATGATTTCTTTTGGGTGTACTGTGGTTTAGGCATATTCGTTTTACAAAATATACCAAAACAAGTAAAACATCCAACGCGAACTCCGAACTAATTAATATGTAGTGGCACCGAGTTGCCGTGTCTGGCCATACCGCTGTTAAACCCGCGATGGTTTGTGTGGTATGTTAAAGGACATTGACCATCCATATATGGGAGTTGGACCAAGTGCTGCCCAGAATGGACACATAGTGCATTATTTTCCTTGGGCTTATACTAGTCTGTACACCAAAGCTCAATAAAATCTATCCGCGGAGTTTCGAGAAAAATGAATTTTTGTTGAGCATTTTTTATTGATGAATACCAACCAACCGGTGGCGCATTTGATTAAATAATGACAGTAATTATGTTAAACAACACATTATTATGCATATCATTTACATGTTAAATATTTTTTACTGACCATCCATATATGGGAGCTGGGCCAAGTGCTGCCCAGAATGGACACATAGTGCATTATGTTCCTTGGGTTTGTACTAGTCTGTACACCAAAGCTCAATAACTTCTATCCGCGGAGTTTTGAGAAAAACTATTTTTTGTTGAGTATTTTTTATTAATGAATACCAACCAACCGATGGCGCATTTATTTAAAAATAATGACAGTAATTATGTTAAACAACACATTATTATTTCATTTGTATGCATATCATTTACATGTTAAATATTTTTTATTGACCATCTATTTATGGGAGCTGGGCCGAGTGCTGCCCAGAATGGACACATAGTGCATTATGATCCTTGGGCTTGTACTAGTCTGTACACCAAAGCTCAATAAAATCTATCCGCGGAGTTTCGAGAAAAACGAATTTTGTTGAGCATTTTTTATTGATGAATACCAACCAACCGATGGAGCATTTAATTAAAAATAATGACAGTAATTATGTTAAACAATACATTATTATTTCATTTGTATGCATATCATTTACATGTTAATTATTTTTTACTGACCATCTATTTATGGGAGCTGGGCCAAGTGCTGCCCAGAATGAACACATAGTGCATTATGATCCTTGGGCTTGTACTAGTCTGTACACCAAAGCTCAATAACTTCTATCCGCGGAGTTTTGAGAAAAACTATTTTGTGTTGAGTATTTTCTATTGATGAATATCAACCAACCGATGGTGCATTTTATTAAAAATAATGGCAGTAATTATGTTAAACAACACATCCTTATTTAATTTTTATGCATATCATTTTCATTTTAAATCATTTTTAGTGACCATCCATTTATGGCAGTTGGGTCAAGTGCTGCCCAGAATGGACACGTAGTGCGTTACGTACCTTGGGCTTATACTATTCAGTAAACCAAAGCTCAATAAAATCAATCCGAGGAGTTTTGAGAAAATCTATATTTTGTTGAGTATTTTCTATTGATGAATACCAACCAACCGATGGCGCATTTAATTAAAAATAATGACAGTAATTATGTTAAACAGCACATTATTATTTCAATTGTATGCATATCATTTACATGTTAAATATTTTTTACTGACCATCCATTTATGGGAGCTGGGCCAAGTGCTGCCTAGAATGGACACATAGTGCATTATGATTCTTGGGCTTGTACTAGTCTGTACACCAAAGCTCAATAAAATCTATCCGCGGAGTTTTGAGAAAAACTATTTTTTGATGAGTATTTTTTATTGATGAACACCAACCAACCAATGGCGCATTTTATTAAATAATGACAGTAATTATGTTAAACAACACATTCTTATTCCATTTTTATGCATATCATTTACATTGTAGTGTAAAGCACTTGTCAATGCATATTCAACGAGTCCAAACACGATGGTGCTGTCTTGTTTGGTTGAGGAGTTCCTATGGGTACTTTCCGGCTCTATTACCAGACTCTGGATACTACCTTGGACTATACTAAGTACTTGTCAAGACAAAGCCAACGAGTCCAAACACGATGGTGCTATCTTTTTTGGTTGAGGAGTTCCTATGGCCACCTTCCGGCTCCATCACCAGACCCTGGACACTGCCTAGTATAAGGCACTTGTCAGTGCATATTCAACGAGTCCAAATCCGACGGTACTGTCTTGTATGGTTGAGGAGTTCCTATCGGTACCTTCCGGCTCCATTACCAGACCCTGGATGCAACCTTGGGCTTTACTGGGTACTTATCAAGACAAAACCAACGAGTTCAAATACGATTGTGCTATCTTGTTTGGTTGAGGAGTTCCTATAGCCACCTTCCGGCTCCATCATCAGACCCTGGAGACTGCCTAGTGTAAAGCACTTGTCAATGCATATTCAACGAGTCCAAACTCGATGGTGCTGTCTTGTTTGGTTGAGGAGTTCCTATGGATACCTGCCGACTCCGTATAATGGCAATAACTTTTTAACCCTGGGACCGATTTTTTCATTTTTAATTTTTTTATGTATAAATTGATGCAAGGAACCATTTGGAAGCACTCCCATGGCTGGGCAGCATTTGGTCCAAATTGGTCAATATCCTTTATAAACAAATTTATGTAAACGTTTTTTTATGAATAATAAAAAATAAATAAAAAAAAACTTTACTTTATTTATATTTTAGTGCATACATAGAAAACAAACATTTTTAATTCAAATCAAACTTGACCCAGTTATCATACAAATAAAATATATAATCAAAATTATTCAAGAAATTGACAAACTATTTTCGGGGGATCCCCGAAAACAACCACCTTAGTTCTGAGTGTTGCCTACAAATATACACTTATAACGTAAACGTTCGAGTTATTTCCCGAAAATATGTTAATCGTGCCAGTGGTTGAATTTCGTACCTTACCACTAACTGAAGCAACCAAAGCCACTAGAAAAATCCACTAGCCACTAAAACCAAAATTTGTCCACTAAAAGGTAAGTCTAAACCACCAGATCTAGTGGAAATTCCACTAAGTTGGCAACACTGCCAAAAAGACCCCGCCATATCTTTCGTGGTTATTTTTTTTTACCATTTAGAAGTAGTTTTAGGGGTATGAGGAACAGGGTGTAAAGTTCACTCATCCACCATAGAAAAGGGAGGATCCTCCGACCAGACGGGTGTTGTGTCTGGCGGGCAACTGCCCAATGATTAATATTGGGTTTTTTGTATACGTATATGTTCACTGCACGGTAAACTCTAATTGCGCGATGCAGGATTTTATGTGACGTCAGGATTTTTGTGTGACGTAAGGTACGATGCGTAGTTCGCATGTGGCGATGTAGATACCGCCACATAGTCGTACTAACCGTCGACTACGCCTATTTACCATAGGTATAACTTTTTTTTTTTGAGATTGACTCTAACTTTGAACGGGATAATTACGGGAATTGGCCTTCAGATATTGGACAAATACTTAAATGTTTTTCATCTGTTTTAATAAAAGATTTAAAAAAGCTCTAGTAGATTGTCCAACCTCAGTTGGTCCTTAGAGTCTGTTGCATACTCCTTGGTTTGCCAAACTTTTAGAAGACTTTTTTTATATTTTTTATTTTTGACTGTTATTCTTTTCTTTTCACTTGTCTTGTGCTGCTAGTTGTCAAAGGTTTGGTTTTGTTGGTTTTTCCATTTTCTGTTATATTTTTTCATCTTTCTTCTATTACAGTATTTTACTCACATTGGCTTTTAGTTTTATTTCAACCACAATTCATACAGTCCATTTTCATCGCCTTCATTTTTGGTCCTTCGACGGTAAATTTCATCGTTCATTTTAACGTAAGTACATAGTTTTCATTATAGTCACTGGATTTTATTTTATCACAATAATTATGAACACACGTAGTAAAACTAAAGCCGTCATGTCATCTCGTAGTTTGGCTCCTCATACTTCACCGCCTCATTCACCACCACCTTCGTCCTCCTCATTATTCGAAAAGGAACCTGTAGTTACGTCAGCCAATATTGAAGCTCCTGAAGATGATGGCGCGAGCAGTATGCGCTCTGCGCATTCAAACTCGAGCGCGTCTTCAACCGTGAAAGCGCGCAGGGCCACTGCTGAAGCCGCCTACAAGCGCCGTCAATATGAAAATATGAAGGCGCTCGCTGAGGCGAAGGCCGACGTCGAGGAAGCTGAGTATCGCGCCGAGCTCGAGCAGATCAATGCGGAGGCGGAGCTTGAAGGTAGCGGGCGAAGTAAGCAAAGCGCTACAAGTCAAAAAAGGACACAAACGTGGGTAAAAAATATTTCATTTATTCATGGAAACAATGAAAACAACACGGATGAGGTCTCACAGCCTGCTCATTTAACGGGCACTCAGGCTGCTGCTCCATCGGTAGCAGCACACCTCAACTGTCAGCGCGGTTTCGTTCCCCAAGCGCCCGAGTTAGCCGCCGTAGAGCCGCAATCCTCAGTCGTGGGCTCCGAGGGACTACGCCACAATGCGCCTGTTCTTTGTCATGAGTTTTCTCCTTTGCTTTTACAAGCGATTGCAGACACTGCCGCTGCAGCCAAATCTTTAGCCGCTACACAAGATAAGCCACAAAAGCCGAAAATAGAGCTCTTTCCATTTAATGGCAATGCGTCACAGTGGCTTCAATTCAAGAAGCTATTTGATGCCACCAAACCTTCATTTACCCCCGCAGATAATGTTGCGCGCTTACAAAGCACGCTCCGCGGCCCTGCACGCGAGGCTGTCGCGTCGCTGCTCATCTCTGCCGAGGACCCCGAAGACATCATGCGCGCCCTCGAGCGTAGCTTTGCGTGCCCTGAGATGATCGTTTTCGGGGAAGTACAGGTATTAAAACAGTTGCCGCGTCTAAGTGCCGATCTTAAAGAGCTCGGTGTTATATCCAATAGGGTTCGCAATAGTTTAGCTACAATGAAATTTCTCAACCATCGGGAATATTTACATTCGCCTGAGATTTTCCATGTCATTCTAGGTAAACTAAACCCACTGTTAAAATTGAGATGGTCTGACTACGCATCAGACGTTTCAAACCCTTCGTTATCAAAGCTCGAAATTTTATCCGATTTTCTAATAAGGGAACACGAGCGGTACACTAAGTTCGCCTTTTCGCCTGAATCAGGAGTACCGGTCGCACCTCTCAAACGTGAAAACATTCACTCTGTATCACACGATAAAAATAAGGGTAACGAAAAAACAGAATGTGTTTTTTGTAAAAAGGGTCACAATGTCAAAAATTGTGACGAAATCAAAACTTTGTCAGTCGACGAGAGATGGCGTTGGTTACGTGAAAACAAGGTTTGTTATAAATGTTTAAAGCGTAATTCGCACCAATGGAAATCGTGTAAGGTAAACCCTTGTGGCGTCGACGGCTGTTCCTATCGCCACCATCGTCTTTTACATGGTAGGCAGGGTTTGGTTTTAGTGACATCGCATGCACTCGATACACGGTCCTGCAACGAGGCTGTGTGTGCAGCTGCGTCTGACATTGTCGCTCCCTCAACCTCATGAACTACAACCGCTCCGCACGTATCACCACCGGAAGATGGGGTAACCGTTTCAAACACAGGTATCCAGCGCAAACATTCAGAACACATTTCAACATTAACGAACAGCCACACACATTCAAAAACATTTTTAAAATTGGTTCCAGTTACAGTATCTGGCCCAACTGGTGACTTTGAAACGTTCGCTCTGCTTGACGACGGGAGCACAGCGACGTTAATTGACTCAGACGTAGCTGCACGCATAGGTTTGTCAGGACCACAGGAATGTATAGCGGTCAACGGTGTTGGTGGTTTGCAGAAAAGAGCCAATATTTCTTATGTTGACTTTTACATACAAGGAAAATTTGAAACTGAGAAATACCTAATAAAACGTGCTAGGGCTATGCCTTCTCTTAGTTTAAGTACTCAAACACTGTCTAAACAAACGGTTGACTTATACAACCACTTACAAGATTTAGCTGGTGTCCTGGTTCATGCTGACGCAACACCGACTGTCCTTATCGGCGCCGAGCATTGGCACCTGTCGATAACACACGAAGCCCGCACCGGCCGCCGGAATGAACCAGTAGCTTGCCATACGTTGTTAGGCTGGACTTTATATGGAGTTGCTTCTAGTAAAACTAAACCAGTCGACTTTATTAACCATTGTCAGTTAGACCACGCAGAGCTTACTGAACATGAACGTTTGGAACATCTCATAAAAGAACAGTACAAGCTTGATTCACTAGGTATTTCTAAGCGTGAGACTCTCCATAGTAGACAGGATTTACGGGCTGTTGAGATCTTAGACTCTACTACCACACGTTTACCAACTGGTAGATACCAAGTAGGGCTGCCGTGGCGGGACAACATTGAATGTGTTCCCGATAGCTATCCACAAGCTCACTCACGCTTCATCAGTCTCGAGAGGCGTATGTTACGAGAGCCAGAATTTGCCGACGCATACAAAAAGTTCGTTAGAAACATGTTTGATAAGGGATATGTGGAGGAGTGTGACCCTGACACTTATTATAGTAATTCGGCTTGTACAGGCACTCTTACTAATCTTACTAGCCCCAATACAGATAATTCGATGCCAAAAATAAGGTGGTATTTACCACATTTTGGTGTGTATCACCCACAAAAGCGTAAGCTTCGTGTCGTACATGACGCGGCTGCTATGAATCAAGGAGTCTCTTTGAACTCCTTGCTTCTCCAGGGGCCTGATCTTTTGGAGAACTTGTTAGGAATTATTTTTCGATTCAGAGAGAGCAGTGTCGCCATATCAGCTGACATCAGGGAAATGTTTCCTCAAATACGAATCCGAGAGCAAGATAGAGATGCACTACGTTTTCTTTGGCGCGACGTTCAGTCAAAAGATACAACGCCTATAAAAGAGTATCGAATGACTGCTGTTATCTTTGGAGCGTCGTCCAGTCCATTTACTGCCCTGTACGTAAAAAACAAAAATGCCATGTTGCATCAAGATTTGTATCCGGAAGCGGCCAACGCTAGCGTGCACAGCAGTTACATGGATGACTATCTAGATAGTGTGGACGACGTCACCAGGGCTGCCCAGCTGTCATCTGATATAGTCACTATCCATCGTAATGCCTGTTTCGAAATGCGTGACTGGATCTCTAACAATCCGGAAGCGCTGCGTCTACTTCCACACGATTTGTGTGCTGCACAACCAACTGAAGTAGAACTTGGTAACGATTTCATCCCTGACAATAAAGTCTTAGGCATTTCATGGAATCCGGTATCAGACACTATAGGTTTTAGGACTGGTTTAGAAGGTTGTAAGTTACAAGGGTTTTTAAGTAAACGAAAAGTTTTGTCCCACCTTATGAAAGTCTACGACCCGTTGGGGTTACTCGGGCCAATAGTTGTAAAGGGTCGAATCCTACTCCAAGAGGTCTGGAGATCAAATATTGACTGGGACACACCGTTTCCGCCCTCAGAGGTTTTGAGGTGGGGTGAATGGTTTAAAGAGCTCTCTGAAATATCAAATCTTAGAATTCCTCGTTGGTACGCCAATGCAAATGGCGAACCTTTACACAGGGAACTTCATGTTTTTGCAGATGCGAGCGAGCTTGCCTATGCCTGTGTATCCTTTTGGCGTTTCGTCTACTCCAACGGTACCATCAAGCTCGCCCTCATTGCTAGTAAAACGAGAGTAGCACCATTGAAACCGACATCAATTCCGCGTCTAGAATTACAAGCTGCTTTAATTGCCTCTCGCCTTGCTGTCACTATCAAGGAATTTCACAGAAAAAAGCCAATCCGCACATTCCTTTGGACGGACTCAAAAACAGTCCTTGGTTGGCTCAGGAATGACGCCCGTACGTTCAAGCCTTTTGTGGCCCATCGAATCGGGGAAATAACGGAAAATTCACGAGTGCAAGATTGGCGATGGGTCCCAACTGACTTGAACGTCGCAGACGACGCTACTCGTATGAAACCTCTTCATTTAAATTCCAATCACCGATGGTTCACGGGACCTCCATTTCTTTTCAAAAATCCGGAGGATTGGCCTGTAGAACCAGCTGGCCAGCCTATGGTTCAAGAGGAACGTAAACGATTTCCCGAACTTGTGGTTGCTCATCTGGTTATAACAGCAGATTTTAATCATTTTAGTGACTGGTTAAGTTTACTCCGCGCTACTGCTCGCGTTTTGCAGGCTGCGGCCAAATTTCGCTCCCTTTTGGACCGTACTAGACTCACTGTCCCTAACACCGCAGTTAGAGGCCACCGTTGTACGACTTTATTAGCGTCCACCACTCTATCGCCCTTGTCAGCTGAACTCATGGAAACCGCAGAAAGGCATATTCTACAACGCTTGCAGTCAGAAACGTTTTCAGTAGAAATTAACTCCATCATTCAAGACGTTCCGGTGCTCAAATCTAGTCCCTTATGGAAACTTTCACCCATAATGGGAGAAGACGGTTTGCTGCGGTTGGACGGAAGAATCAGAGCAGTCGAAAACGTTAGCGCCGATGTGAAACGCCCCATTCTATTAGATGGTCGCCATAATGTCGTCCGTTTGTTGGTGCATTATTATCATCGCAGAGCAGGTCATGCCAATAACGAAACTGTGATAAATGAGTTGAGGCAAAAGTATTGGATCTTACGCATACGCAGCTCGGTCCGGAGTGTGGCCCACCAATGCCTATTTTGCAAATTAAAGACAAAACCAATCGTTCCTAAGACAGGGGATCTCCCGGCACATCGGCTTGCTCACCATCGCCGTCCATTCACTTACACAGGCGTGGACTATTTTGGCCCAATCATCACCTCCATTGGCCGAAGGAGGGAAAAACGGTATGTTGCCCTTTTTACGTGCATGACGTCCAGGGCTGTCCACTTGGAATTAGTACATTATCTATCAGCGGATTCTGCCATAATGAGCCTGCGTCGTTTTATTGCGAGAAGAGGCACTCCCGATACCATATATTCAGACAACGGCACATGTTTTGTTGGTGCAAACCGAATTCTTCGGGATTTTTACCACCCTGAAGTCGAAAATTTCGCCGCAAACAGAGGTGTCAAATGGAGCTTCATCCCCGCTGCAGCTCCTTTCTATGGTGGATGTTCGGAAAGGCTGGTCCGCAGCGTGAAAGTTGCATTAAATGCTACTCTGCACGAAAAAGCACCGAACGAAGAAGTGCTCGTGACCCTCTTGCTAGAAGCCGAAGCTATAGTCAACTCTCGCCCTCTCAGTCACGTTTCAGTTTGCCACGAAGACCAAGAGACCCTCACTCCTTTTCATTTTCTGCTCGGCTCATCATCCAACCAAATTCTTCCTTCAACACTGGATGACCGGGACTTATTAAGACGATCAGATTGGCGGAAAGCACTACGACTGGCTGACCATTTTTGGCACCGTTGGATAAGAGAAATTTTGCCCACTATGCAGCCACGACAGATTGGGGACAGCAGGCAGCAAGCTCTCAATATTGGGGACATTGTACTCCTAGTTGATGAAAATTTGCCCCGTGGTACTTGGCCTCGTGGCCGTATTGCGGCAACCTTTCCTGGCAAGGACGGTATAGTTAGGGTGGTGGACGTAGCCACTCCAGGCGGCTTGCTTCGTCGGCCAACCAAGAAGCTTGTAAAGCTTTCCACGTAAGACCACGTAGTAGTTTGTGCACTTTCATGCACAAGGCGGTGGAATGTTGCATACTCCTTGGTTTGCCAAACTTTTAGAAGACTTTTTTTATATTTTTTATTTTTGACTGTTATTCTTTTCTTTTCACTTGTCTTGTGCTGCTAGTTGTCAAAGGTTTGGTTTTGTTGGTTTTTCCATTTTCTGTTATATTTTTTCATCTTTCTTCTATTACAGTATTTTACTCACATTGGCTTTTAGTTTTATTTCAACCACAATTCATACAGTCCATTTTCATCGCCTTCAGAGTCTTTGAAACCTTATACTAAACTGCAGCGATTGGTAAAATAAAAATAAATCGTGAGAGTTGACGTTTTTCTAGCCGGCTATTCGCGGTTGATGGCAATAGGCTCGCCCCCTATTACATAGGACTTAAAAATAACTGGTGAAATGTGAGTGTACTAATTATAGTACACTCACATTTCACCAGTTATTTTGAGGTGTACCTATTAAGGTACACCTCTGCCTAGCCTTTCGGGGAATACAGGCGTGCTGTTATGTTAGGCCTCACTCACAATAACCGGGTACAGTGAACGGTTATGAGAATAATTTTCTAAGTTTCGAGTGAAATAAAAATCAGTGTTCATTTAATAAAGATATATTTGGATAATTATAATCGTTTTTTAAAATCTTTCTTCCTTTGAATTCGAGCATTACATTTATAATAAAACTTGGGGACAATACAATACATACAATGATTAATTGTTTAATCATTTATAATACTGGATTTTATTATTCATAACATTTTTTTATTTTAAGCAAGATAAAGCTAAGTACGCACTGCAGATACAGTCAGAGAAATAAATTATTTATCAAATAGACATTCTCAATTTTGCCGTGCCATTTCAAACCACTGTCAAAGAATGACAGCTAGTTATGATTGCATTTATTTTATCGTATAAAATCTGCAATGCGCATGCACGTAAACATGTTAAATAGCACCCGATCTCCTCTGTAAAAATGGCACCGTGGAAATTTTGGTGAAGTGGATTGACACTATTGACAGTTCACTTCACCTAACTTTTCATGATGCAATTTTTACAGAATGGCACTACAGTTCATAGATCTATAACACAATAAATGACATTCTATGCTAAAATATAATCGTATACGTGATTTTGGCTATGCAGACTTAATATCTAACACAATATTTAAAAAAAATTACATCTTTGTTCCTGGATAAAAACAAAATAATGTGTCTAAAACAGCAATTGTGACATGAAACAGTCTATCTTCTTATACAACATGTATAATCAAAATACTTACCTACTTAATAATTGCTAACACTATTAAAGGAACTTGAAAAAGACTATTACAGTTCGACAGGTCCAAATGTCAAACTCCAAATTGAAAAAACAAACAACAATCACTTGCAATGTCAAATAAGTCTCTGGGATTTAAAAAACGATCGCGCGATGGATTTGATCAAATAAATCAATTTTCCTGTGTACCTCGGTACTAATAGCCTGCATGGTGTTTCCATGCAAGCTAAAGCATAAAGAGTAAAGATTTATATTTTTGTTAGTTTGTAATGAATAAACGCAAACACGACTGGACCAATTTAAAAAAAAAACTTGCACCATTAGAATGCTAAGTATATTATTAATAGCGAGTAACATAGGTTATAATTCCCGCGTCCGGCCCTGGTCCAGGCCATGGTACGGAGCGAGAGGGCATGGGAGGCGGTCACCTCCTTCTGCGAAGCAGTGATGCTCGCGAAGGAGGAGGCGGAACGCGTGAGGGAAAGGCAAGGCCTGCGCCCTCACGCCCCTAATCGCCGCCGCTGGAGACACCCTGGGCGTCGGGGATCCCAGGCGGATTCCCGGCCACCATAGGCGCGGGCTTGCGGACGGCGAGCAATGAGTAGCTCGCCGTCCGATAAGGACCAGGCCCGGGTCGATGGCGCGTCGTGTTCCACGCGCGCCTCAAAGAGATGTCAGCACACCTGACGGGGTCCGTTAGGACCGATGCCTGCCAGGGTTGCGGAATAGTCCGAAAGGGATACCGTGACCCTGGCAACAGGCAACTGAAGGAACACGGGTGGGTTTTAGTCAGTAAGAGTCTGACACGCCCTTCCGCTCCGCCCAGAGCGGGAGAAGTCATTTGATGATTTCCCACCCAAAAAAAAAAAAAAGGTTATAGTTTATAAAGATATCACGCGGGCGGAGCCGCTGGCGGAAGCAAGTATTTTTTAAGTTGACGCCATATTATTATGAGTTTTGACACTATTTCGTATTTATAAGATTAGAAAATAATAGAGACTCAGCTTGAAGAGCCGACTTAAAAATTGATTTTACTTAAATAATTTACGAGTTTAATTCTAAATAATTTATCTTTTATTTATACAAGCCAAAGTATTTACCTGATAAAAAAATAAGTAGGTTACGGTTAGTGTTAGTAAACTACATAGGTAGGTACTAAACAAAATAGTTTCCTTAAAATTATAAAAATAAAAATAATTTATAAATTCGTTCACTCTTATCACAAAAAATGACTGTATGACGCATTTTGCCCGCAAAATAACGTCATCATGTCAAATGGAATATTATTCATTATTAGGACCCTAACTCACTAGGACACAGTGGAGTCGCAATGCCAAAAAAATGGTTGGTTGCAGAACCGGTTGGACGCCTGGTGAAATACCTACCATAAAGCTATGTATTTTTACTAACAGCGCCACCATGGTGTCATAGTGAGATAAAAACCTTAATTTGAGCCCAATCATGATAAAAAAATTAAAGGTCCTTGCGATTTGGTTACGAAACCCTAAAAGCTAACAAGAAGCAGGCTTGCGTTTTCCGAAATCAGTTTGTAGGCAATGTACATACACACGGCTAAACATCAAGCTATACATTTCCAGTATAAGCTGACCTCGCATTGTACGGAAGTCCTATACAATGCGAGATCAGCGTAAACTGAAAATGTTTAGCTTGATGTGTAGCTGTGTGTACTATCTGGAACTATCTGTCCAATCCACGAAGACGCGCCCCTCTCCCGGATTACTGTACTGTACTGTCTGTTTGTGTATCTGTACTTTAGTACGGAGCGGAGCGGAGTGGGGCGCATCTTCGTATATTTTCGACAAACTGATTTCGAAATGAATACCAGGCAACGCCAATTAAGTTTTTTATTTATTTTCAGGCTAGGTACAAATCTTTGCGGAATTACGCTGCGTTATTCCACAAGTTAAAAATTGGGAAAATTTTAACTCTGTCGTCAACCGGTTTATTCAGTAAAAATCTCACCGTGAAAACGAGAAGTGAGCTGTCATTTCACCTAATGCTTGGGATTGTCACTATTGATAGCTCACTCCAACCTCACTTCACCTTAGTTTTCATGGTGATAGCTTTTTACGAAATAGTACCTAATGCTAATGTTAACAAAACTGGTCTACGACGTTGTCTAAGTTCTCTAAGTCAAATATTCGCGCTCCGATTTGTACATAGCCTTAACAAAAAATATATAAATATATTTATAATATTTTATCTAAAAAAATATAAAATATATTCATAATAGCTAAACATAAATTAATTAATACAAAAAATAATAAAACTTAAATATTAAAACTGACTAGTACGGACAGCGAAATAACGATAGTCCTCCAATGAATCGGGTGAGATCATGAATTGTATCGTTCTACTGTAGAGGTATTCACACCTATTCGATATTATGCTTCCGTGCCGAAACGAACGTCAATCAATCTATCAAATCTGCCTAGCCTTTTCCCAACTATGTTGGGTTCTGCTTTCAGTCTAACCGGAAGCAGCTGAATACCTATATTTTACATGGAGCGACTGCCTATCGGACCTCCACAACCCAGTAACTGGGTAATACTTAGGTGACTGTTTGTCAAACTTTGGTGTAACGACTGTCAAAGATCGACGAATGACTGCCGGAACCAACGGCTTAACGTGCTTTCCGAGGCACGGAGGAGTCTCGATATGTAAAGATGGTCACCCATTGAAAATGTGTCATTTTCGATACGATGACCTGTCGAATAGTTGTGAATAGCTAAGTAGGTCCGTTTACTGTGACTGACATTTTGTATAACGACAAACACTTTTGGTCGTGATTCGTTCAGGAAAATTAGACATAAAACATGTACCTAGATAAGAATAACAATACTGAATGCTGGATTTCAGGGCCACGCTGCATTCGTGTTACTAAAATATTTAGGTAAGTAGGTACTTATAATTTTACAGAGTTTTTCCAAAGCATTTTCTTTTTCTACTTATTTTTCGTTAACATTTAGTCCATATTTGCAGGAAAATATTTTTCGATAAAATATTTTCTTAAATATTTTTTTCCAAAATTCCGTTTAAATAAATTGAAACGTGTTTTTTTTTAACCAGAAAAACTGTTTTTTATGACCGTTATACCTTCTAAACATTTGATGGAAGCAGTGTTCGGAAGAATCTTGGAGTCTATAGGTGATTTGAATTCCGCGATAGCAATGTGTATAAAAAAATCCAGACAGAATGTTTTTTCCTTGTATGCATCAATTAATTCTTATATAATTTATTTTAATTTCTATTTTTCCTGTACGCGAATTACGTAACACACTTTCAATAAACAATCCGATTTTGACGGAAATTCCTAATCCATATTATTGGATTATGTTTGGAAAAATCATCGGCATAATAACGTAAATAACGCAATTAATGTTGTTGAACTGTCAAAATAATTGACATTGACATTGTAATGTGTTTAAACGTGTCGGACCAAAAATATTGTACCTAGTCATACGTAATAATTTATTTGGTACATTAACACACTTAAAAAAATATTTAATTCTGTCTTCAATTAATGACTTAAATAACAGAATTATTGAGAAAGTTACGAAGAATTTAATTTTACAACGAGTAACAGAATAAAGGCTCCCACAGACAGGCGCGACGCGACAGTGCGACGCGATTCTGATGTAACAATTTCCATGAAGTTTTCATAGAAATTCTTCTACTACAGTCGCGTCTCGCCTGTTGCGGGAGCCTTAAACGACACTGATACCACAGCACTTGATTTTTGTGATATTGTATAAAATAATGGTTTTTCTGTTACACCCTGTTAACAGTATCTTAAATAATAAAATTGTGTAGATCGAATACAAGTATAGATAAAAAAATACAAGTTAGAAAAAAATCGGGAGGTGTCGTGGCCGGTTCGAATAGGAACGAAATTCCTTTCACTGCATAATATGTAGGTAGGCATAATGCATTTTTTTTTATTGTTTAAAAAAAATACACTTGAACTGACTTTTTTGGAATAACATTTTTTTCGTTTCGTGACGATTTCTACCAGTTTACTCTTACAGTAAGCCACGTCGTCGTTCCAAAAGCGCATACATCTTGTTTCTACATTAATATTATAATTATGCAACAACTTACCATAAAATATTATGCTTATCAAGCAATGAAATCTAATTTTTTTTTTTTTTTAATAAGTAAAATAATTTAAATAACCGTTTTTAAATATTTGGTCTTGGTCGACTTGGAGAGTAACTTTTCAAAAGATTTCCATTTTTATTAAAGTCTTGATGGTATCGGCAAAATGATGATTGCAGCCGTATTGTGTGCAGTTAAATGGCTGCCATTTTCTTTACTCTGAAAAGAAGATTAGAAAAATTAATTTAAAAAAATAAACACATTTCATCAAAGCAGAGGCGTATTGGAAAAATAATAAACATCCGAATTGATAACCTCCTCCTTGTAGAAGTCGGTTGATTTGACCAAATTAAAGAATCGAGAGATTTTTTTTTAACTTGTGTCCTGAAATTCAAGACGCACTGTTATCCGGAGCAAGGAAACAGAATACATGAAAAGACTCTATACAAAAAAAAACACGATAGAAGTGAAAACTAAGCAACAATGCGTAACCTCGACGTAATTCAAGCGGTAGACGGTAGATGGCGCTAAAACAACAAATCACTTCAACCGTGACGATGACGCGAGTTCCATGATTTTTGATCACCCAAAAAGTACTCAACGCGCCTACAGAAGTTTTCACTTCAAAAAACAAACGTTTTCTTTTTGTAAAAAAGTTTTTATTATTCTCTTTATTTTTGACTGCTACTTTAGCCATACAAATTCGTATACCTACCACTACTTGATACGTAAACAACAGTGACAGGAAGTTTTAAAACATCATCAACTTACAGAAAGTGGAATAAATAGATACGTATTATTGAAACTAATTCAAAAACTACATTAAGTTTGCATACCAATGCAAACTTAATAAATTCATGGGGGACCAACGCGCTAATGGAAAAAGAATTGTCTAAATCGGTAATATCTATGAACATAATTATTATAGTTTAAAAAATATATATAAAGCAAGCGAACATAGACGACCTCCTTTTTTGAAGTCCGTAAAAAAAAAGAAATCGCCCACGAATTACTACTTTGTCAAACTTACTTGTCCATTGGTTAAAAGAAGATCTTTTTCTTTTATTCCGTCACTCATTGGAACTATTTTCTCAACATCTCTTTTCTTGACATAGGCGTTCTGATCATCGGTTGACACCTGGTTGACTGATGCTTCATACTTATTGAAAATCTCGTCCTGGGAGGGCAGTCTGCAATAAAAATGGTAATTTTATTTGACTGTATTGTTGGGTGGGACATATACAGGGTGTTTGGCAGAACGTTGAACATACGAAAATGGTGGATAGGTGGGGTCATCTGCTACTTACTAAGCCCTAATTTATTTGGCCCTAGAAATTGACACGTGTTTCACCTCTCAACGAGGCATCCTCAGGATGACGATTGACTAATTGCAAACCAGAACCCGACGTGTTACCACACCGAGCGCTGGACGCAACGACAAAGTCACACAAAACAAAAAAATAAAGACACAAAACAAAAAAAGACACAAAGAAACAAAAAGTAAAAGTCTTTGCATCCAGCGCCCTGTTAGCACGTCGCATTCTGGTTTGCAATTGGGCAATCGTAATCCTGAGTATGCCTCGTTGAGAGAGAGATTTCTTACAGGGTTTTTATGACCCTTGAAGAATAGTCAAGCGGAATAGGTTACTAAATATATCTACGTCTATTGTATTTTTTAATGGATTTCCGCAAAGTTACGTCAAGTACATTATAATAATGATTTCGTACTCGTTATTATCTTCGGATCCATACATCAATTCGCCGTCCCTCTCCATTTCTGGTTTCATGACGTCAGTCCTTGTGGGATCGTTCTGTGTCTCGGTGTCACTCATTATCGGTTCGATCTGTCTCTTCCACGGAGACGACTGCAGCCCTTGATCTGACCAGTCTAACCAGTCTGACCGGACAGAAACGTATCCTTCAGCAGGGCACGTTCTGAAACAAACGAACAATAATATTAATTTAATATAATGAGATCTGTAGGAGATTACTCCGTGCCTCGGAAAGCACGTTAAGCCGTTGGTCCCGGCTGTCATTTGTGGATCTTTGACAGTCGTTACGGGTCGTCACGTCAGAAGCCCGAAAGTCTGACAACCAGTCTTACCAAGGGGTATCGTATTACCCAGTTACTGGGCTGTGGAGGTCAGATAGGCAGTCGCTCCATGTAAAATACTGGTATTCAGCTGCATCCGGTTAGACTGGAAATCGACCCGAACTTGGTTGGAAAAAGGCTAGGCAGATGATGATGAGATCTGTAGGTAACGTGTCTGTACGAGTGCTCGCAAAACAGTTGGCTAATGGCGGTCGAAACGTGGACCGTCCTCCCAAAAGGTGGACCGATGACCTGGTGAAGATTGCGGGAATCCGATGGATGGACGAGAAGTGGATCCAGGATCGGTCGATGTGGCGACGTCTGAGGGATGCCTATCTCCAGCAGTGAAGGTCTTTCCGAAATCTTTCTTTCTTTACCGAAACTCTTGTGGCCTTGTTGCCTTCAAAGCATAGCCTGCCCCATAGCCCGCTGAGTGACCTTGAATTTATGAACCAGTCCTACTATCAGTGTCCACGTTTCGGCACCGTATGCCATAGCGGGCAGGACGTATATCCGGAAAAGAACGAAAACATGTTTGACGAAGGACAGATGGCCGATGGAGCAGACACGAGTCCAGGGGGGCAAGTCTACTAATGTACAAACGAGTCAATGGTCTCACAATGATCAGTTTCTGACAGATATTTTAATTAATAGACTTGGCCCCCTGGAGTGAAGACCGCGTATCGGAAAAGTGAAGTGGTTCCAAGTGAACTTCAGAACAGCATTTAGGTACCTATACGTTTTAAAAAGTCAATTAGGTATAATTACTTAAGATTACGTCTAGTTGAGACGAAATAAACGTAAAAATCGAAGGATCACTTGCAAAACAGAGTCCCGGGTCCAAACGTGAATGTTTTTTTTTTTAATATAAACCTCGTATGTGACCACGATGAGTCCTACGTCCTGCGGGTTTGCTCTAAAATAACCTAAAGCCTCCAGCCACGGAAAATGTGAACTGAATAACTTCTGCAGGCGTAGCATGAGCACCGTTTTGTCGACGGAAGAGTAGACAAAAATGACGTTTCCTGTAGACAGTAGACAGTACGAGACGGCAGCAAAGTAGAAAGAGACATCTGCACTTTTTACGAAATTCACTCTTTTACATAATTCGACTCAGAATTCTTTGTTTTATCATAGGATTTATCGGTTGCCAGTGTGATTTTGACAGTAAGGATAGAATTTTTTTTTCCGAAATAGTCTACATCTATAAAGACCTAGACAAAGATCGTTAGAAATGAAAGACAAAATGACAGATTGTAGAAAGATTTCTACGGTGGATGTCAAAAATGAAGAAACGAACTGTCACTTTGTATAGAAAAATCTATGTCTATTCTACGAAGAATAGATAATGGTGCCGATTCTCTTGTCATAAATTCTCTAAACTAAACTAAAAATCACTAAAATTTAGTTTATTCCTGTCAAACGACGATTTCCTATTCTGAAAATAGACTAAAGTGACACAACTTAACTATAATTTAGTTTGATAGCACTAAGATGGCACTGAGTTTTAATTTAGTGAAAATGCTATTCTGAATTTGACGTTTTAACCAAAATTTTTGTTCTATATCTAAAATCCTCTAACTAACTCTGACTATTTTTAATCACGATTAAAAATGTGTGGAATAAAATTAGATGTCATGAACTAAAATTCAAACCTCGAATTCAGTTGCAAAACGGTACTGTATCTTTTTTTTATTTTCTTTTGCTTATATCTCGAAAATGGTGTGTCCTATCGCAAAAATAATGAAAATTTTGACCCCCTTTGCAACCCGCAAACCCGTTATACTCAACATGTTGGTAATTTAATTTTTTGTTTTCTTCCAAAAAGTGAAAAATTCCATATAAAAATACGTCGAGACGGCCACATTGCGCGCCTCTCCGGCTCAAAAAAAATCACGTGGTAGGCAAACAAGTAGGTACCAAGTGGATTCGCGATTGTCAAATTCGATTTTAGTTCTGTCAAAATAATTTTTAAATTTAGAGTTTTTTTTTTGGCAGAATAGCTCTAAGATTCTCATAGTAAAAAGTAAGGAATTTTAGTGATAGTTTAGTTAGTTTAGTTCGGCGTACAAGAGAATCGGCACCACTGCTTTAAATATATTAATTTTAAAGTTTTCCTCCACGTCAATCCCGATTAAGAATTGCGTATTAACGGAAGTGGTTTCTGTTTTATCGATCCACCATATTAAAAATGTTCTAACAAAAGCTTATGTATGGGTCTAACCCGTAAATAAAATTAATTGGATAACGTTTTTGGGCCTTTCCTAAAACAATTTCTATGAAAACTTCATGGTATAACCATTTACCGGTGTCGCGTCGCGCCTTGACGCGTCTTGTTGCCCCAGTCTGCAAGAGGCTTCACTGTGCGAAGCTTCGTCACGAACATGATAGACCAGGTTACGGCAAAAAATATTGAAGCTCTCTCGTGTCCTTGGTATTGCTCACCTACAGTACGACACAACTAAGATGTAGCATCGGCAAAATTCGTAAAACCGATCACCATCCGAACTGAGTGCGCCTTCAAAATCGCCGATCTTTATTACTACGCAATTACTTGTAAAGTCAGGCCCTGAAAGTCATATAACCAAATACATTCGTAAAATTGAAATGAATGAATGCAAATTTTCAAATCTATGCTACATCAAGTTGTGTCGTACTGTACCCATTGTGAAATTTTTTAATATGCATTGTCTTTGATATCAGGCCTTCCGTGGTACTGCAACGAACTACATCATATCTAATGTAGGTAGGTATAGCAAAAATTCGTTATACCTAATAATCACATCAACAAAACTGATCATTGCCAAAAATTACACATGTTTACTTTAAAAAACAATATTGGTAGCCGTGCTGACAATATTCCGGCAATTTGATTATATCACCGGGCCCACATGTAGGTACACTTAATGAATCATGGCCTATTTTAAAATAACTCTTTGTCTCAAACTTGTACTTCTAAACTTCGCATGTGTGACCGCGTTGTTCTTCTAAACTTCGCATCGGATTTTGAAACTGTTTCCATCATCATCATCATTTCAGCCGAAAGACGTCCACTGCTGGACATAGGCCTCCCCTAAGCACCGCCACTTCGACCGGTTGACTATCATTAATTATAGAGAGTTTATTCCCGACGATTTATATGTACAGTCACGGACTTTAATTGATGAGCCACCTGGCACTGTTCGTATTTTAGCCGTGTAATGCAAATCGGGTTTATTCGGTTCCCGACACGCAAAGTCATGTGTTCGTATTAGAAGAAGAAAATTATATTTCATATCTTTACCGGTTGGCTCACCTGAGAGCCAGAACTACAAACTTGACGACCCAAAGTCAACTAATTGCAGGTCTAGCAACAGTACGCTAGCAACGATTGTTTATCGTTGCTAGGTTACTGTTGCGATAGTAACGTTAGCGTACGGATAAATATTAAGTCATTTCGACAAGTTCGAAAGTAACGTCTCTGACATCGACTGTCACTTCAGTTAAGTTTTCAGAATTATCGAGTTAATGAGCTATGATTCAAAGGAGGTCGATATCAAATAGATTGGATAAACTTAATGCAACATTGTATTTATTTTTATCATTGAGAACTTATTAGTCAACCTCTATGGATAAGACTATTTCCGATTAAAAGTAATTTATTTGTCATTTTGTTTACGAGCGCGCGATTTAAGTTCGTGTTTAATCGTGTAATCTCGTTTATGTATGAAACTGCAAAATTGCAAAGTTTGAAGGTGGAACCTCACTCAAGCGAGCGCACACAATTCGAAAGCGAACTCATTTGTTTTCAAAGTAAATGATGGCGGATTTACAACGAGACACGGTTTGAATTTCGAAGTGATGCGTAGAGCTTTTAGAGAATAATAACTGGCGAAAGGTGGGGTCTGCACATCCCTTTACGGACACAGGTAGGTCAAAAATCAATCTGCCTAGCCTTTCCCCAATAATGTCGGGGTCGGCTTCCAGTCTGCTTCAACTGAATACTAGTATTTTACATGGAGCAACTGCCTATCTGACCTCCACAACCCAGTTACTGGGTAACACGATGTCCCTTAGTAAGACTGGTTGCCAGAATGTTGGACTTCTGACTAGCCGTAAGGAGTGTCAAAGATCTACGAATAACAGCCGGGACCACGTGCTTTCCGAGGCACTGAGGGGTCTCAGATGGTCACCCATCCTCGAATTACCGCGACAAGCGTAGTACGTTAACTCTTAACCCACGCAACACACGCTAACACACGTAGCTATGTCGAGTTATGTTACTCATGTCAATAATTGTTTTTCAACTGTCATAAATAATGTCAATAAATCACACGTAACATTGATTGACATATTTATGACACGATTTGCACATAGGTATTGCACATTGATAATGCACAGTACTACACTATTTACTTACTAAAAATGACATTAAGAATTCTTTACCAATATGACATTAAGAATTACAGTTCTTCCGTGCACATTAATAAATCAACCTTTGTTCATACCGAAAGATTTCAGGAAGATGAAAATGTTTTCGTAAACAAAATAAAAAATAAACTAAATACTATAAAGAAAGCAAAAACACAGCATACCAACTGAAACACGAAGTCTTCAATTTGCACAGCACAATATTAAGTATTTAAACTTTACACAAAATAAATTACACAAGTGTAAAAATTACGATACTTAAATATAACAATATTGTCGTGTAACACTTTTCTATACTCGGCTACTCGACAGATTCCGTCCGAATGACAAATCCCTGCATTTACACAGCACCTATATATCGTAAGTTCAGTATACTGAAATGAGTGACCGCAATAATGTCCTTGCCAGCCAATCAGCTTCGTTTTCGTTCGGCAGTTTCCGCCATGCTTACTGAACGACTCCCGAGAGCGCGATGTTCATTATAATACAATGTAGATCCATCGGCGCATGCGACGCTGTTTCACATTCGTCTCTTCTTGGTCGCGTAGGCACTTCATTAACAAAGCCGAGTCCCTGAGAGGCGTTCGTGGTTTTATTAATGATGTTCTTTCACTTCATTCGGTTCTCGGCTTCTCTCAGGGCGGTCGTAACAGAGTCCAGTGAGGGCGCTTACTTGGTCTGACCAACGGTTAGGTGACCGGACGCGAGGTCTTTTCCCTTCCACCTTGCCCATGACCACCAACTTTCTAAGGTCAGATATTAAAGTGTGGTAAAAGATTTTTGATCCTTCCAATATGGACAAGGGTACCGAGGGGTCCGCCAGCCCCCTAAACTGCTATAAAATATAGCAGTTCAGGGGTGACCAGCCCCCAATAAGCTAAAGAAAAGAGTTTTGATCCTTCCTATACGGACAAGGATACCGAGAGGTCCACCAGCCCTCTAAACTGCCGTTATTTCAAGTTTTATAGCAGTTCAGGGGTCACCAGCCCCCAATAAGCTATAGAAAATCTTATTCTAATGTAAGTTTCATTGATAAGTACGAGTACTAACCAATCATTCATATTTAAAGCTAAGAAAATGCGTCGTTGTCATATATATGACAAAATTGTCTGAATTACTCTTTTTTTATATTTCACTTATGCGTGTTTAATTAAAATAAATAATCGTGACGTTTGTCGAATTATTTTGTATTTCTTAATACAAAATAATTCGACAAACGTCAAAAAACCTAAAGTCGAACATAGAACCGCCTAGTTTTTGGAAGTCGGTTAAAAATAAAACATGTCGCGAGAATATTTTGAGTATGATTATGTGGCTATTAGTAGAAAAAGACCTAGGAAAAGATGATATAATTATAATTAGTTATAATTTAACCGTGTTTTTGTATGGTGTGCTGTCTTTTGTGTGCACCAAATAAACGTTTTATCTATCTATCTATCTATCTATGAATGGATTCTATCAATATCTATTGACGGCTGATAGTTTTATGGGACGATGACATGAAAACAACCTAGAAAATTTGAATTTCGCAGGCTATTGACCACAGCTTGTATTGTTAGGAGGTTCCTTTCTCTCCCATCTCTCTCGATCCCAGATCTTACTTGGACCCTGATCACTAAATTTTAATGAAAAAAATAATCATTTGTACAGATTTAATTAAGAAGAAAATGACGACTGTAATAATGACACAATACCGTGCCGTAATACTTTGTAATGTGACGTAGGCCGGCACTGACCGCGAATACGAATTGGCAATGAACGTGCTAATGTAACGAGGCCATTGAACTCTCGTCTTCCTTTTCAGGAGTAGAGCTCGTAGCTACGTAATAATAGCCGCACGGCTCGATCCATCAGGTTAAGCTACGCTTGCCGGGGTTGGTCCGCCGAGACTCCTCCGTGCCTCGGAAAGCACGTTAAGCCGTTGGTCCCGGCTGTCATTTGTTGATCTTTGACAGTCGTTACGAGCCGTCAGAAGCACGAAAGTCTGACAACCAGTCTAACCAAGGGGGTATCGTATTACCCAGTTACTGGGTTGTAGAGGTCAGATAGGCAGTCGCTCCATGTAAAATACTGGTATTCAGCTGCATCCGGTTAGACTGGAAGCCGACCCCAACATAGTTGGGAAAAGGCTAGTCAGGTGATGATTTTAGTGTAATTATGTTTAAAGAAAGTGTTACAGTTGATTCATTATTTATTTATATTATAATATTTATTATTTACCATATTTAGCCAAAAGTAATTATTCATTTAAACTTCGGTTTTCTCGGTTTTCCTTGTAACCAAATAAGTATAGAAATAAATACGTAGTATTAGGTATAATTATTATGACACTCGGATGACTGTAGTGCGTTCCCTAGCCTGATTAATATGTGGTTTACCTCAGAAAAACTATAAAGAGGAATGTTAATGACACGTCACGTTTTAGGCGCATGGTTTTTTTTGTCACGACACGAATTAACACGTGACTTTAACAGTGTCCTAAAGTCCTAGACAAAGTGACATTCTATCAGCGATAACGATGATGGAAATGGCAAAAATGTATAGGACTGACATAAGCTATGGAAAAGCTTATGTCAATCCTGTTGAAAGTCGTTGTAGAAATACGAAACGCTTTCGAAGCGATTGTCACTTGTCTAGGCCTTCAGAAAGCCAATTCTCGTGCATATAAAACGTTCACATTCAAGTCGCAAAATGTCATACTTGTCAAAAATGTTGGTAAATTGATAGTAATTTTGTCAGATTGCGAATGAGATGCGAATGTGAATATTCTTGAAAATAAGTGAATTGCCCCTCTGATAGCCTTTGAAGCAAGCAATAGTAAAATCGACTATGCACATATTTAATCGAGCTGCTAACTGAGAAATTCACATACCATAACATCACGCCGGTATGATGGAGGGTTATTTATTTATTTATTCATAAAAAAAATTACATTTTGTCGAATAATATATAAAGATTTTAAAATGTAAAAAAAAATAAAATAATTACATGCCACTTACTATGAAGGAGAGTAATAATAATAAATAAATGTCATTTAAATATCCAGATTATCAATGTCTCAAATAATTAAATATAACTATGTCAGATGTTTAATGTCAATTACTTACATAAATGTCATGAATGTAATTAAGCATAAAAAAATATACCAATAGTAGCAGCAATAATAATCCAGATTTTCTAGTATGTATGCGCACATGCAGAAATTCAGACTCCGGGCTGCTACTAAGAAATTCCCGATGGAAAAACCCTATATCACTTTGCCCGACCCAGCAATCGACCGGGCCCCACGATCAAATTTCACTACACCAACGAGGCAATTTATACTAATACTATTATGTCGGTGCCCATGGTCCGCTAGTAAAAACTATTAACCTTTACAATTTGCTGAACAAAAACTTAAAATCAAACCTGGATATTTCATGACTCCAGTATTCGGAAAAAAATATTTGACAATTTAATTTAGTTTCATAATTTATCTTAAAATTGAATTGGGTAGTTGATAGTTAAGTTGATGTATTTGAATTGTGTGTATGTTGTGTTCATTCCATTGATTAATTCGTAATCGATTGGACTTCACTTGTTGAAGCTTTGTTAAAAGAATTAAGTTTTACTATTAGCTGCATAAAGCTGTTGTCCAATGTTTCATTCCCTAAATGTTATGTACACCTTTAATTTGTGTAGGTATACATAAGCAGCAATACCTTTCCTAATTATTAGTATCTGTGTACCAAAGGATATCATTCACCGTCCATAGATTTTTGAGCTAAAGAGGTGAAAGTGCCAAACAAAAAAAAAAGCTGTATTCCGAAAGAGTACGTTTTCCCTTCATTTTTTATTACTACAAGCTATTACTTTAATTAGATTAATTTTTATTAAAAAATATACTGAAAACAGTATTTTTCAAAATCGTATATCAGCTCAGGGAATTGCCGTACAGGTTTGACCCAATAGTAAAAAGGAAGAGAATAACATGTTCTAACAGAAAATATCATTTTTTTAATTTGGAAGGATTATAAAGAGGTTTGTATGTAGGGAGTAAAGTTGCGGCCGACAGCTATTTCTATATCCTTACTAATATTATAAATGCGAAAGAAACTCTGTCTGTCTGTCGCGCTTTCACGCCGAAACTACTGAAACCGATTTAAATGGGTACACAGATAGTCTAGAGCCTGAAAAAGGAAATGGGCTACTTTTTATCGACATACCACGCGGGCGAAGCCGCGGGCGGAAGCTAATAAATAATAAAAATGAAATGCTGTGAATAAACTCAAAAACTACAGAACCGATTATAAAATCCTTTCACCAGTACCTATTTTATCACTGAGTAACATCTATATTTATAAAAATTAATCCCTATTTCCCTTGGTCACGCCACCACGCGTGAACGGCTGAACGGATTTCGATGAAATTTGGGACATAGGTAGACCATGAACTGCAGAAGGACATAGGATACCCTTTATCCCGATATTCCCACGGGATCGAGACTTATGCGAGTGAAACCGCGGGGCGCAGCTAGTAGGATATAATTTATAAAGATATCAAGCGGGCGAAGCCGCTGGCGGAAGCTAGTAGGATCTATATTATGTATTCTATTTTAAAACAAGAAATTTCACGCGGACGATGTCGCGAGCAGAAGGTAGTCAATTATAATTAATTAATGTCATCTAATGAATGTACCGTTCAAAATGTGCGAAACACAATGTCGTCAGTGTTGAAGATGTTTTCCTTGTATGGATGTGACGATGTTCGACGCATTTTTTAATTGAATATTTCGTAATGGGTAATTGAGTGTCTAATTCCAAAAGTTACCTACGTAGTCAAAAGTTTTTAAAAATTGTCTTATCAATCCGTCTAGTCTTTTCCCAACTATGATGGGGTCGGCTTCCAGTCTAATCGGATGCAGCTGAATACCAGTATTTTACATGAAGCGACCGCCTATCTGACCTCCACAAACCAGTAACTGGGTAATACGATACCCCTTGGTAAGACTGGTTGTCAGACTTTCGGGTTTCTGACGACCCGTAACGACAGTCAAAGATCCACGAATGACAGCCGGAACCAACGGCTTAACGTGCTTTCCGAGCACGGCGGAGTCTCGGTATGTAATGATGGTCACCCATCTACGGACCAACCCCGGCAAGCGCAATTATGATGATGATGTCGATTCCGTTTAAGGAAAACTTTTATCAGACGCCATTGAAATATACTTCATAACTTCGTATACTTAGTCATCAATTGGCAATCGGAGATAGGTTAGTGGTATGTCTGTAAATATTATCATTAAGGCCAACGCAGTCCGGGACGGGATGGTAAGGAATTTAATTTTTTACCAATGGACATTCCAACGTATCGATATAGAAATACGACATAAATTGCTATGCTTTAAAATGATGCCATGGCATCGAAAGGGATTTCGTTGCGCGGCATTGAAAGTCGCGCCACGGGCTCCCGCGGCGGGATGCCGCGGCGTACTGCGGTAGGCAACGGCATGTCGAGGAGGCCGGCGCTGGTTGTGATATACCGCGGGACGCCCGCGCCTAGGCAAGGCGCAGGAATGCCGCGGTAACTAAGCGGCTGACTGACGGCAAAATCCTTTGCCATCCCGTCCCGGTCTGCGTTGGCCTTTAGGTATTCTCTGAACCACTAGTAACATTTCTTTGAAAATGATACATCGATTTGATTGATACCAATATACTTCGTCGTATCAACGAGTCCATTAATAAAATTTCAAACAGATTGATACAATGGGAATTCACACCGTGAATTCAATTTGATTGCATGATTAATTTCTATAATGGATGGCGTCATGTCGGGTTGTCCGAGACTCTTAAAACGGATGCAAGCCATCTACTTTGTATGCCATGAACATGTGGCTTTATGGGTTTACGTCACGGTATAAAGGCTCGTGGAGATTACCGCGATTTGTCGCGCGACCGTGAAGTTTTTCAGAAATCGTTTCGTTAAGGGGCCGGCGGAGCATCAGCCGCAACTACATATCGAGTGCTACAAATGTTGCATTATTGTACCTGTCGGAGCGATACACGGTAGTATACACATACTAACGTGAACGGTACGACCACGCACACATTGACATTGACATGACATTTGCTTGACGCGATAGCAATACTAGCTATTGATTTTTTTTGATAAATTTGGATATTTTCCGTAATACCTAAAATGTTGAATGACAACTCATTATATTTATCGATAATTTGCAACTTCATAATATAAACTATGTTTCTACTGAAACAATATTACAAATATTGTTGTTTACAATACAAAAAGAACAATATGAAAACATGTCATTTACGGTGTAAAACTGTGCGAAATTGAATTCGCTTAAAATTCATCAGGTAAGTTTTTTGAGAAAAAGATGTAGGAACTAAGATAAATACTGTCGAAATCCGAATATCAACATAATATGGTGGACATATGCTATATGTATGGAAAATTCATCGGTCGCGCATTCTTAAGTCGCGCGAAGTTGCGCTAGTCTACATGAGCCTTTATACGGTACGGATTTTCAGTCTTGATAATTCAAAAGTGTCTGTAATTGGTTAAATTGAAATAAAATGCTTTGACTTTGAGTCTGCGTTTAAGTCTACATATATTACATTGATTTTATTCTTCAAGATTGAGCTAGAATTGCCATGATACAAATGCACCAAGTTTAACTTTTTATTTACGTTTCGTTTTAGTTCCATATGTTCATATTTAAGACCAAGAATTCTTTTAAACAAACACTGGAATTTGTTTCGGTGTAAACACCATGTAGTTTTAAAACATTTAATAAATATTTTTATTGATATTGAAAAATTAAAAATAGTTTATTATTTTTACAATTAAATACCGTAACAAGGTAAACAACAAGTCAAAGTCAAATAATTTATTTCAAATAGGCACTAAGGCACTTTTGAACGTCAAAAACAAAGAAATAGAACTGATTTTAGTTGCCCCTTCCAAAAGGTAGTTTTCGTATGGAGAAGAATGGGCAAGAAACTCCACCGTTACTCTTTTAAAAATATGCTTTTTGAACCAATCAATCTGCCTAGCCTTTTACCAAATGTTGGGGTCGGCTTCAGGTCTAACCGGATGCTGAATACCAGTAGCCAAGGGTTATCGCCCTTGGTCTTGGTAAGACTGGTAGAAATAATAATAAATCAATGAACATCGCGTGATGAATCGTGCATTGTTCGTCCATAACATATGTCCATACTATGTAAATCTGTAGTACAAACCGTAAACAATTAATTACTGTAAACAGTGTAGTGTGTCTTTAATGATTAATTAAAATTATTAATAGCATGCTGCCATTGTATTGCCATATAATCTGTCATTCTGCATTGTGCCATTCTTCATGTGTATTTCTGCCAGTATTGTTACTAACCCGACCCTTGCTCAATATGTGACATACATTTACGATAGTGTCTCCGAACCATTTCTCTGCGACTGCACTTACGTTCTGTTTGTGAAGTCTACAAGTGTCTGCGATAGGTATATTTTGTCTACGACACCTAGATTCTGTACATTTCTGTGGATCTACGAGGTCAACGAGTGTCTGCGAACTATTTGTCTACGACACTCCCTAGATTCTGTATATTTCTGTGGGACCGTGACCCCAACGAGTGTCTGGGAACTATTTTTGTAACGGCAGTCTCTTGATTCTGTATAAGTATTTCTGTGGGACTATGACATCTACGAGTGTCTGCGAACCATTTGTCTATGGCACTCCCTAGATTCTGTATATTTCTGTGGGACTATGACATCTACGAGTGTCTGCGAACCATTTGTCTATGGCACTCCCTAGATTCTGTATATTTCTGTGGGACTATGACATCTACGAGTATCTGCGAACCATTTGTCTATGGCACTCCCTAGATTCTGTATATTTCTGTGGGACCGCGACCTCTACGAGTGTCTGCGAACTATTTGTCTACGACACTCACTAGATTCTGTATATTTCTGTGGGACTATGACATCTACGAGTGTCTGCGAACTATTTGTCTACGACACTCCTTATATTCTGTACATTTCTGTGTCTACGAGCTCTAGGAGTGTCTGCGAACTATTTGTCTATGGCACTCCCTAGATTCTGTATATTTATGAGTGTCTCCAAGTATCTGCGAACTATTTCTTTAATGACAGTCCCTACATTCTATGGGTCTACGAACTCTACGAATATCTCGAACTATTTGTCTACGACACTCTACAATCTGTTGGCCTACGCGTTTTACGAAATGTCTACGATATTGCTACGTTTTTGAGGTCTAAGCCCTCTACGAAGTGTCTCTACGACAGTGCTACGTTATACGCGTTCTACGAGAGTATCCACGTGCTCTACGAGTGTATACGAACGCGCGCTAACTTCTGTAGATCTACGCACTCTACGAGAGTATCTACGACAGTGCCTCCATTCCACGGTCTAGACATCGTACGAAAATGGCTATAATTATGAAAAATGTATCTACAGCGGGCTGGCTTTTACCTTGGCTAGAGGCTAAGCATGCCATACAGCGTGGCAATGCCGCCAGTCTCTTGGGTACATTACCAGTTGACAGCGATGCGGAAGAATTTTTCGACGCCTTATATTATTTAGTTTGTTAATGGTTTTTATTTTATTTTTTATTATTGAGTTATGGGACTGCTCTTGACCTCGAACTCTCCTGATGGAAAGCGATAGATGAGGTCTATGATGGAACGAGCAAGCCCAGAAGATGCCTGTTCACTCTTGTTTTGAAGGCTGACGGGTTATACGTGGAAGGGAACACAGATGCTGGCAGAGAGTTCCACACTTTGGCCGTGCGCATAATAAATGTGGAAGAGAAGCGCTTAGTACGAATAGACGGTATATCGAACAAGTGCGGATGGTACCCCGCTGTACGTCTGGTGGTCCGATAGCGAAAGGGAGATGGTGGGATCAGGTCGTGGAGCTCGTTTTAGGTTAGGATAGGACTATCCAGTATAAGCCGAAATATATTCAAGCAAACAACATGGGTGGAACACAGGCTTCTTCTCTTCGAGAGGGAGTGGGCTGTAATCTACCACGCTGGTCCAGTGTGGGTTGGTAGATGTCACAGGTCCTCGAATTGGTTCTAGGACATGCAGGGAATTCCACTTTATAAATGGAATAATGTAGATGAATTAAACGTTCATTTGGCACTAGTTCACGTATTCCCAAAAGCAATAAAGTAGGAACAAATTGAAAGCAGATCGTACTATTTTCCTAATGGTTTTGTAGAAAATCTAAATATACGACTACACGTCATGTATATAAGTGCCATAATACCGTCCTAATGCACTATTTTGTAAGTCGTTCTTGTTTTCCAGGCGTAAAAGATGCGGTGGCCCGTAAGTTTATTTATTTATTGAACCATTTATGCACACACATAAATACATAAATACAGACAAGAAGAAAGGAACAGAAAAATACGTAAAAAGGCAATGCTTATTTCTAAAGAAATCTCTTCCAGCATACCTGCGATAGGAAAGTAGATAAAAGAGATGTAGATGAATAACCCTCGCTTTAGTGGGTATATATCGGGGTTTGAATTGAAAAACTTATTGTTGGTTTTAACTGAATTGCAGTTTATTTCAGTTATAGTGTGTAGTGATCGTTCAAAAAGAAAAAGATGGCTGTCAATGTCAAAAAAAATAAAAAAAATCAGTTTCATACATTGTCTTAACAGTACATAGACAACGTGTGTAAGAGTAGAAGAGAAACACTTTATTGATATGACACTTCAACGATTGTTATAACTATCAAACAATTTACACAAAACCACACCTAAACGTTCCATTATGAATCACTCCGTCCATTGGTGAAAAGCGAATGAAAATCCGTTCAGTAGTTTTTGAGTTTATCGCGTTGAGAAAGACAGATGCGGCGGCGCGGGGGGACTTTGTTTTATATTATGTAGTGATAATGAAGTACCAGGCAATACCTAGTACATACTAAGATAGAAGTCGTATCTTTGTTAATCCATACTACTTAATATTATATCGAAAGTAACTCTGTCTGTATGTTACCTTTTCACGCCTAAACCACTGAACGGATTTCGATAAAATTTGGCAAGGAGATAGATGGCATCCCGGGGACATAGGCTACTTTTTATCGACTTACCGTATATGTTCTAATAAGTAAGTAATGTTATTTAGAATTGAAAGAATATTATATCAACACTAGCTTCCGCCCGCGACTTCACCCGCGTGGTATGTCGATAAAAAAGTAGCCTATGTCCTTACCCGGGATGCCATCAATATGCCTCCAATCGAAATCCGTTCAATGCTTTAGGCGTGAAAAGGTAACATACAGACAACCAGAGTTACTTTCGAATTTATAATATTAGTATTATGGATTCTCCTCAATCTTGTAACAGCCCACCCGAGAGGTCACAGACTGTACAGTTTTAATAAACTCTTATCAAAAGTAAAGGCGGACAACCAATGTAGTAGCGATATAATACAGTGTCTATAAATAACAATTTAATAATAAGCAATGCTTAAAATAGATCAAAGATTACACACATATGAGTAATTCTTTATCATAGGTCGCGTTCCGATTGAGAGTTTAACGCCGCGTTTTAAAAACAATCGTTTATCCTAACTATCCTACTAATATTATAAATGTGAAAGTTTGTGTGTTTGTGTGTTTGGATGTTTGTTACTCAATCAGGCAAAAACGGCTGAATGGATTTGGATGAAATTTGGCAAACAGATAGCTTATAACCTGGATTAACACATAGGATACTTTTTATCCCGATGTTCCCACGGGATCGAGACTTACGCGGGTGAAACCGCGGGGCGCAGCTAGTCATATTATAAATGCGAAAGTGAGTTTGTTTGTTACGCTTTCACGCTAAAACGGCTGAACGGATTTGGATGAAATTTGGCTCAGGGGTAGACCATGACCTGGAATAGGACAAAGGATATTTTTTATCCCGATATTCCCACAGGACTACGCGGGTGAAACCACGGGGCATAACTAGCTTTTCTATAGTTCGAAGTTTTTGTTTAAGAATTTATTAAACACATGAAGAACTGCAGTTCGATTAGCTCGATGTCAAATAGATGAAGATTGAGACCTTTGCTATTTAAATTGTTTCATAATAATCAATCTGCCTAGCCTTTTCACAACTATGTTGGGGTCGGCTTCCAGTCTAACCGGATGCAGCTGAATACCAGTATTTTACATGGAGCGACTTCCTATCTGACCTCCACAACCCAGTAACTGGATAATACGATACCCCTTGATTAAACTGGTTGTCAGACTCGTGCTTCTGACGACTCGTAACGACTGTCAAAGATCCACAAATGACAGCCGGGACCAACGGCTTAACGTGCTTTCCGAGGCATAGAGGAGTCTCGATATGTGAAAATGGTCACCCATCCACGGACCAACCCCGGCAAGCGTAGCTTAACCTGATGGATCGACCCGAGCGGCTGTTATTACTTAGCCACGAGCTCCTGTTTTATAATAATATCTAGAATATTCAAAGCTTCGACTTGCTTTATACATTTCAAAAACAAAAAAAACGCAATGAGTCTAATGACACAGTTGATTGAATTTGCAAAATTGTTGAACACATTCGCACTTAAACTCACGCCTTGTTCCCATGGGGCTAGGCAGAAATTACAGAACGCCGCCTGCTACGATCCTCACTCACTACAGTACAATAGAATGTCCATCACGCGTTTTCATACTCAAAGAAACGCACAACAGTAACTAACAGCCAAGTCCGTAAAAACCCTTATTTTTTGTATTACGAATGTAAAATATTTATCTAAACTATAATTTAAAAAGAGAAAAAAATTCAATTTTTGTGTTTGTTTGTAGATAAACTAAGAAACCAATAAGGGATTTAAAAAAAACAAAAATAGAAAGCTAAGCTAAGCTATTATCAGCGAGTAAAAATCAGCTGTTCCCTACATTTTGACGAGCTATGCGAACATAAATATAATGTAGGCAACACCTGTTTTTTTTTTTCACGATTGCAAGTTTGAAAGTTGTCCATAATGACGAGTACAATAGCCTCTTAAGAGATTTCGTGTATAAATAGATACTTACATCTTATATACAAATACAAATGCTCATCTAATAGTATAGGATACATTCTTTTTTTCTAATAAAAAATTTAAAACTCACGCTATAACTTCACTTGCATCAAAATTATAAATTAGCACTTGATTCAAACAACTTGTAACAATATTCTTTAAATTAGCTTCCGTTTCTCACTTATTTGTTCAATCCGTGGACAACAGTATGTTTAACTATTTATCTTTAGAATATTAGTGTATCGCCTTAACATGTAACTGTATTTTGTCCCTAATAAATAAAATAAAATATTTATTTATTTATTAAAACTTTATGCACAAGTAAAAACTACTGTACAAAGGCGGACTTAATGCCTGAGGCATTTTCTACCAGTCAACCTTAGGGTAATGCAGAGACTGACATGGCAGGTGCAACATAAGATAATACATATAACTTGAAAATAATGAATAATAATTAAATAAACATACATACATACATACATAAACATAATAAACATACATAGATACATACATATGAACAAAATAAACTTAGTTGGGAGAAATAACGACTGGTAGGGGAAAAAACGAATCCAGCAAATTAACGCTGGGATGATTATGCCAACTTCTTACGAATACGTTCACGTGCCTTCACAAATCAAATAATTCTTCAAATATTTAAGTAATCCTTATCCAACTAAATAATATGTAGTTTCATAAATTTATAACCTGGATTTTTACATAGGATTTACTACTTTTAATCCTGGTAGTACGTTCCTGTGGGATATTTTCCGAAATCCACGCGAAGCCGCAGTCAAAGATAGTTTGTAATATTATCGATTATTTCTGAGAAATGGCGGGACGTTTAATTAAGATATCAAGGTTAAATAACTTAACTTAGTGCGGCGGCGATAGATATTAGCAGCATAATTGGACTGATAACCTAGCCCATCCCAGACGCTGGTCATTTAAGGCAATGACGACCAATCTAGACGTGTCAAAACTGTGTGACGACCGACGCGACGATGACGGCACAATATAAATTGTTTGATTATGTAATGACGTAAGTTGAGGCGTCTTATAGCTTGGAAGTGCCCTGACTTTTTAATCTTTCCGAATCTAGTCCTAATTGTAATACTAACTTAATATTATAAATGCCAAAGTAAGTTTTTAGCGTTGCGTACCCAAAGGGTAAAACGGGACCCTATTAGGTACTAAGGCTCCACTGTCTATCTGTCTGTCTGTCCGTCTGTCACCAGGCTGTATCTCATGAACCATGATAGCTAGATAGTTGAAATTTTCACAGATGATGTATATCTGTTGCCGCTATAACAACAAATACTAAAAACAAAAATAAAATAAATATTTAAGGGGGCTCCCGAACAACAAACGTGATTTTTTTACTCGTTTTTGCTCGATATTGAAAACGACAACAGGTAGACGCTTGAAATATTCACAGAATATTTAGTTACATATTCTCTTTAAAAATAAATAATTAAATTAAAATAAAACAAATATTTAAGGGGGGCTCTCATGCCACATACGTTATTTTTTTGCCGTTTTTATAGATAATAGTACGGAACCCTTCGCGCGCGAGTCCGACTTGCACTTGGCCGGTTTTTTGGTTACGCTTTCACGCTGAAACGGCTGACCAGATTTGGATGCCATTTGGCACACTCATAGTTTATAACCTAGATTAACCCATTGGATAAGTATCAGGTGTTAATCGAGGTAAGAAAAAAAAAAGTAAAAAAGTTTTTATCCCGGTATACTACATTACATTCCCACGGGATAATTTTCGATATCCACGCGGGCGAAGCCGCTGACAAAATCTAGTTATTTTTATAAACGCAGAGTAAAGTTTATGCCATTCTAAAACCTCGAAAAATGTATGTTAACCAACTACGACAAAAAGTCAACTAAAAAGGTTTAAACAAGGTCAAGACATCACAGACAGACAAATTCAAAATCAGGCGTCGCACGTGTCAAACACATAAACATAAATCGTACAGATTACGTATGACTCCGGATTTTTTGGTGACTTTTTGTCGTAGTTGGGTTTTAGTTTATAACTTTTTTTAATAAATCTTTTATTGGGGGTATATTATATATATATACTTATATATTTTTGAAATGTGCTCATTAAGCCCTTTCATTTGATACCCACCATGCTATCATTAAAAAATGTTTTTTTTTTTACTTCACGACTTTATTTCCCCTTTTTTTATTTTTGAGGGTGGGAAAACATCCAATGACTTCTCCCCTCTGGGCGGAGCGGAAGGGCGTATCAGACTTTTACTGACTAAAACCCACCCGTGTTCCTTCAGTTGCCTGTTGCCATGGTCCCGGTATCCCTTTCGGACTAACCCGCAACCCTGGCAGGCATCGGTCCTAGCGGACCCCGCCAATTGTGCTGACATCTCTTTGAGGCGCGCGTGGAACACGACGCGCCATCGACCCGTGCTTGGTCCTAATCGGCTCGCTTGCGGACGGCGAGCTACCCATTGCTCGCCGTCCGCAAGCCCGCGCCTATGGTGGCCGGGAATCCGACTGGGATGCCCGACGCCCAGGGCGTCTCCAACGGCGGCGGTTAGGGGCGTGAGGGCGCAAACTTTGCCTCTTCCTCACGCGTTCCGCCTCTTCCTTCGCGAGCATTACTGCTTCGCAGAAGGAGGTGACTGCTTCCCATGCCCTCTCGCTCCGTACCATGGCCTGGACCAGGGCCGGACGCGAGAGGTCACCGCCGCCAATCGCCTCCAAGAGGACACGGCGAGGCTCCGCCCAAGCAGAGCAGAGCCCCGCCGTGGCCGGGCAGGTGGGCCTATCTCCACCGTATGCTTCACCGTGTCCTACGGGCGATCCACACAGTGGTGACACCCGAAACAGGAACCTCCCGAAGCAACCGTGTCCGGTGAGGACCTGTGTCAGGCGGAAAGTGAGGACGCCGTGGCGCCTCTCTAGCCACTCCTCAAAAAGAGGGGACTTATCGCCGCAATTGTGGCGTGCCCAGTACTGGGTTGCGACAATCGCACTCTCCATGCCGCCATGAGATCCTGCCGGAGCTCTGTCCGCTGTGGAGCGGGCAGAGCTCCGGCGCTTCATCTCCTCGCGCCACTCCAAGATGTGCGCGAGGACTTACGCCTCCAGATCCCATGATGGTAATCCGGCAAGGAGGCTCGCCGCCTCACGAGAGACCGTGCGGTATCCCCGGGCCAGCCGAATGGCCATGACCCTTCGGGACGCGTTCAACCGGCGCACATAGGGGTATTTTGCCAATTTAGGCGGCCAATATTATTTTGTTTCTTTTTATATATTAAATTTGGTTTTTATATCTTTCATTAGTTGTAAAATCTTTTAGGAGTGCATAGATTTAAAAAAAAAATGAAATTATGAACAGTATGTATTTAAAAAGAAAAACAAAACAAGTATAAAAACCACAAATTATTAAAATCTTATCAAAGCTCTTCGTCAGTCATTTCCTCCGCAGATTCCTCTGAAGAACTTCCGCAGTTGGCATTGGGCTCAGCAGAAAGAAGCATTTCTATTGCTTCTTTGCTATGCGGCATTGATCTTTTATTTGGTTTCGGCCTTATACTCGTAATCAGAGGATCAGAGCTGAGCAATAATCTATTCAGTACATCTAAATTACACTGCTCTCTAGAGAATTTTCTAGCAAAATTGATGCGGTACAAACGGAAGTGCTTGTTCCGCGCCTCTGCTGCTTCTTCGGACATCAATCCTATAGGCAACAGTGCTTTCTCCATGACCGTTGCACCATGGATTAATATCTTGTGCATTGTGGGTGTCATTGGATGCCAGGGGTATAACTCCACATACATTTTGGCGGTATCATAGCCGTAAACAGCAAATTTTTTTAAATCAGCTTTATGGCCGCTAGTGATTACCTCCAAAATCACTTTTATCCGTATAATAAAATTGTAGTCGACACCGGTAATTTCAGCTGCCATCTCTGGATCAGCGAAAAATCTCCTGCTGGTGTTACCATCGTTGGTGTTGCCGAATCCAGCTTTTGGAACATCAACGATCAAGCCCGTTTTCTCTCGGAATTTCGCCTGTATTTCTGCCTTTTTCTGCTTAACAATTTCTTTGTCACTTTCCGATCTTAACTGCCACTTTTGCACGGGAATTTTGTATGACAAATGGAGAATACTCTCGAATAACCGTATTCTAGCGTGCAGTACCGATAGGCCAAACTGCAATGCTTCTGTGTCTACAGTATTTTTGACATTAAGATCATTGAACTGCTTTGAAGTAGCACCACAAATGTAGCATCTCATAGTTGAGGTAGTTGAAGTAGCAGCATTGCATACTTTGGCATCGACCATAGTCAGCGATAATACATGTTTCATAGAAATAGAGGTCTCTCCAAGTACAAATTCGCTATTTATCAAATTATTTATAGCGTCTTCTATGTAAGCGATTTCAGACTTTGTGATATCCACTGTTTCTTTCAAAAATCTAATCCTCATTGGTCGACAGTATCGTGGCGAAGAGGGAGTTGGGTTTTGCCACAGAACTTTTTTGTTTATTCTAGAAAACAATTGTAGTGGAACAAAACAACTTTGAAAAATACTGCTATCAAATGAGTCTTCATCTTGCCTTTTTTGTTTAAATTGCGCTTGTTGAGACCCATCACATCCCCACTTTGAAATCAGCGTCAATGATTTCCGCTCTTCTTCAGTTAATTCAACTAATATATCCTGCAGATATGTAGACAAACGTTTAGCTGTGTGATCCAATAAATGTTGCAAGTTAATTTCAGCACATGTTTCAGTTACCCGATAGGATTCTTTTCCCGGATAACAAGCTTTTTTCCATTGCTGTAATATGGTGTAACTTGGGTAATACTTCTTGTTAGTACTCTTTATTATTTCATATTGTCGTCTTGAGAGGTCGGCTTCCACGAACATTGAGAGGGCGGCCATTGGATCTAGTTGTGACGCTTTTTCGAGCTTTGATTTTTTGTATGCTTCCTGGTATGCTTGGGCTGTCTGCGGAGAGTTTGTTATGTCTTTGAGAATACTCGACGCAATTCGCTTTCCATAACTTTGAAGGGACGTTTGAGCAGCACACATTAGCACATCTTTTTCAACAGCACTGCGCACTTCCATTGTCTTTCTGCGTTTGCTCCTTTCGCTGGATTCTTGAAATGATTTTGTTGGTCGACCAGAAGAACGCCGTTTTATCATTACTATTTCGAATGTCCCTTCTAACCATTTTTCGTTTTTTTTAAGGAAAAGTTTCTCTTTCTTGTGCGCTCCTGTCCACCTTTTTTTAAACTGGGACTTTAAATAAGAGAACTTATGCTGAACTTCCTTCATTTGCTCTTTACAATATTCATCTTGCGATAAAATATATCTCTCAATATAACTCAACTTTTCGTCAAAATTTGGCAACTCTTGCTCTTGCATTTTGTCAAAAAGAAATCTACGCGTTATTACTCGAGCCCCTGAGTTACCCGCGGATCCTGAAACGAAACAAAAAACCGTTTAAAGTAAATTAAAATAAAAAATTAAATCACGTGGTTTTTTAATGTCGCCTTTGAAACCCCAAGAATGTCAACTTCACGGGAGATCACGGTCAGTGTTGATTTGATAACTGAGTACAAACACTCTTGTTTCATTTGCAATCTACTAAACAGCTGGGACGCACCCTGAAGTATAACAAAAACCTTTTTGAAAATAAAAAAAGGGGTAATTTTACAATAATTTTGAGTACTGTTTCGAACCTCAAAAACATTATGAGTTATTCGAAAAAATTACATAAAACTAATATATTATAATGTGTTCTTACCTGATGTACTCGAATCCATCACAGTTTTATTTAAAGCAACTCCAGAACAAAAAATATTCACTGTTTAAATAACTGTTTTTCACAATTTGCCAAAATGGATACGTGTACTTAGCAGAACGATCGCATTCCGACTGAGACACCGGCGCGGGCGCATACAAATGGGTATCAGGAAGGGTCGGCTATTGTTCTATGTCTATTCAACATTGTCAAGTAACACTTTTTTTCTACCTGAGACAAGTTTTAAGAAATCGATTTATGGCCGCCTAAATTGCTAGAATACCCGTATGTGCGGCGGGCTGGCCGCAGCAGACTTTATTTCCCCTGGAGGGCGCATTAAATGTGACGTCACATAGCTTATAACCAGCGATCAAGACGCTTCCAACGATACCTTATTTGTCAAATTATGATGAGTAGTTTAGAAGTTATGAGGGAACAGATGAACACACATACATTCTTACATACATACCGGTCAAAATCATAACCACCCTTTTTGCTTCGCCGTAGTCGGGTAATGAAGAAAGAAAGATAAAACAGGAAAAGTAAAACAAAAACAACAGTAAGTAAACAAAATTAATAATTAAGTCCTGGACGAGGTCAGATAGGCTATCTCAGAATGGTGCCGTAATCTGAAGTTCATTATACCTACAGCAGGCGTAGCATGAGCACCGTTTTGTCGACGGAAGAGTAGACAAAAATGACGTTTCCTGTAGACAGTAAACAGTACGAGACGGCAGCAAAATAGAAAGAGTCAACTACACTTTTTACGAAATTCACTCTTTTACATAATTCGACTCAGAATTCTTCGTTTTATCATAGGATTTATCGGTTGTCAGTGTGATTTTGACAGTAAGGATAGAAAACTTTCTTCCGAAATAGTCTACATATAAAAAGACGTAGACAAAGATCGTTAGAAATGAAAGACAAAATGACAGATTGTAGAAAGATTTCTACGGTGGATGTCAAAAATGAAGAAACGAACTGTCACTTTGTATAGAAAAAGCTATGTCTATTCTTCGTAGAGATAGAAAACGCCATGCTACGCCTGCAGGTTGTAAACTTTATTCACGTGTATTATGGAGGATCTTTTTGATTTATATATAACAGTAAAAATAACACCATATCGAAGGAGCTCGTGGCTAAGTAATAACAGCCGCACGGTTCGATCCATCAGGTTAAGCTACGCTTGCTGGGGTTGGTCCGTGGATGGGTGCCCATCTTTACATATCGAGGCTCCTCCGTGCCTCAGAAAGCCCGTTAAGGTTGATGCGCTAGGGTAGCCCGCGAAATTAAAATTTTCTTACGTTTTTTGCAATTTGCAGGTCAGTATCAGGTTGTATGTTGATCTAAATATTAGTAGCGCTCGTAACAAATATGGATTTACAGAATTATAAACATTAGAATCAGCAATACTGGCCTATGTCCAGCAGTGGACGTCTTTCGGCTGAAATTATGATGATGAAGCCAGTAACTGGGGTATTAACGACTGGCAAAAATCTACAAATGACAGAATAATTTATAAGGTGGTAAAATGATTACTTTACAAACTTTAAGAAGTGCTTTAGACCATCGAACTGAGTAACTTTTACTACGGGACCAACTTTGAAATCGCGAAAAAAAAAGCTGTATGGGACTGACAAAAACCGGGTATGACAAAATGAAAAATACAGGTATTCCTCAAAAAAAGGCCCCTTTAAAAAATTTATAAATAAATCAACATTTATTTCAGAATCACTTCCATAAGTAGGATTTTGGTAATTTATGTTCAATTCTCATGTAGTATTAACGCCTCACCCTTCCGGTTATTCCGGTTATCCAACCCAAAAAATCCACCCTACGCTAAGGCGGATACTCGGAAACTTACTCGTAAGTCCGAGAATCCACCCTAGGCGTAGTTGGAAAAACGAAATTTAAAGGATTAGGGTGGATACTCGGAAACGTGTGTCCGAGAATCCACCCTAATAAACGGAATAACCCGTAGGGAAGAGGGAGCAAGTCTTTTGAAATTTCTCAAGCACGAATCCATACTCCGAGCTGCTGATACTGCTGCATCAGTCATCATATATACACGAATTCATTTCGGGGGGGGTTGCTGATGTTGCAGGAATTAATTCAATACAAAGCCAGAATCGATAAAAATACAGTACATATGCGTACTCTTACTGCTTCTGTAGATTATAAAGTATGCCTAGATGCGAAATAGATTACAATTATCTGTATGGAGAGGGTACGGAGGTAGCCTACGGGGAGTCGTTCTCTGGATTGAGATTCTAGTTTCTCACATTACGGGGGGGGGGGGGAAGGACCCCCCCCCCCTGCCTACGGCCCTGCTGTAACATAACCCTTATTTTGGGACCTTACAAAATATATGGCCAGAGAAACATACACTACCGGAATTCTATCCTACTTTGGTTTACCCTGTTCCTAAGGAAAATAGGAAAATCCATGACGATACATTATAGTTTCTTGTAATGGAAACCACCGTTCCTATAACAAGTATAAAACCTAATAAAACATTTAAATGAATGGGCTGCGCTCATTAGTATTACGATGGCATTCGTTTCATTCTAAAGGTATATTCACACATCCATGCCGTAGCTCTGAGAGGTGGCGATTTTGTAGTAATATATTTTTGGGTAGCATACAAGCAGACGCTCCATCTGGTGGTAATAGTGCCCCCGCCTATGAATGTTTTGCTAAAGCAGAGACATTTCAAATGCGTTGCGATCCTAAAGGCAATGCTGGAAAGTCTCATGTGTCAGCTCAGACCAAACGAAAAACCAAGACGAAGCGCTACGAACAATACAGTGAAGCATGCCAAAACTACACCTCCGCTCTGTGCATACACGCTCACACGCACACATTTACAACCATTTACAATCAAACTACACCTCACTAAGTGCACACATGATTATGAAATTGGTCTCACGGCACTGTTGACAGCGTCTTGCCAGCTATAACACTTACAATTGCTACAAAACCTGAAATCGCGAAAAAAAAAAACAATTGTTCCGTACATTTATGTTCGCATAGCTCGTCAAAATGTACGGAACATCCGATTTTTATTCGCGATTTCAGGATTGAACATCTTTCACTAATGGCCATTAGTGAAAGATGTTCATAATGATAAGTACAATGACCCCTTAAGAGATTTCGTGTATGAAAAGAGGCACCTTATATCTGTACACCGAAGGCAAACAATAATAAGTCATATGCTAATTATTCAGTGCACATGTTTCAAGTGTCAATTTGAACACTAGTCACGAATGTCACTTGACTACATTGTGTGAAATTCTAAGTAACATTTTATTTGTTGTTTAAAAGTAGATTAGTAGGTAGTTTTTTATTACAAAAAGATATTCATAAAAAATAATGGACTTGGGATAGTATACCTCCGGTATACAGATATGTGTATATATATAGCTTCCTTCCGCGAATGTATTATAGGTATTCTCCAATATGAAATCGGTCGCACATTTGGCCTTATAGGTAAGTGCAAAGCTTTATTAGCGGATGCATCCTCATCCGATACGATGTGCAGATAGGCAATTTACATGCACATATTATGTGAGTACAATTACGAGAATTGATAGGTACTGTAATAGTTTTCTGCATAACATCGTCATTCATGATTCATGATTATACATTATAAATTAATCGGGAATTTTGTATTACAATGTCTCCCGTATCTTATAACGATCTTTTTCCTGATCAATATGACTCCAAAAATGGGCGTCATTGTAAATTGTGGTAATACAATACCACAAAAAGGTGACAGCACTTATTTGGACGTTAATAATGATACATCCAGCCTTAAAAGCTATTGAAAGGGAAGGAAATACAACCGACGAATGACTGAGACGATAACGATCTAGAAATTCAAAGTTTTTCTAAAATTCATTTCGCCTTATTTAGGTACGATAGGGTTCTTAGTCATCGTCAGGAGGAGCTCGTGGCTAAGTAATAACAGCCGCACAGGTCGAGCCATCAGGTTAAGCTACGCTTGCCGGAGTTGGTCTGTGGATGGGTGACCATCTTTACATACCGAGACTCCTCCGTGCCTCGGAAAGCACGTTAAGCCGTTGGTCCCGGCTGTCATTTGTGGATCTTTGACAGTCGTTACGGGTCGTCAGAAGCTCGAAAGTCTGACAACCAGTCTTACCAAGGGGTATCGTATTACTCAGTTACTGGGTTGTGGAGGTCACATAGGCAGTCGTTCCATGTAAAATACTGGTATTCAGCTGCATCCGGTTAGACGGGAAGCCGACCCCAACATAGTTGGGAAAAGGCTAGGCAGAAGAAGAAAGGGTTCTTAGTCATCATGGGACTAAAAAAGAGTGATGAATATAAACGTTGATGGATGGAGAGGGAGAGGAAGGCCAAAGAAACGATGCATTGAATGAGGAATGATAAGAAAGAGAAGAGAGTGAATGATAGCGTGACGGTTGACAGGGGAGAATGGAAAGAGAAAACGTGTTGCGCTGATCCCATGTAACATAGAATAAGGACAGGCAGATGGGTAATTATACAGGGTTATTGGTAAAACACCAACAACCTCTTAAGGAGTCATTGTACTCATCATTATGAACAACTTTTACTATGGGACAAATATGAAATCGCGATAAAAAAAATCAGCTGTTCCGTACATTTTGACGAGTTATGCGAACATAAATGTACGGAACAGCTGTTTTTTTTTCGCGATTTCATATTTGTTCCCATTGTAAAAGTTGTTCATAATGATGAGTACAATGACTCCTTAAGAGGTTGTTGGTGGTTTACCAATAACCCTGTACAGGTACTAGTGCTGTAAATGATTCGTTCCCACTGCTGGGACACAGGCCTCCTACCTGTGAGAGGAAGTGGGCTCTAAACCACTACGAGGGCCAAGTGTGGGATGTCACATGTCTTCGAATATTTTCCTTCACTGTTCGTGAGAGCAGTGGTGATGAAATAAATTAATTACACAAAGCAACTGAAAACACGGCGAGATAAAAGCTTAGTCTCTCTTTTTTCACGACTGGATTACTTAGGTAATAGGTACCACAGTCTAACGTAATTATTATAGATAAAGTTTATAACTAAAGGTCATCATCATGGAGCGACTGCCTATCTGACCTCCGCAACCCAGTAACTACTGGCTGTCAGATTTTAGGACTTCTGACGACGCGTAACGATTGTCAAAGATCCATGAATGACAGCCGGGACCAACGGCTTTTTTTTTTATGCGTAGCCGAAGGGCTTGTCAGACTTTTACTGACTAAAACCCACCCGTGTTCCTTCAGTTGCCTGTTGCCAAGGTCCCGGTATCTCTTTCGGACTAACCCGCAACCCTGGCAGGTGGGACCAACGGCTTGACGTGCTATCCGAGGCACTAAGGAGTCTCGGTATGTAAAGATGGTCATCCATCTACGGACCAACCCCGGCAAGCGTAGCATAAACTGATGAATCGACCCGTGCGGCTGATATTACTTAGCCACGAACTCCTAACGAGTTGATAACTACAGGTAGGTAAACCAACAAAAATATTGTGGTTAACCTAGGTAGGTTAACTATAAGTCAAGTAGGGTAATAGGTACCTACACGACTTGTTATTTTCGTTTAAAAAAACACTTTAATTATGAAATTAAGATTTGAGCAAGGTGACTATTTACCTGCCTCTTGAAACATAACAAAAACAGATTTAATGATAGCTAGTACGTTGAAATCCGTATTTTTAATCGTATATAGTCCAGAGATTACCAATTAACCTTACCGACACTCTTAAAGCAGGGGGCTACCACCACCGCTTACAGCGGTTCAGTGTAGGAAAGAGATGAAGCTCAACAGCAGGCGTAGCATGAGCACCGTTTTGTCGACGGAAGAGTAGACAAAAATGACGTTTCCTGTAGACAGTACGACGGCAGCAAAGTAGAAAGAGTCAACTGCACTTTTTACGAAATTCACTCTTTTACATAATTCGACTCAGAATTCTTTGTTTTGTCGGTTTTGTCATAGGATTTATCGGTTGTCAGTGTGATTTTGACAGTAAGAATAGAAAACTTTCTTCCGAAATAGTCTATCTACAAAAAGACGTCGACAAAGATCGTTATAAATGTAAGGCAAAATGACAGATTGTAGAAACATTTCTACGGTGGATGTCAAAAATGAAGAAACGAACTGTCACTTTGTATAGAAAAAGCTATGTCTATTCTTCGTAGAGATAGAAAGCGCCATGCTACGCCTGCAGGACGTATAGCTCGATCTCTTTTCCCCATGAAGTAAGATTAAAATAATACTGCTTTAAACGGTGGTGATAAGCCCCCAGATCAATGTGAACATGGAGTGAAAGTAGGTAGCTAGAGTAACTAGGTACCATGGTTATTTCTAAAATATTATTGCCGGTCGGTGCATCATGTCTCTTTCTTCCATACTTCTCTATTAGTCGTCATCTCGGTAGTCACCCCATTTCTAGCCATAACATCTTTCACACATTTTATAACTATAGGTCAATCAATCTGCCTAGCCTTTTTCCAATTATGTTGGGGTCGACTTCCAGTCTAACCGGATGCAGCTGAATACCAGTAATTTACTTGGAGCGACTGCCTATCTGACCTCCGCAACCCAGTAACTGGGCAATACGATACCCCTTGGTAAGCCTGGTTGTCAGACTTTCGGGCTTCTGACGACCCGTAACGACTGTCAAAAATCCACGAGTTACACCCGGGACTCGGGACCAACGGCTTAACGTAGTTTCCGAGGCACGGAGTAGTCTCGCTATGTATTTTTTAAATGTTGTTTTTATTTCTGCATGTGTACACATATTTGAGCAAATAAATTGATCTTATCTTATGTAAATGGTCACCCATCTACAGACCAACCCCGAAAAGCGTAGCTTAACCTGATGGTTCGACCGATGCGGTCAATACCTACTTAGCCACGAGCTCCTCCTTACGCTTACATTTACTCCTAATTAGATCCTACTTCCTACTAATAAATTAAAAGTCCGTGGGTTTATAAACATCCTGTATAGCAACAAAAAAAGTCCCATGAATCTCCGTCCACTCTAAACTTAGTTCCGCTTTTTATATTAGGTAAAGTTTTGATTTTTCCAACATGAAATTGACGTACGAAAATTCAAAATTATTCCTTGGTACCTATCTAGTTGGATAAATTGGCTCTAAGAGCGGCGATTCCCTTATTTTTTAAAACGTCCGCATTCATATCTCTGTCTCAATCTGACAAAAAAATCCTCCAGGAATTTCCATAAATTTTTGACAAGTTTTTGACATTGACTGTCGCTGAGCCGCTGAGATGAGATTGCGCCCTGAATTTGAAAGTTTTTATTACAAGAATTTTATTGGCCTTCTAATTTCGAAACTGAAACTTTTTTAGTGAAAACTTTTAGTGAAACTCAAATTTTAGTGTTTCAGTTCATTTTAGTCTAAAATGACATACTTATCACTTTTAACTGACTTACAAAAATATTATAAATTAATCAGCGCCTGTCACTACTCTATGAAAGTTTAGACGTGATTGAAAACTTGCCTACTAAAATTACTTACGTCAATTTACGTCAGGCGCTGATTAATTTGACAGGACTAAACTAAAATTTATCTTCTGTCCTTTTCTTAATGAAATAGAAAGAAAAAGATGCACTGAACATAAATTTAGTTTAGTTTGTGAACAACAGAATCGGCACCACTTATTAAATTTTGTCAACCCCCATTGGAAGTTGGCGTGAGTTTATATATAAAACACAAGCTAAATATTAAGTAGGTACATAATTTTATTTGTCGTGAAAATAAAAGTGAGTTCTTCATTTAAAAAAGCTCAAACTTCACGTAAGTTTTAACACATTTGAATTTCGCGCGCATTGTAGAGCTCCAATCAATCTCAATTAATGACATGACAGCTATCAAAAATAATTTTCTGCACATGGTAAAAATATTTTTTCAATGCACTAAAATTAGGTGAAAAAACAATTAAAGAAGAAGGAAAAGGCCTATGAGTAGGTACGGGCATAATATAAATTTAAAAGAAAGAAAAATTTAATTCCGACAGTGCTGCTACATTAAAAAAAAAAAAAAAGTACTTACATTAAAAATAATCTGAAAACCACAAGCTGCACAAGACTGGCAATGACACTGATGTTATCCATATTGTTAGTATCACTCCACTTTTTGGTGTTAGTGCTGCCGAACCAAAAGCTTATCACAAATTGAAGCTTGTTTGGTCTAGTCCATAGTTTTTATACGGGCCGTCTCAACGAGGCTCACCCGAAACTTGAGAGATCTTAGCAACTCATAAAATATTATAATCTGGCAATAATTATTTAAATAGAGAATTATCTCGGTTCATTTGTAGTCATTAGAAAAGAGTCTCAATTTTTTTTATTTTTCTTATTATCATATTATCACTTTTCCTTTTTTCATCTTTGAACCGTGACACCCCGTCATAGGTCATCATAATATTTTCATAAAATTATATTCTCACACAATTATCACAGATTCAAAGTCAATGAGAAATCAACATTAGTACGTTGGATTATGTACTAATATAGAATACAGATGTAGCATCTAAGTGGTAATTTAATCGTAATTACTTTGTTCTGCAATATTCTAGGTTACCGCGATAAACACGTTCGAGACAGACGAACGCCTCGTAACTTTATCATTATGGAGTCTCATCTGCATTAATAAGACTCCTAATTTACACCCTCGCTTCGTCATCAATGGTTTTCCCAAATCTACTGTAACTGAAATTCAGCTGCTGGGTAGTACTAAGGAAAGCGCCATCTATTATGTCTAATTCGAAACATCAACTGTTAACGTTAGTACTTTATATATTGACAGATGACGCTAGGCGTGATGTAAAATGTAACACAAAAACCGGCGTTTCTATCAAAAATTCAAGCTCATAAAGCAGCCAAAGACGGGTTAAGAAATCCTTCAAAGTAAGAGTTAACAGAGGTATTTTCTGGGTTCATACGCTCGTTACATTGTAGGTACTAACTTCATTCATCGCTTTCCATAAAAAGAGTGGCAATTTGGTAGCAATAGCCAATACCACTGCCACCTCTCACGATCAATCAGAATCGGAATCGGTTTGAAACAAATGACTAATCCGATGCTTCTTAAGTTCAAAAAAAGAATCTGCTCAACAACGTAACGCAATGAATGTTGTTGAACTGTCAAAATGAAACAAATTAGGTTACGAATACAGCTTTTAGCAACGCTTAATCGTTATAGTATGTATATTTTAAATAAAATTACTAAAATACCGACTTTCTTTATTTCTTTTCTCACCGTAGGTGCGAAGGTGTAGGTCTCACGAGCTACATAAAGTCATAAAACTTATTTACTTATAAAGTTTTTATTTTATGTAACATAATAATTTTATTTCTTTGAGATAACACTTATAAAATCTGCAAAAACGAGGTAAAACCCACTTGTTTACACACAGTGTTATTGTCAAAACAGTAGGTAGTATTAAAAGTGATAAAGAGCTCGTAGCTCGTACAAAAATGGTCCAAAACTGTTGTTTTCACGACAAAAAAATTACCTACTACAAAAAAAGTACATAATATTTATTGTACTTTACCATAAACAATGACGCCCCACATTACATCCTACTGTGAAAATTTCAACTGTCTACCTATTACGGTTCATGAGACGCCCGCTGTCAGACAGACGGACGGACGGAAAGCGGCGGCTTAATAATAGGGTTCCGTTTGCCACCCCTAAAAAGCCCCACCCCTAAAAATTATGCCCTCTCACTCACACATTTAAGACAGTTATACTGTGCGAGTGAAAGGGCATGATAAGCACATTTTTTTTTAAATTTTTTTTTATGTATTTATTTATATTACTTTACAGAGGTGTTACTTAATTCTAAAACTCGCCAAACTTTTTACTTTTTTTTTTTTTTCTTTTATTTGTTTGACCGCCACTTTCAATTCGTTTCGTGGTTAATAAAGTAGGTATTAAATTAATAATTATTATTATTATCAACTGTATAGTAGCACGTTGCATAACAGTGTAAAAAATCAGACAACAACAAGCTATCGAGAGTTATCACAAGGCCTAACCTAACCTATTATAGGTAAGTATTTTTTGTTTTCATTGGATGGCAAACAAGCCGGCGATATCAGAACTATGCAATATCAGACATCATAAATACATTGTCTTGTCATCCTAGAGACGAAACTGGAAAATGCCTCGGGTGGTAGGTACTTTTCCTACGAATTTGTACAAATTATAAAGCTAATTATTGGAAACATCGCGATGTATGAGAAAAAAAAAACTAACCGACCTCAGCCCACCCCTTCGGAGAATACAGGCGTGTGAAAAAAAACAATTTTTAATGAAAGGTAAATACAATTTAAAAAAAAAAATTGTTAGAATATGTCTCATTGTGATTGGTCAACATTAATTTTAAATTGTGGCAATAACAAATAATTTGAAACCGGGAGTCACCCAGTAGTACTACCTAGATAAAGTCTTGTGAGTCTATCGCATAAAGCCTGAAACACATGTATTCCTTCCTATCAAAAGCGAATTATGAAAAACAAAATGATATATTTATGAACTACTAAATTAATTACGTTACGATGATAAAATAAAAAAAAATCAGAGTTTGAATTATCGGTTTCTACTAAAACGGCTGAATAGTAAAATTCCTTGGACGCTTAGAAATAATTTTGCCTGAAGGTTGGCTAAACTAACTGTCAATTCTGTGTTGCCACTACATAAACAATGACAGAATCTAGGGAGACAATATTTCTAAAATATGAAATTATTTTAAGTAATTCAAAGATCCGTGGGGTGTACTGTAACTACGAAAAATTAAAAAGGCCAATTAAAGCACAGTCACACCATCACAGTCACTCTACCACACCGCTGTTATTTAGACTCTACCGACCTATAATATTTTATAAAATTGTTTAATTGATTTTTCTTAAGATCCTGTAATTCTGTTATAAACCAGAAACCTATGTCAAATACAATGTACTATACACGTATACCTTCCAGAATATGAGCTCTAAAATGGTGGTGATAACCGCATCAAAATACAATGGGTAGTTTAGAAGATCTGCGTGGTCACAAATAGCGGCACGACGATACAATTTATTTATTTTATGTATAGCAGTACAGCATAGCACAAATATGAAAAGATATTGCAAAACAAATTAAAATTTACTTTAAAAAAAAAAACATTTTATTTTGAAGATGTAGTGCTTGGTAGATTTTAAATTAGGCTATGGCAACCCAGCAAACTCACGTCATTCATTACAATCAGTTCGAAGTTCGGTGTACTAATCGGTGTGTCTCGCTTGTTTGTTTTGTTTACGTTTTATTTTCAGTTAAAAACTTTTCTAACGCCGCCGTCCTTTGTTTACATTAGTACACTAATTAACACGAGAAACGGTCAAGTGTTGTGCATAACTGTGATATCTTATGTAATTGTATTGCAATTATTTGCATGAGTTTAGTCATCGTTCGTGAATTTTAAGTTCTGGTTTTCTGTTTTTGTGAAATTTTCGTGTATTTAGCAATATAATGCGACTTCCGCATTGATCCTGAGGCGGGTGGAGGTTAGTGTTATTTTTTTTATTGATTTTCCGATAACTGGTATTGATAAAACGTGTGACATCCAACTTTTTTTGTCTTTTTTGTTTTGTCATTGCTTTTTTTCTCTGTCGGCGCGGTTGACCTCGATTCTCTTTTTAAAAGTTAACTTTTCTGTTAGGGTGATTACAATCTTAAATAATCTGAACGTGTTTGTTATTCTTTTTAGCAATAAGTATTGCGTTACGTTATTGCATTTCGAGAGGTATGAAATTGATTTGAAACTATAACAACAAGACTTATAAGATAAAAGTTGTTTGTCAGAAATATTACTGTTAATTTAATCAAAATAAAATACTGTCTTAGAATATATCCTTTGAAGGACTAACATATACTTGAATGCACAATTTCTAATGTTTTAGAAAGTTTTCATTAAGTACCTACTTAGGTACTTACAAACCAACTTTAAACAAATCTCATCAGCCTGGGCCTAAATATTGTTTTTAGTCCTTTAAAAACCGGCCAAGTGCGAGTCGGACTCGCGCACGAAGGGTTCCGTACCATTATCTATAAAAATGGCAAAAAAATCACGTTTGTTGTATGGGAGCCCCCCTTAAATACATGTTTTATTTTAATTTAATTATTTATTTTTAAAGTGAATATGTAACTAAATATTCTGTGAATATTTCAAGCGTCTACCTGTTGTCGTTTTCAATATAGAGTAAAAACAATCAAAAAAATCACATTTGTTGTATGTAAAAAATATTTATTGTATTCTGTTTTTTAGTATTTCTTGTTACAGCGGCAACAGATATACATCATCTGTGAAAATGTCAACTGTCTAGCTATGTGACAGATGGACAGACAGACAGCGGAGCCTTAGTAATAGGGTCCCGTTTTACCCTTTGGGTACGGAACCCTAAAAATGAATCCTGTTTAGTACTGTAGGCATATTTCATAAAAGGCACCTACATTTGTAAATACATAATATCAGAATTCGTATTGGGGTCCATCCCTATCTTAAATAAGTAAGTAATAGTTGTACGTCATTCATTTTGTGATTCGCTTTACCTTTATTTCATCAAGACTGCTCTCAAAACGGTGAAGAAAAACATTGTGAGGAAACCGTCATACCCTAAAACTAACACTTCAAAGACATGTGACATCTACCAACCCGCACTGGGCCCTGATTTTATTTAAATCATGTCTATAGGCATTCAGTGTCCCACAAATTGTTAATCAACGTACATTCATCCTCTTGGAACTCATCCTCTCGTCATATTAATCTTTTAAAACTCACAAAAAGCTAAGAACACTAGCCTATTTTCTTTTAAGAAAAACTTAGAACAAACTACCGCATAAGTACATAATATCACAACAAATAAATTGACCCACTTGCAAAATTCAATTTTCATCTCGAAAAAGAAAAACAGGTGCGAAATACTGACCAAAAACATGGAAAATCCTTATTTGTCAAACTAAATGTTTGGATTTATTTTAATTTTAACATACAAAACGCATTTAGATTTCATTGCGCCAGTCTTTCCTTACAAGGTGTCCGTATAGTGGGTGTATAATCATGTCCCACACTGTATCCTTGGCAACATCTGTCATATTCACAGTTAGGTTTATAAAATGACGGTTTTTATAGTCTTTTTTTCTTTAGAACTCTGTTTGTTGTATTGTCGTGGGAATGGGTTCTTATTTTTGAAAGGATGTGTACAGTAGCTTTGTTATTTTATTATGTAGGATACTTAATTTTCTTGCTTTCATTTAAAGTAGATTTTTATTTTAATATCTAACTAGCGATACTACACTAGACCACCTGAACGTTACCGTTGATGATGAATTTACGCTATCGGTTGAACAAAATGCCTATTACCTAATTACAATTTGACAATATAAAAAATGTACCTACTTACTTTACCACTTCTACGAGATGTCCCAGCCTCTGCTTCACACCGTTTTTACGACTTGACAAAACATATAAATTTCTATAATGTAATTATATTAATTTTATATTTATATAATTTAATTAATTTAATGTATTAATCACATAAACCTTCCGGAATAACTTTTCTAAATGAAGGTGAAAACCGCATTAAAACAGCGTTTACAAGTCTCACACACACACAAGAAATGCAACTTTATATTTATAATAAGTATGTAAGTACTGTTTATCATCCTGTCATTCAAGGTAGATTTTTATTGTATTACTTTTAAAGTTCAAATTCAATTAAAGCAAGTTTTCTTCATTTGTGTTGTTTATTTGTGAATCACTTTGTTTTGTTATTCTACACATTTATTTCTAAATGTGTTTTTTGTTGAATGAATTTATACATACCTAACTTAGAAACTACAATATATTTTAAAATAAATAAGTATTACATTGATGCAATGAGCAATCTAAAATGTTTGTTTACTCACATTTGCGTAGCAATTACCTATTTTTATTTTATACTTACTGTCGCCCACGACTTCGTCTATAATCCAGGATGAAAAGTAGCCTATGTCCTTCTCCAGGTCATGGTCTACCCATGTGCTAAATTTTATCCAAATCAGTTCAGCCGTTTTAGCGTGAAAGCGTCAAACAAACAAAAACCAAACATGCTCACTTTCGCATTTATAATATTAAGTTACGATAATATAATTATTATAACTAATATTTGTTTTGTTTTCCTTTTGTATGCTAAACTCAAGTAGGCACTTTGGTACTTATTTTAGATTTATTCTTCGTTTGGCCCACTGAGATTTATCCTACATAAAAAAATCCTGGGTCATCCCAAACAATGTTTGCTTCGTCCCAAAATATAATTTTAATAATTTTATTCCCGCTTCGTCCTATATTATATTCCTTCTACGGCTCATATTTTTTTTGTATATGCCAAACTTACTTAATAGGTACTTGTTTTTATTTGTTAAGTCAGTTATTTTTATATAAATCTTAGCAATAACACATTTATTTTAATGGCTCTAATACATGTCAAGAAAGCACGCCATTCTATGTTTGTCCTTAGGGTACGAACTAATACCGCTTTCTACGCGAATATAGTGGTACTGAGATTATACAACCACTCGTTTCAATTCCGTTAGTACACTTTGCTATTCTGAATAGTTTTCTACTAGCCAAGTACAATGTAATTATCTTTCTGAGGATATAAAGTTAATTACATAACACCCTTCGAATTTGCGCAGATGGGAATATGGAGAATGTCACGTTGCACAATAGAAGGCCAATTCTGGTACCTACTTAAAAACTGGCCAAGTGCAATTCGGATTCGCACACGAATGGTTCTGTACCACCGTTCTTTTTCGGCGTTTTTTTTCTTAATCCATATTCCATACTAATATTATAAATTCAAAAGTAACTGTCTGTCTGTCGGTCTGTCTGTATGTTACCTTTTCACGCCTTATCAATAAACGGATTTCGATCAAATTTGGCAAGGAGATAGATGGCATCCCGGGGAAGGACATACGCTACTTTTTATCGACATACCACGCGAGCGAAGCCGCGAGTGGAAGCTAGTATTGTAAATTCAGAAAAAAAAAAACGCCGAAACATAATCATATTTCTTGTTTGGGAATTGGGACGCATAGGCCTCCCCCTGGCTCCTCCGTTTGTCACGGCCTCGTGTCTCTAGCCCACAGGGCTCCAGCTGTCTCCACTTGTCAACGTCCCGGCGTTTACGCAGTCTTCCTCTACTTCTTTTCGATCCATCTCTAATTTGCCATTCCGTCACAGCTTTAGACCACTTATTGTTCCTATCGCAGAGCATATGACCAGCCCATCTCCAATCTTTAGTTTCGTTATTTTCCTCAGATCTGTAGCTCTCTCTTCAAAGTAATTAAAACCGGCCACGTGCGAGTCGGACTGGCGCACGAAGGGTTCCGTACCATTATCTATAAAAACGGCAAAAAAATCAAGTTTGATGTATCGGACCCCCCAAATATTTGTTTTATTTTCATTGAATTATTTATTTTTAAAGTAATTATTTAACTAAATATTCTATGAATATTTCAAGCTTCTACCTATTGTCGTTATCAATATCGAGCAAAAACGAGCAAAAAAAACCAAGTTTGTTGTATGGTAGCCCCCTTAAATATTTATTTTATTCTGTTTTTTGGTATTTATTTTTATAGCGGCAACAGAAATACATCATCTGTGCAAATTTCAACTGTCTAACTATCACGGTTCATGAGATACAGCCTGGTGACAGACAGACAGACAGCGGAGCCTTAGTAATAGGGTCCCGTTTTACCCTTTGGATACGGAACCCTAAAAACTACCAACTCCGAACAGCCGGGATCCGCTGGATATGAGAAACACAGGATCGGTGGAAGTAGCAATGCTTGGGGAAGGCCTATGGAAGTCTTTCGGCTGAAATGATGATGATTTCCCCGGACATGGCGTGTACCCAATGTACCTACCTACAATCTAAAGCAATTATAAATTTAAAACACGCGACCTGTCACTTTCTTAAGTTTCCGACTTGAATGTATGTCCGTGACAATGATTAGCATTGCTAATTGTTAGTTAAGGAAACAGAAAAGAACTATGTACTTACAAACCTACGTTGCTTTTACTTCTTACTGAAAATATTTGTAAAATACTTTACACATCATGTTCTTCAAAAGATTCTCGGAGCAAAGGACCAAAAATCAATAAATCTGCCAAAACTTTTCCCAAATATGTTGGGGTCGGCTTCTACATAGTTTAACCGGATGCAGCTGGATACCAGTATTTTATATGGAGGAACTGCCTATCGGACCTCCACAACCCAGTTACTGGGTAACACAAGGACCAAGAAAAGCAATATACATGACATGTGTAGAATCCTGTTAATCCCGTATTTATGCTAATTATAGCACTACACTGGCTCATTACCACACCATGCTGGCCGCTTCACTTTCAACTATTTCCCGCCAATCAATCAATCTGCCTAGCCTTTTCCCAACTATGTTGGGGTCGGCTTCCAGTCTAACCGGATGCAGCTGAATACCAGTATTTTACATGGAGCGACTGCCTATCTGACCTCCACAACCCAGTAACTGGGTAATACGATACCCCTTGGTTAGACTGGTTGTCAGACTTTCGTGCTTCTGACGACTCGTAACGACTGTCAAAGATCTACAAATGACAGCCAGGACCAACGTCTTAACGTGCTTTCCGAGGCACGGAGGAGTCTCGATATGTGAAAATGGTCACCCATCCACGGACCAACCCCGGCAAGCGTAGCTTAACCTCATAGATCGACCCGAGCGGCTGTTATTACTTAGCCACGAGCTCCTCCACTACAACACACACTCAACTATTTCCCGCCATTCGTCGTGAACTGACAGTTGACATTAGTGACAGCGACCTCACTACTGACGTGCATAAGATAGTGTTTACATATCTATTAAATAGATACACTACAGCATGAATAATAAAATAATATCGAATCTACCTCACCTCAACCTCGTTCTCCTCTAGAGGAAGGTGATAGCGATGTTGACTGCCCAGGTTACGCCTGACGTAATACAGTGAAGTGTACGTATTTTATTGTAACCCATTCTCAACACCTTGACTGACATAAGTTCTAGCTGATGTCAGTTATTGTAAGACGTATTTATCGCCATTAAAATAAATCCTTCCACATTCTACACCATCTGCGATGGTGCCATATCTTTAAAATGGGCATAAGTAACATTATTTACAGTAATGTCAATGTCCCCATTTCAAATAAAATAAACAAAATAAAGAAATTTACATAAATTAACTCTTTAACGCCGTTTAAATACATTCTGTATTTTTTAATTACTCAGTGTAATTATACAAGGTACGATAGCTAAATGATTGAATAAAAGATTAGTTTATTATTAGTTTACTTTCCATAATGGATTATATGAAAATGACCAACTCGTGTAGTTACCTACTTATCATCCCACACGGTAACTGATAATAAAAGAGATAGGAGTTAAGGCTCCCACAAACAGGCGCGATATAGCGGTCGCGACAAGAGTTGCACTGCCAGTCGCGCCCGCAATATCGCGCCAGTTTTAGCAAGGCTTTAATATATAAGCATGGGGACTCGTGGCTAAATGATAACAGCCGCTCGGGTCGATCGAAGGTTAAGCAACGCTTGCCGCGGTCGGTTCGTGGAAGGGTCCACTCCGTGGCTCGGAGAGCACGTTAAGCCGTTGGTACCGGCAGTCATTTATAGTTCTTTGACAGTCGTTACGGGTAGTTGGAAGCCCAACAATCTGACAGCCAGTCTGACAACTGGGCAATACCCCGGTTGTCAGACTTTCGGGCTTCTGACGACCCGTATAACGACTGTCAAAGGTCCACGAATGACAGCCGGGACCAACGGCTTAACGTGCTTTCCGAGGCACGGAGGAGTATGTAAAGAACGAGAAAGACAGCCAACCACGGACCAACCCCGGATCGATCGACCCGTGCGGCTGTTATTACTTAGCCACGAGCTCCTCCTTAGAGCACGACTAAACTGAGCAAATGGTATTTGTTTGCCAATATAGACCTAAAGGCACGCACAATGGTCCACCTTAGGGACTAAGTGCGGAAACCAAACCCTAAACATAGGCCTAAAGTTTAATATATTCCAAAGAACTATAAGCTCCTCTATTTTCTAGTCCTAGTTCTGAAATACTTCGTCTTCCTACTTCGCTATGAGTCTATAATTAACAGAATTGGGTTCCAACGCATCCTGCAGCCGCGGCCTAGTTTCACACGTGTTTAAGATATCAAGTCGATCTCAATTGAACACTGTTCCATTAGTGTTGGTGTGAGAAAAACGCATTGGACTTGTGAAGATTTTATTGAATGTCACGTCTTTATTGTGAATTATATGTTCTGCTTTAATCGTCATCTTGGAAGAGTAAGCTTACTGAAAGCTCGCTCTTCCACAATGATATTCAACTTGGCTTATAGACCTGCAGCTGCAGAGTTGCTTAATTATTATTGCTCTGCTATCTAATTGCATAACTTATTTTCGTAACCGATTAAGACTAATTTGTTTCATTTTGACAGTTCAACAACATTAATTGCGTTATTTATGTTGTTGAGCAGTTTTTTTTTTAACTTATGAAGCAATGGATTTGGTATTTGTTTCAAACCGATTGCAATTCTGATTGATCGTGTATTACGCAATGCTGAATTATGAGACTCCAGGGACTGATGAAGTCCGCCGCTGGAGACGCCCTGGGCGTCGGGAATCCCAGGCGGATTCCTGGCCACCATAGGCGCGGGCTTTGCGGGCGGCGAGCAATAGGTAGCTCGCCGTCCGATTAGGACCAGGCCCGGGTCGATGGCGCGTCGTGTTCCACGCGCGCCTCATAGAGATGTCAGCACAATTGGCGGGGTCCGCTAGGACCGATGCCTGCCAGGGTTGCGGGTTAGTCCGAAAGGGATACCGGGACCTTGGTAACAGGCAACTGAAGGGCAACGGGTGGGTTTTAGTCAGTAAAAGTCTGACACACCCTTCCGCTTCACCCAGAGCGGGAGACGTCATTGGAGGATTTGCCACCCTCAAAAAAAAATGGACTGATAAGCTGGTGTATTCTAATGGCCTTGCTTGGTAGTATAAGCCAATTTGATGACAAACAGTTGCGTTACCACACTTACCACTATTAAAATCAGGAAATTCCATATTGCGGAGGCCCTAGACAAAGTGACATTCCGTCAGCGATAACGATGATGGAAAAGGCAAAAATGTATAGGACGGAAATAAGCTTTGGAAAAGCTTATGTCAATCCTATTGAAAGTCGTTGTAGAAATACGAAACGCTTTCGAAGCGATTGTCACTTGTCTAGGCCCTCTGGAGTCCATTTTATCAATCGATAAGACATTTTTGTATAGGCGGTCTCCAATATTACCTTTTCGCCAGTCAAGAGATCAATTCGAAAGTTTACTTTCGCCTTTAATCGTCTCAATTCTACTCGATTGTCACCTTCTTCCAGACTAATTAATCAATGCTAACACACAAAATAAAGCTTTATGCATGTAAAAAAAGCCATTAGAAAAATACATATCTCTAAAAAACATGTAGATTGGTGAGCAAAAGGCATTCAACCAATATAGATTCTGCGTTGTTTTGCATACATTTGAATTTAAACCAGTCACGTTTTCAGACGGAATGGCGTTTAAACAAATTGTTTTAACAGTTTCCTTCATGCCTTCATCAGTATTAAGTTTAGGTCTTTAGAAATTGTGCGTCTGTATTAGTAAATATTTTATTAGCTTGATTTCGATGTTCATTCATCTCAATAGAGGCTGTTAGTTCTAATAAGTTTCTAAGTTTTTTATTACCTAATCTGCCTGACCTCGATCTCGCTTGATGGAAAGCGATGAATGAGGTCGAAGGGCCGGCGCACATTTGGCAAGGCGCAGCGCCGCGCATTCGTCACTGCCAAACAAATATCTACCTTGTATCACTTGAAATAAAGTTGATAATAAATAAACTTCCATCAGCTCGAGAGCGCGCCGTAAGCGGAAAGAGGCACGCGTCTCAGGTTATCTATTCTCAACTTTATTTTTAGGCACGCAACGTTGATATTTGTTTAACAGTGACAACCGCGCCGCGCTGCGCCTTACCAGATGTGCGCCGGCCCTAAGATTGAATGAGTGAGCCCAGAAGATGCCTGTTCAGTCTTGCTTTGAAGGCTGTAGTGTTAAGGGTTAAAGGCGGAATGGGAACACGGAGGCTGGCAGAGAGTTCCATACTTTGGTCGTGCTCGTGCGCATTTTAAAGGTATGAGGAACAGGGTGTAAAGTTCACTTATCCTTTATAGAAAAGGGAGGATCCTCCGACAAGACCCGTGTCGTGTCTGGCGGGCAAATGCCCAATGTTGGAATCTTGTAATTGCTGATCGCGCGGTAAACTCTAATTGCGCGATGCACGATTTTGTGTCACCTCAGGTCTTTGATGCGTAGTTCGTATGTGGCGATATAGGTGCCGCAGCATAATAATAATTTTAATATTTTACTGTTGGCAGTCTTATTGCAGTCTCGTCAATAGTTCCTGGGACATTACGCTTCATAGCTACTTTTGCACTTTTTCAAGACATATCATAGACACTGAGAGGCTGAGACACTTCAAAGTTATGGCAATATGACATCATCCGAATTCCATTCCTTTTGTGTTAGCTATTATTTCCAAAAGTTTTCCTTTTTGGCTTATCTAAAATGGACACTTAGGAAGTTTGCCCATAAAAAGTTCCATGGATCTTCATGGCCCTCACTACCTATTTCGCAGCCCTACTTCAACACGTTTAAACTTGCACGACGCGGTCTAGACGAACCATGATGTCATCACATAATTGCCTGCACGCAGATATATCGAGACCCTGCAGTCTTTACCCACACCACACAAGCCACTCTCACTCTTAAAACAATAGTAGTAATGGCTAATATGGTTTGTTAGAACCTCAGTAGGCGTTAGAAAGTTAAAACTAGCTAAAGATGGTTTCCGAGGAAGATCAGGGGCATTATCTTGACGTAATGATGGATAAGTTGCGAGTGGTTCTTTATTATCATTCTGAGCTGTTCTTGTTTTGCCTAAAGGGGTATTTTTCGTCTCGTATAGCAAGTAAAGTAGACCAATGATGAGTTCATTAAGAATTTAAAACCATGCAACAGCTATGTCTGCATAAACCTCTAACTGTCACTAACGAGACACAATAGAATTTGAATTGTTATCGGCCTTCTAAAGGCCAACCAACAGTTGAGCGGTCGAGAAAAAGATTACTCTACATATAGCACACATGCACCTCACTAGCGTCCATCAGTTCCTGTAGAACTGATGGACGGTAGTGATGGGGCCAAACACGTAGCCAAATTCTGGGCCGAGTTCATTTAGATTGCCATTGACAGAAGCAGAAGCTGAATCGTAAGTTAAACATGACACGGTTTGTGCCTTGTTACTAGTCTTTTTCTTTGGTTCATCCTATTGCTAGTAGTAGGTACCTAGGTACTTGCCTCTTGCTGGAACCATTTCGTTTGGAACGGTCAGTACTTACTTTTCCTAGCTTTAAAAAAAACCTGGAGTATTCCATTCGGTCGACGATTTGCGACGATTTCAGTATTGATAGTGGAAGACATATTTCGAAATTATTAAAAAAAACTCAGCCTATAATGTTCCTAGTGCTAGGACACAGGCCTCTTCTCAGTGAGAGGGAGTGGGTCGTGCGCACAGGCCCAGTGCAGGTAGATGTCACATGTCTTCGAATTATTGGTTCTAGGACATGCCAGTTGCCTCAAGATGTTTTCACCGTTGTGGGAGCAGTAGTGATGAAAATAATGTAATTACACAAAGTAGAGCGCCTATCTAGGATACCACTTGGCCACCACTGGTCCAGAAAAAACCAAACCTCGGTTTAAAGTCATACTCATGATGTAAAATATGTATTTTCCCTGTTGCTAAAAGGAATAGCAAGCATTTGTATCGATCCTATTACGTATGCGAAGACCGTGGTAGGTTTAAAGACCTCACAATAGTCGATAAATAAATCAGCAATAGATTGCAACACCTGGCATTGGCATTATTGTGCGAAATTGAATTCTGAGGTGTTTATGAGCACTTTGTTCGGTGTTATATCAATCTTTCTAAATACTAAATAGACTGGACTTATGACAGTCCTTGTTTTTGGTTGGTTTTATTGTAAATTTACTTAAGTGTACACTTGAAGCGGAAAATATAGTTTTAGGAGGTGGGAACAACATAGGAGAAAAAATACAATAGTTACCCCACCGAGCGCTGGACGCAAAGAATTCAGCTGTCTTTGCGTCCAGCGCTCGGTGTGGTAACACGTCGCGTTCTGGTTTGCAATTGGTCAATCGTCATCCTGAAGATGCCTCGTTGAGAGGTGAAACACGTGTCGATTTCAAACAGGGTTTTTATGACTCTTGAAGAATAGTCAAGCGTCGGTCACTAAATATATCTGCGTCTATTGTATTTTATAATGGATTTCCGCAAAGTCACGTCTGAATCAATTAACTAACATAGGAGAACAGTATCGAAGGACAAAAAGTAACTTTTTTCGATTGTAACTGTATAAGGATTTTTTTTATTTTATGTTAAGCCGGATGCCTGATAGTAAATGCTATACAAAAATAACATTATAATTATACATAATATAGCTGAAGTTATCAAGACTTGTTTCGCTTAAAAAAACAAGTTCATTTTGTAACTGATAACTCTTGCAAAAGCCGGCAACGCAAAAACAACTTTACGTCAACATTATGTTTAACTTCGTACGTAGGTATGTAATTATGAGATTTTTTTTTTAAATTCGACACGGTTTGCCATACCGGCTACCATCAGGGATCAGGGAGATTACCATTACCACGAATTACAATTGCCCGCGCAACGGAAACTGACCAGTACGCGTAGCATGATCACAATAGAAACGGGTTTCGTCGACGGCAGAATAGACAAAATGACAGATAAACAATCACAATCTGTTATTTTGTCTACTCTTCCGTCGACGAAACCCGTAGAAAACCCGTTTCTATGCTAGGTACGCCTGCAGTTTTTAAGCATTGAATCCTATGGATATTACAATGGTTTCAAATATTTGTTTGTGGCAAGTCTCCTGTTCTGAGCTCTTGACAGACAAGTGACAATCGCTTCGAAAACGTTTCCTATTTCTACAACAACTTTCAACACGATTGACAGCTTTTGTCGAGAGCGACGAAAACACAAAATATAATCCAGAACACTGAATACCTACCCGTACCTACATAAATTCTACGATAGCTTATGTCAGTCGTCAGTCCTATACATTCATGCCTTTTTCATCATCGTTATCGCTGATAGAATTTCACTTTGTCTAGGGCCTCTGTTGTGTTTTAACTTTTAACCTACTTAGATTCCTGCTCATGCCGCCAATTATAGATCTTTGTTTAAAATTGCAACATTATGTGGACACACAACTTACAATTTTCCAATACCAAGGCTATCCCCAGGATTTTAGGTAGTGACAGTTACTCTACCTCAACCCTGTTACAATTTCTGTTTTGCAAAACATCCGCTAGCTCTTAAGCCAGCGTAGTAATCCATCTCTGCCTAGTCCACAAGACTGTAAAACAAAGAAAATAACTGCTTTACAAAGTAGCTACTTAACTATGAATAAATAGTCATTGTCTTTAAAGATGGGTGCCCCAAAATCATGACACTCGGGCGCTATTGTTTACAAGTGAAACTGACTGATTTACTTTGGCTTTTCGAAAGTCGGTGACTTGATAATTAAATGCCAACGATCGGTCTTCTAGTCAAGATAGTATCGATTGGGTACTTAAGTTGGCTAATGTTACTAATTATGTGAAACATTAAAAAGGTCAAATGATTAGTTCTCGAGAACGACGAGCTTGAATCAAGAGATGATTAAATATGAATGAGGTTTAAAGACTTTTGGTTCTTGCATTATATGGTATTTTTAACCGACTTCTTCAAAAAGGAGGAGGTTAATCGTCTGTACGTTTTTTTTTTTTTGTGTGTATGTTACCCGATTACTCCGTCCATTATAAATCGATTTTGATGATTCTTTTTTGTTTGGTAGGTCATGCTTCCGAGGTGGTCCCATATAAATTTTATTAATTTTGCTTGCGTAGTTTTTGAGTTAGCTTCAATAGTTACGTATTTTTCCCACTTTGCTTATGTTGATGACATGTTAATTGACTCCGTCACATAGCAGATAACGTTATACGAATTTGTGTGAGGTAGTTACCACAACTAAAAAGTGAAAAATAAAAACTTTTTACAAAAAACAAAAACAACCTACTTCCCAAAAAACACTAAAAAACTGAAAAATAACTTTAATTTCGGAAGTCGGTGGCAAAAAACGAAAATTGAAAACAAACAGACGAATTGAGAACCTCCTCCTTTTGAAGAAGTTGGTTAAAAAGCAGCAAAGACAACGACTTCCGAAATTAAAGTTATTTTTCACTTTTTTAGTGTTGTTTTGGGAAGTAGGTTGTTTTTTTTTTGTAAAAAGTTTTTTTTACAGCTTAATTACCCAGATAGGGTGTAGAAGCAAGATCTTCGACAGTCGTTACGAGTCGTCAGAAGCTAGAAAGTATGACATCCAGTCTCACCAAGGAGTATCATATTGCCCAGTAACTTTGACATTTTGAATATTATGGAAAGCCATAAAAATATACCTACCAGTTTTATATACAAATTGACATTATTGAATATTATATACAAAATGACATGATGATTACTTGTAAAGTATTGTTTTATTGTGAATGTGAGGACTATGTGGATATTTATTTTTCGTTCTGTTAGTTTTAGCGAAGGTCTGGCAATTTGAGAACTTTATGCAACCTACCCAAATGTCCTTTCTTTGGTATTGTTCGTCGAGTCGTTAAGCTCCTTAAAGTCTGAGTTGAGCCCCACTATTACTGACAAATGCTTGCACTGACTGGACAGGTCCACTCAAATCTGTGTGGTTCTTTCCTCAAAAGACCATTTCAGACTCTTATCTACATGGTCCTCATATGGCCTGACCAAGATTATGTCTGGACTTTAAAGGAGACGGTGACCTCTCAGTTTGTTTCGGCCTTTCTTCTCAGAGTAGTCAGATAGGAAACGCCGACCTCATCTAGCTTATTTTTAGAACTTTTTAATATGACGTGTAAAAGTGATTCCAATATCCTATTTACAGAATAAACAATTTCATTTCATTTTCATTAACTGAGTTGTGGAGGTATGATAGGCAGTCGCTCTATGTAAAATACTGGTATTCAGCCGCATCCGGTTAGACTGGAAGCCGACTCCAACTGAAGACTCGTGCAGACTGGCGTGATACCGGTAATTGTTCTACCGTGATGTTTTCTCAGAAATTATTTTCTTAAAGCCTAGCATTTCATCAGAAAACCTGGCGTAATCAATCACTTAGACTTCGGAATGTTTATCTATATAAACAATACTTAATTCTTTATTTCGAAATCTATTTTCAACGCTGAAAATATCTTTCAATCGGTGTGTAACGGTAAACTGTAATGGAATAACAACGCTTGCCAAATGCAACGTCTTATTAGATAACCAGTGAGGCAGAAACTACAGAGCGTCTTTTTTTTTTGTATGGCATCTCGCAGGTCAACCTAGGAGGTTGTCAGCTGGTTAACCGGACTTTGTTGTGGGTGCCTTAATAATTTAAGGCCTCTAGCCAGAGCATGAAACTTATAAACTGAGGGCACACGCTAAGGGCACCCCCTGTGGGGTACGGACCTCAGCTTAGGTCGTCGCTGGGGGAGGACAGCAAGAGACAGGCTGGATCGGATTAAAAAATTCAGAACTTCACCTGCTACGATCCTTTAATACTCCTTTTGCCCTTTTAAGCTGGCGAAATGTTATTTCGAGGGTAGCTTTTTTTGTGACATAGGCATCCATTAACGAGCTAGTTAGGGGATGAAAGTTTTGTATGAAAATTAGAATCAGTATTATGTAGGCAATTAAGCATTACTTTTTGTTTCGGTAAAACATTATGAAAGTAGTGCTTCAGGATTTTCGAAATATCTAAACCAAAAAAGATAAATCATATGAGATGAGAGTTTGTAAATTCAGGAAAGTCAGAAATGTAAAAATGTTGATACGAGTGCTTTTTGACCTTATTATCCTAAATAGTATGAGCACAGGCACAGTCAACCGCACACCCGTGGTAAACACTTTCCTATTGACAGCGCCTTTATGTCATGGCAATAAGAACGGTTTTCGTAGTTCAAGTGTCAACTGTCTTGCGGTTGACGGTACTTATCAGACGCAGTCGTTAAGTTATCTTATTATTGGTGTTCATAATTCAAAATAAGAAATAATGAAGACCAAAGGTTACATATCTATCTATATTCTTAATCAAATTAAATACTTCACAAAGAGTCAGCCAGTCTTCCAAAAATCTCTGCCCAATAGACAGGCTTTAAGTCGTTAAAATGGGTTTTAAATTACTAGTGTTAGTACTTTTAATTAAAATAGTTGTGGCCAAAATAAGGCTCGATGTGAATGTAGACAATGACCAGAAAGTGAACATATCGTACACAGGAACAGAAACTCGTGGCGTAACAGAGGATGACTTGAATTCATTTTATCTCGGAAAAGAGAATTTCGACAGAGCGTTTACAGCCTATGAGAATACGCTTAGTAGTTTCCTTAAAGTCGGTCTTCACGCCCTATTTTCGAACTTTAGTAACTGCGAAGATTTGTACAAGGATTTTGAACTAGGGAAGAGAGTTTTATCGATAAAATCAGCAAGCGTTAAGAGCCTAACGAAGCAACCAGTCGTAGTGGTGTCCCAAGACTTCGAGAACTTATCAAACCGTACTATAAAAGTGAATACGGGTATATCACACAGCATCGAAAACACTTTGACAACGAGTTGGTCAGAACAACAGTTAGTAGTATCCCAAGATGTGAAATACGAAATCAATTTGGGAATCGTAAGTTTTGGAGGTAAAACTGACTTTTCTTTCACAACAACCGGAGGTGTCAGTGGAGAGAAATCAAAAACCGAAACTATTGGTACGACTAACGGCATGGAGGTAGAATTGAAACCAGGAGACGCTGTGACAGCCGTTTTATCGGCAAACGTCGGTTATTTAGAAATGGAAGTAGTGCATAAGGCTTCTCTACAAGGGATGGCATGCCATAAGGTGGATGAGCTACAGGTAGTATGGATCGATGCGCTTATGACTTCTGGAGGCATCAAGAATGAAGTTACAACAACAGAGACGATTAAGATGAACTTTTATGTTGACGCGCAGTTGAGGGTTCATGAAAAGAAGACCGGACGATTGATATTTTGAAGAACTACTATTGGCATCGTCCTCACTGCGTGCGAGAGTTCCCTTTTTATTTACGTAATAGGTGTAAAACATGTGTTTTTTTGAGGTTCCGCACATTATGAATCTAAAAAAAGTTTTAAACCATAGTTAAATTTTAATTTATTGGGAGTTTATAAGTTGTCTTTTGAAAATTATAACATAACATCACGGTTGTAATCTCCGAAGGGTTAGGCAGAGGTGTGAGGGAGGTACCTATAATAAACCCACATTTCGCCAGTATGAAATGAGGAAGAGTATTCAATGTGATAATAAAAACAGTATCTCTCTAACATACCTCGTTATTAGTTTGTTTTCCACAATACTTGTCAAACTTATGATTGTCGCAACAGTCAATGGCCTAATGCCGGCGCCAGACATAGCAGCAATATTTGATCACATGTTTGAACACATGTGTGGCAGGGGTGTTTGGGTATTTCATCAAAGTTTGATCACATATTTCAACTTTGCCATTCGATGTCATTTATTTGAGCACACATAAATGCCGGCGCCAGACATAGCAGCAATATTTGATCACATGTGTGGCAGGGGTGTTTGGGTATTTCATCAAAGTTTGATCACTCATTTCAACTTTTCCATTCGGTGTCGGTTTTTCGAGCGCACATCAAAGCGTTTAAAGTTCAAATGTGTGCGTAGCGCGTTCGAATTTCAAATGTGTGCGTAGCGTAGCCTGCAAGGCCAGTGTCTCGTAACTAACTGAGCGGAACGGTCGCTTTGCTCAATCGCAAGTGCTTGAAATGAAAATTTCATGAAATTGACATTCAATGCACTTACATGAACTTAGAGAGTCGTATTGCTGATTCTAATGCTATTGCAATTAAATGAAAGAAAATTTAAAACTCATATAAAAAGTACACTTTGTAAACAAGCTTATTACAAATTAGAGGATTACATCCAAGATAAGAATGCTTGGAAACATGCTGGTCTTGCTCCATAGGACGATTTAGTGTCTGGACAAAATCAAACTGATAGCTAATTTAGTTTTTTTTATTCATTATTTGTATGTCATAGACTTTTACACTCTGTCATTTCTTAAACTCACGCACTGACTTATTAGTACTACTTGTAACAATGTTAGGACTATTGTAATATCGTATACTTTTACAATCTTTGTAAATATGTGAGCACCATGTATCTGGTAATTAATTTATTCATTATTGCTCCATTTATAATTCTTTTTACCTTTCGTAGTACAGTAATCTTATTGTAGGTGCATCGTCTTCACATATAATTATATAATTAATGTATACAAAATATTGTAAAACATTTTTAAAAGAGTAACGATGGAGTTTCTTGCCCATTCTTCTCCATACGAAAACTACCTTTTGGAAGGGGCAACTAGAATCAATTCTATTTCTTTGTTTGACGTTCAAAAGTGCCATATATGTGCCTATTTGAAATAAATTATTTGACTTTGACTTTGAATAATTCTGTAAATCCATATTTGTTACGACCGATAATAATATTTAGATCAACATACAACCTGATACTGACCTGCAAATTGCATAAAACGTAAGAAAATTTGAATTTCGCAGGCCACCCTACCGCATCAACCTTAAACACGATATCTGTTATCACTGTTACTGTTACAAAAAAATAACAGTTCCAAATATCTGTTATTAAATAACAGCCTGTTATTTTTGTACGGACTATAAATACGTATTTAAATCTCAATTGAATATCTTCCATTCTTTAATGAGGAAGAGAGAAAAATTGATAACCTTGCTATATTCCTTCCTGTGTGTCAGTGTCAGTGTATATGTAAGTAATCAAAGTGTTTGATCAAATATGTGACTTAGGGCATGAATCTCGGAATATAGTAATATCGGGTTTTTTTTTCTATATTTTGAGTTTTAAACTAAACCTATATTTTAGATCCTTGTGTAGCGCCGAGCGCGACAGCGCGCTGCCCTATTCCCGTTGACAGCTCGCTAAGCATGCGAAAATGGGCAGTATATTTATAAAATTGAAAGGTTATCATAAAATAGTAAATACAGTAATTACAGGCATACTTATAACAAAACAACTTGAACTTGAACTTGTTTGAACTAAATTAAAGAATACGATTTAAAAATGTTTTTATTGCACTCAATCCAACTTAATACCGAATTTGTGCAATTTTTAAAGAAATAACCAAATTCCGATATTGTGATCGAATATCGGAAATCAGTATCGGAATTGAAAACCTTCCGATATTACATGCCCTATGTGACTATGTCTGGCCAGTCTTTGCAAACAAGTGTTCATATGTGTGTGCAAAGTCTATCGAATATGTTTGGTCAAATATGTGACTATGTCTGGCGCCAGCTTGATAGCCAAAAGCCTCGACCAACATCTCTCGAGGCTCTCGTTAGGCGGTTGGATCAAGGGCCTGATTCAAAAGGTAGGACTCCTCGCATTGTGAAGACCACTCTAGCCAGTGCATAAAACTTATGAACTGAGGTGCCTTTAGCGTGTAGGCTACACGCTAAGGGCACCCCATGTGGGGTACGGACCTTAGCTTAGGGCGTCCTTGGGGGAGGACAGCAAGAAATAGGCTGGATCGGATTAAAAAAAATCAGAACTTCACCTGCTACGATCCTTTAATACTCCTTTTGCCCTTTTTAGCTTGCGCCATGTTATTTCGGCATCCATTAACAGCCTAGGAAAGGGATGAAAGTTTTGTAAGGAAATTAGAATCAGTATAATGTAGGTATTACTTATTGTCTTTCGGTAAATCATGATGAAACACGTGTTTCAGGATTGTCAAAATGTCAAAAAGGACAAAATAAAGGAATGAGAGTTTGTAAGTTTAGGAATGTCAGAAATATACGCGGGCGAAGTCGCTGGAAAAGTGATGATCTGCATATACCTAATTAAAAATGTTGATGCGAGTGGTTTTTGACCTTATTATCTCAAATTATATAAGCACAGTCAAACCGCACATCCGTGGTAAAAACTTTCCTATTGACAGCGCTTTTATGTCATAGCAATAAAAACGGTTTTCGTAGTTCAAGTGCCAACTGTCTTGCGGTTGACGGTACTTATCAGACGAAGTCGTTAGGTTATCTTATTATATTGGTATTCATAATTCAAAATAAGAAATAATGAAGACCAAAGGTTACATATCTAACTCTTAATCAAAGTAAATGCTTCACAAACAGTCAGTTCTAAAAGTCAGCCAGTGTTACAAAAATCTTTGTCCAATATACAGCTTTAAGTGGTTAAAATGGATTTTAAATTACTAGTGTTAGTGCTTTTAATTAAAATAGTTGTGGCCATAATAAGAGTCGATGTGAATGTAGACAATGACCAGAAAGTGAACATATCGTACACAGGAACAGAAACTCGTGGCGTAACAGAAGATGACTTGAATTCATTTAATCTCGGAAAAGAGAATTTCGACAGAGCGTTTACGGCCTATGAGGATACGCTTAGTCATTTCCTTAAAGTCGCTATTCACCTCGCATTTTCGAACTATAGTAATTGTGAAGATGTGTACAAGAATATGGAATTCGGGCTAGGGAAGAGAGTTTTATCGATAAAATCAGCAAGCGTTAAGAGCCTAACGAAGCAACCAGTCGTAGTGGTATCACAAGACTTCGAGAACTCATCAAACCGTACTATAAAAGTGAACACGGGTATATCACACAGCATCGAAAACACTTTGACAACGAGTTGGTCAGAACAACAGTTAGTAGTATCCCAAGATGTGGAATACGAAATCAATTTGGGAGTCGTAAGTTTTGGAGGTAAAACTGACTTTTCTTTCGCAACTACCGGAGGTGTCAGTGGAGAGAAGTCAAAAACCGAAACTATTGGTACGACTAACGGCATGGAGGTAGAATTGAAACCAGGAGACGCTGTGACAGCCGTTTTATCGGCAACCGTCGGTTATTTAGAAATGGAAGTAGTGCATAAGGCTTCTCTACAAGGGCTTGTATGCCATAAGATAGATGAGCTACAGGTAGTATGGATCGAAAGGCTTATGACTTCTGGAGGCATCAAGAATGAAGTTACAGCAACAGAGACGATTAAGATTAAGTTCTATGTTGACGCGCAGTTGAAAGTTAATGAAAAGAAGACCGAACTATTGATATTTTGAAGAACTGCTATTGGCATCGTTCTCACTGCGTGGTGTCACTGGTGTATAACATCGTTTTTTTTGGGGTTCCGCACATTATGAATCTAATAAAAGTTTTAAACCATAGTGAAGTTTTAATTTACTGGGAGTTTTCAAAAGTTGTCTTTTGAAAATTATAACATAACATAGCCTGTAATACCCGAAGGGTTACGCAGAGGTACCTATAATAAACCCACATTTCGCCAGTTATGTTTAAAGGCTCGTGCAAATTGGCGCGATATCGTGGGCGCGATAGGCAGCTACCCTAGTCGCGCCTGCGATATTGCGCCTGTTTGTGAGAGCCTTAAGTCCCATGTAATAAGGAAATGAGGAAAAGCATTCATTGTGATAATAAAAACAGTATCTCTCTAACATACCTTGTTATAATCTAATTTTCCACAATATTTGTCAAACTTATGATTGTGGTAACGGCCTAATGGCCTAATGGCCGAAAGCCTCGATCAAAATCTCTCGAGGCTCTCGTTAGGCGGTTGGATTAAGGGCCTGATTCAAAAGGCAGTACTCCTCGCATTGTGAAGAGGGTCCTGTCCCTGCAGCCCTAACCACTGGTACAGTTCGATTCAAACTTAATGGCGACTCGGAAGTTACCTAGTCGTTTGGCAGTACCCCACCCCTCTCCCCCGCTAACACACGAAATCGTTACTGCGCAGCGACTCGCCTCATGTTCCGAGCCGCCACTTAAGTTTGAATCGAACTATAGCTTGGACTCAGCTCCCGATACTGGCGTACCACTATTTTTTATATTTTTTTTAATAGATTTTTAGAAAAACATTTAAAAATGTAAGTATTTAATAAGTATGAAAATGCTTCAACTAGAAACCGATATACCTACACCTGCACACGAAACAAGTTTTGTGGATGGAAGAATAGACAAAATGACTTACTTACGCCTTTTTCCCATGAGGTAGGCAGACACCGTTTTCTAAACAAACAGGCTGGAAGAATAAAAAAAAAACTTTTATTTCAGACATAATTGGCCCATAATATTGTTAGTAGAACGACATAAAAACCATGTCAGTACTTTAAAAAAAAAAAAAAGGATTTGCCGCCATCTGGAGGCTTCTGGCACACGCACTTGTGCTTGAACCCAGTGCCCCAGAAGGGGGCTGTCCACCTTGTGGCTGAGCACGCTAGTCTTTGGAACAGGGATGTCACACCCTTGGGAATAAAATGTCGTCTGCATTTTGCATAGAAGTGTTATGAAGTAGCATAATGTTATTGTACATCCTGAAATTAATTGGTATGGAATTAGGAGAGGAAATTGTGTCAATAACTGAAAATCGTTCAGCTTTGGAAGTTTTGAGAAGGATAAAGATTTTTTTCTTTTTAATTTTGTAATATGTACATACTCGTACTACATAAACATATTTATTTTTAAGTCTTTTAGAGTATATAATTTTTATAACTATGTAAATTCCGGATAAAGATTGACTCTCTTTGACTGTGATTCTGTGAAATACAATAGACGATGATATATTTAGTAACCTATTCCGCTTGACTATTCTTCAAGAGTCATAAAAACCCTGTAAGAAATCGACACGTGTTTCACCTCTCAACGAGGCATCTTCAGGATGACGATTGACCAATTGCAAACCAGAACGCGACGTGTTACCACACCGAGCGCTGGACGCAGAGTGAATCAAATCGCCCGACACCCCCACTTATATAGGATTGCTGCTCGGCGCTGATTGGCTAGGACCGTTATCAGTGCGATAAGGTGTTTACAAATTACATTGCGATGATTGTAATGGTATTTACATAGGTCAGACTGGTCGTAATTTCCAAACAAGATATAAGGAACATATTGCAGCTTATAGGAATAGTTGTCCAGAAAGATCTCATTTTGCTCAACATTTAATAGATTCAGGTCATTCATTAAATAATAATAACACATTCAAAATTTTACACACTTGTGATAAAGGATTTAAAATGTCAGTATTAGAGACTTTAGAAATTGTTAAAAATAATACAGCGACCGTTACACTGTTGAACGAATTAAATACCAGTATTCCAAGGTCGCCTTTGTTGCGATTGTTCGCCCCTTATCGCGCTTATCGCACTGATAACGGTCCTAGCCAATCAGCGCCGAGCAGCAATCCTATATAAGTGGGGGTGTCGGGCGATTTGATTCACTCTGCGTCCAGCGCTCGGTGTGGTAACACGTCGCGTTCTGGTTTGCAATTGGTCAATCGTCATCCTGAAGATGCCTCGTTGAGAGGTGAAACACGTGTCGATTTCTTACAGGGTTTTTATGACTCTTGAAGAATAGTCAAGCGGAATAGGTTTCTAAATATATCATCGTCTATTGTATTTTATAATGGATTTCCGCAAAGTCACGCCTGAATCAATTAACTATCTGTGATTCTGTGATATTCAGTAACTTCTAATCTAATCTAACTGATATTATAAACAAGAAAGTTTGTAAATATGGATGGATGGATGTTTGTTACTCGTTCACGTAAAAACTACTGAATGGATTTGGATGGTTTGGCAAACACATAGTTTATAACCTGGATTAACACATAGGATACTTTTTATCCCGATATTCCCACGGGATCGAGACTTCGGGTGTAAGCGCGGGGCGTATACAATATTTTTCAAAACGCTTTTGCGAGCTCAAGCGATTTATCCGCAAAACAATTAAAATATTCTATCGTGGCTCGTCAGTGACAGTTGGAGGTTTATCGCTTTGCTAATTAAAAAAGATTTTCTAAGTGAATATTTTGCAAAGAAGTTAAGTTGAAGCAATACGCTGCTATCTGTCATCTGACACACTTGTGCGATTTTTTAATTTTAATACGAGTAATTACCACTTTTGAAATTAACTGCATTGTATGTTATCATTTACCCTTAATTTAAGGCACTGCTACACGGTTGCCAACCGCGTACCCGTGAGAGGTGACCTTGTTTGGCGACCGGCATCGGCATTGCTGTTTCAAATTCGGTACTAATAGTAAACTATCATCTACACGGTTGTAAACTACCAAGGTCACCTCGGGACACGATTGGCGACCGTGTAGCAGGCACTTTTATTACTAATTTATTTAAATTTTCGCGTTTTTTATCTAACTGTATTTAGTTATTTTTAACGCTTCATTATTGAAGATTTTAATAGCCTACCGTCCGGAACAATAGTATCGATTTGTATCACAAAGATCACTTTTTGTCGCGAATGCAATAGTCTCATCATAACTGATGACGTCACAAAATCACGCAACCAATAGCCTCGACTGATATTTTTTAAGGTTCCGTATCTATAGGGTCCATAGGCTCCCTGTCTGCCGTCCATCCGTCTGTTTGTCACAGGGCTGTATCTATTGAACCGTAATAGGTGTAGTGTGCACTACTAGGGCCGCTATAACTAATATTGAAAATAAAGCGTGGATGTCGGTTATTATATACTAAAACCTTACTCGAGAACCACTCTATCCATTGGTGAAAACAGCATGAAAATCGGTGCAGTAGTTTTTGAGTTTATTGCGAACAGACAGACAGACGCGGTATTTAAAGAAAAAATAAAAGAATCGTAATTTTTTCGGTTTGTTTTTACTAAAGTACTTATTTAAAAAAATATGTACTGTTAAAATAATATTGTAAGTACGGTGTTACGAAACCCTTCGTCTGCGAGTCCGACTCGCACTTGGCCGCTTTTTTTATAATTGCATCGCACGGCCATTCTGAAACCTAGTTGCTGGCCGGATCGAATCATACGAGTTTTTCCCAGGCTAAATAAAGGGAGTTCCACGGTCAATTCTTTTTTTTTTCGTAATTGGAACGTTCGTGATTTCGAAAAATATGACAATGGCGGAGTAAGGCGGGAATTTTACATTATTTTCGTCAATTACCTACTTACAATGCGTTTAACAAAGTACACGTTTTTTCATGATGAGAAAAATAAGCGTTAAATACATTAATTAAGAATTGAAGAAACGGGGTTGTTTTACTGTAAGCAGGCATTGTAGTTGCTGAAAAATTGCGTTATTTTTCATGACATTTGGGCTACGCTGGTCCTTGCGTGCAATTGTTTTTGTTGTAATTTTAAGTATTTTTCTAAAAGAGCGGTGGCCGCCACATTGTATCTGCAATTTACCGACGAATGACGTGACTGAAACGTTACTTATAAAAGTACATTATGTTAGTGTGTTTTCCTAGAGAGCGTTTTTTGACACCGTGATGTCAAATCCCGCTGCCATCATTTCCAGACATGCCGGTTTCCTCACGACGTTTTCCTTCACCGTTTTTGAAGCAAGTATACTTACGCAATTGAATCCGAAAAGTCAGAGGTCTTGGTTTCGAACTCGAGACTTATGATTTTATTTATACTTTAGGTAATGTATTGAATTTATGCTGTAAAGGATCAGTATTCATTACCAATACAGCAGTGCAGACTGGCTGGATGCGAGTCCATACCAATGCGTGCACTCGTCCCATGGCATGGCTTAGAGCCAAATAAATAACACACATTCTGTCTGGCAACCATTTCTTGTTAGTTCCGTTACTCCTAGAATCAGCACTATTGCAAGGAACAGCGACCACCTTGAATGAGACATTTTGCCGAATAACTGATGGCCATACGGCTTAAACATAACTGGCGAAATGTGGGTGTACTATAGGTATACCTTTGCCCAACCTTTCGGGAAAACAAGGCGTGATGCGCTTATCATAAGGTTTACTAAACACTAGCTTTCGCCCATGGCTTTGCCCGCGTGGTATGTCGATAAAAAGTAGCCTATGTGCTTCCCCAGGATCTCCTTCCCAAAGTTTGTCGAAATCAGTTCAGTGGTTTAGGCGTGAATAGGTAACATACAGACAGACAGACAGAGTTACTTTCGAATTTATAATATTAGTATGGACAGGTACATATTTATAAATAAATCTCGACATATTGACAAGTCGAAAGAACCGTGCAAGTGAGCAGGGGCGGGTCGCTAGTTGTCGATAAAATGGATGTGTGACCAAGCCCTGCAGAATATTTAGGTACCAACCCACATAACAGCTAATTCAAGAGGCCTGACGTCATTGTTGTTGTATTAACAAGTATAATGTACTTCCAAGTAAAATGTAAGTACTTACATTAGCATTGGATTTGCATAGAAACGGATGTTAGATTTCTTTTACAATGTAGCTAGTTTTATCGCTGGAAATCGAATCTACTAAAGGCCCTAGACAAAGTGACATTCTATCAGCGATGACGATGATGGAAAAGGCAAAAATGTATAGGACTAACATAAGCTATCGAAAAGTTTATGTCATCCTGTTGAAAATCGTTGTAGAAATACGAAACGCTTTCGAAACGATTGTCACTTGTCTACGTCTGACCCGCTCGTAGATTGCCATTGCCAAGATATTAAAGAACATAAAAGAATGTGGTTGCCCGAATGGAGACAAATCACTCTCAGAAGTCAGTCCTCATGCTTAAGGATTGTGATCAGATCATTTCAGGATCTGTCTCCATTTGTTATGGTCACAAAGCAAACAAAAAACCGAGCCTAAGAAACTTGCCTTTGCAAAAGCCACATAAAGAAAGGAGTCGAAATTTCTAACAATCACCATCTCTGATGAGCAATCAAGCAAGAATAGCCATTTTCGATCACTTTAATTAAATAATGTCGGTCAAAGTCTCGCCATACTACTTAAGAGACAAAATCAGAACAATGCACAAAGATATTATCATCTTACTGAAACACTTTCCTTGCTCTTGATACCGAATTCACTTTCGTTATGTCTCGCACTTTTTACTTCTAATACTGACATTACATTTACAAAGTACAGTGGATAATGCAGAAGTATTGTTTTGTGTTTCGAATCAGAAATGAAAAGATCCGAAAGAGAACCAATGTAACCGACATAGCCCGGAGAATTGTCAAACTTAAGTGGCAGTGGGCAGGGCACATTGCTCGCAGAACAGATGGCCGATGGGGCCGGAAGGTTCTAGAGTGGCGACCGCGTACCGGAAGATGTAGCGTTGCAAGGCCTCCCACAAGATGGACCGATGACCTGGTGAAGACCGCAGGAATCAGCCGAAGAACCGGCCGAAGTGGCGGTGCTTGGGGGACCTATGTTCAACAGTGGACGTCTTTCGGCTGAATGATGATTGTTTTGTGAAGAAAAACATTGTGAGGATACCAGACGGCCTACATATGTGGCAATTGCTTTTAAAGCGTTTCGTATTTCTATAACGACTTTAAAACAGGATTCACATTAAGCTTTTCATCAGCGTTATCGCTGATAGAATGTCACTTCGTGAAGGCCCTCTGACATGTCTGGAAACCGTACGCACTCTGTGCAAGCTTGCTCGCTAGGTATTTCTCTGTATGAAGAGGGCTTCTTTGCCCTGCAATGAACATACTGGCATTATTAAATACTAAGTTATGGCAGAATTAACAAACAAAAAACAAGTTATAATTAATGACAAGACGGCTCAGAGTCACTAATACTTTTTAGTATTGAACCAAAGATGCTTAACCTGGTGGTCCAAAGCTCAAAAGATTTTTATTTTGAAGCTAAATCCATTGGTTTTTGTCAGAAATCAGTCAAAAGTTACATTAAATTCCTTATAGACAGTAACTGGGAGCCAAAAAATTCATATCATAGATCCTCATTTATTACTAACAGTTTGACCAAACAGGCAAGTAGTATCACTGGTATTTTATAAATAAACACTTTGTTTCAATTAAGACTACTCTAATTTATCTGTATAACTGTCAGTCTTTCAAAGAGTACACTTACTAACTATGAGACGAATCCTTTACATTCAAAACCTTAGGTGTATCATGTTAGAGTTGGTATTACAATAGCAGGAACAGCTAGAATTTTGCAGATAATGACTCCGTTGTGCCTTCTTAGATAACGATAGTTCTCTGTATTTTGTTGAGTGGAAAAAACCGGTTACTTATTCAAGTACGAATATGTAGCATTTTGTTTATATTAATATGTATTTGGTTTAATGTACCTACGTAAAAAAGTGGTGGTTCTACTTTTTGGTTCATGTTATGTTTGATAATTTTCGTATTGTTCAAATCTCAGTGAACGGCTGAAAACATTACTGCGTGTTGATTTATATTCAAGCAATGCAAAATCAAAAACTGACTTTAGTGGAAGGTAGATTTTAAGAAGGAGTTTAGTCTATTTTAATTTGTCTGTTAGGGATAGGACACTGCTAGCTAGCAAACATATCCACAAAATAAGCATAACGTACAGTCCTCTATGCACAGCATGCATGGAGGCTGAGGAAACCGTTGCACACGTGCTCTCTGAATTCCTAGGCGTCACCCAAATTAGAACAGAAACCCTCGGATCACCCAGGGGGCTTAAAACAGTCCCTTTGGCAGAATCTTAATAGGAAAATATTATGAATTATCGTAAAATGTCACAAACTGACAATTCATAATATGTACGTAATCTGCGTGCGATTCATATTACGAAATAATTCATCTGTTTGACAGTTTTCTATATATGGAGGTTCGTAAGTGAAATGATCCACGCATTATGAATTGCTTTTGTGTCAAATTAGAGGAATTGCTAATGACAGCTGGAAATTCAGGAAATGTATTGCTTTTAGTGGAATTGCTAATATGGCCTCTTGCAGATGTTCTGAACAGGCTAGGAGGCCTAATCTGCTTCGGGATCCAGGTAGACTGGTTGGAATGACCAACGACGGCTGCCATAGCCCAAGTACAATACTCCACTTGAAGGGCTAAGTGCGGAAACCAATCCGTCGAAGGAAGGATGATGACGATTTTGATCAACATAAATCATAACAGCTATAAGATTCGACATGGCTTTCAAAAACCCTAGGTTTAAACCAAGAATAGTTTAACACAAATCTATTAACAATAGTGGCAACTAAAATAGTCGTAATCTATAAATCCCTAAGGCAAACTAAATTCCTAAGGATTAGTGTTAAATCTGAATTCCTTGCCGTTTTATGTATATTGCTTGTTTACCTAAGTTATTTATAGCTTCAGTTTATGCGAAGCGTGATTGTCTATCAATAATTCCTCGGAAATTGTTTAATAATTTAGATTTCTTGACTTAATTCCTATTACGTACGGACAGATGAATGTAATGTCCAATTTCGTTATAATTGGTGGAATGATTCAGGCTCAAAAACTTCATCGCCGGGCCTAGACGAAGTGACATTATATCAGCAATAGGATTGACATAAGCTACCGAAACGCTTATGTCTGCAATCCTGTTGAAAGTCGTTGTAGAAATACGAAACTCTTCGAAAACGATTACCACTTCTCTAGGCCCAGGCATTCTACCTGAGTCCAGGTAGAATGCCTCAAATGCCTGCTTCTTTCACCAATGGATGTCTTTTGTATTTTTGCACGATAATATATTTGCAAATTCTGCGCATCCTAAAATTGACTGCATGACAGAAATCTTTAATTGCGTCAAGACCGCCCTTTGGATATATCATTCTCCGATATATATCCCATCATTTGTATTCTGTCTCCATGTATCTCTTTGCAACATTTTACTTTCTGAGTTTATCTTGGGCATTACTGACATCGATGAAGGAACAACATCGTGAGGAAACCTGGACTCAAAGTTAATATAATTTTGAAACAAAACTTACTTCTTGCTCAAAAGCAAGCATGGTGATAAATACTCGTGGCTGGTATTAGGAATTATATTATTTGCAACATCTATCTACCTTTGATCTACTGACCCTTGGCTTAAAACCTGATTGTATCTTGAAATCTGAACGCTCTCGATGAGATGATGGGCCTTCCTTATTTACCCGATAGAAAACATGTCGGCAGTCTTTGATCACCTTGTAAGGTCAAAACGGCCATACATAATCTCGCAAACAGTGATATCTTAATTAATATTCTAACCTCGTACACTTGCGTATGTATCTTAGTCATCTGTTTATACCGACAATGTGGAGCGTGATATAATTTAGCATATATCGAGGAAGTTTACTTTGACGAGAATTCCCCTGAGACAGTTTGACTACATGTGTGTGCTGTGTCATGTGTGTTAATTATCCCTGAAGATACGCAGAAAAGACAATACCTTTGCGACCTATGATATGAGTCAAGATACTTTGTCAGACATCACATTTTCAAAACAGGTTTAAATTTATATCGTTTCAGTGTTATAAATTTTATACGATCGACCTAACAGTTTCCTAGAACATCTCGGCTGGTATGCTAACATAAACAATCGCTTGTAATCGTTCAGGAGTCGTTCGGAGAATCGAGTTGCAGTGTAATCGAATTTTAATCGATGCCTGATATGTTTGGACTTTGAGTGTGGAGACACAGTATATGGTGGAGATTTGGTTTCATCGTGTGTCAATATGGAAATCGTCTCCTTAAGAGGAAATAGGGTCGGTCTTTTCTCCATATAAAAATTCATAATTCGATTTTTGGCTCTCGTCTATTTCCTCCTCCAATATTGGACCAATTTGAAAGATATTTTATAAATTGATTAAGGATATTTACTGTGCCCCTTTCTTTTTTCATGAATAGTTGTCAAATTTGTACAATAGGCCTCTGATGACAGCGTTCTAAACAGGCAATTTTGAGCATTTTCTGAGGGTTCTAGTGCTTCTACACATAACGTATCATCAAAACGGAAAACGTAGGAGCATAGAACCAGTTGATATTTATTTTACCGAAAAAACACCCTATTTCCTCTTAAATGTATAGATTGATTTGTTTGAATGGTTGTTTACTCAGGTTTACAATACAAATAAGAGTTTCCAGGTCTCCTAGTGAATACCATAAGCTTTGTTAGTAATATTTGATAGTTATCTAAAGGCAATATAGTAAACACTAAACAGCGGGTGTTGTTTAATATTCTATTCGGAGATGCTACTCTATCACTACACCAACCGTTATTAACACTATCTTCTCCAAATTATACGAAAATGAAAACAATAAAAAGTATAAGTACATACAATTTTAAGTACTTACCACATCACGCACGCATCTAACGGCTCGATTGTATCAATATTACAACTCAACGCATGTATAATGTATAAATTGACTAAATTGACCATATTGTCAGTACTTTCTAATGCACGTGACGAATGTATGGGTTAAGTTAAGAGATGGTTAACCCCTTTGTCTTAATAATACCGACGACATGTTGTCCCAGTACAAGTCAAGTCATCTTCTCATTCAGAGAAGGCGTGCGCCTGCGCATTGCCCACACTGGCTCAAGACGTGTTGGCGATTTCAGACTTATATGAACTGTAAGTCCAGGTTTCCCCACGATGTTTTCAGTGCTGACCAAGGTAAACCAAGAAAGTCAATATGAATTAAAAAAGTCACATTGTTACTTGCCCGGATTTATATATTTATACCTACTCCTGCATGAGAGACGACGCTATCACGTTGTTTTAATTCTACCTACTTGCTTGTAGTTTATCCTGCATATCTTCCTCTCTTCAGCAATCCTTCAATGCTGACGATCGCCAATCCATGCTCGTTCTCAAAATATGCGGTATAGCGTTGGCCCCTTTGTGGCACTTTCTTTATTTAGTCCCTAGAATTCTGAAAATCAACATTAGCTATTAACCGTAATAAAGGTAAAAAGTAACCGTGAAAAAACCTGCTGTCCTGGAAGTCAACCTTACATTGCTAACGACGTCATCTCTAGCCAGCCAGTGGCAAATGGCTAGAAATCTAATCATTTGGTAAGTCTTACTAGTCGAACCTCCGTCTGAAATAACTGCATTAGAAATTAATCTTCTAAGATTTATCCTCCTAATTTCAATAATTTATTATCAACTAAAGCATTCTAAGTCCTAACACTTTCCAAATAGATTCTTCTGCACTTCTAGCAATACGTTTTCTCTTTGTCGTTTAGTCATCTTTTTGTAGCTTTAAATCCCAGAATATTCTGGCTTATGCACATAAATGTCATTCTGATATCTTCGTAATAATCTCATCACTTAAACCACCCGCCATCATTGAATACAGTGACTCAGCGATATAAGACCATTGTTCAACTGACGAACTCGATCTACCTTCATCAAATGATCTATCATGAACTGTTTTCTTTATTTCTGCTTTAAATAGTACTTTTAGTACGAATAAGTTTACCTATAATACAGAACGTTGGCCACTGTCTAAATGATCCATTCAATTCTTCATCAATAATTTGGTATAGAGCTGTACCAAAGTAAACTCCAGAGAAGTATTTTTCACTGGCCATAGTTAACCAAATGACAGCACTTTCATTGCTACAAGATTTGTCATTAATTTATCCAGAATATACCATTAAATTTGAAGCAGCCACAATTGTATTTGATTAATTTTTATACATATATGAGGAAAACCACAAAAATATCGTAAGCATTTGTTTTTTTTGCTGCTCCGAATCCTATGTTATCAAAAGTTAAAGATAAGGAGATCTTCATGAATAACATAACTATCTACTCAAATGATTTGCATGGAGAGTTAGCCGACTTACCACCGCTACCGTACCTCTCAAGGTCGTTTGACAATGACATATTATTATGTTTGTAGAGCGTCTGCAGTGATGTTGTTATTTCAGTCATGGTTTACGATATTTAGGCTAGTCTCAGTATCAAGATAATTTATCCACAAAACGTTAAACTCTTTTTAGTCTTCATTCCGGAGAAATCTTCTACATGCTGTGTTGACGAGATCAGTCGCGGTTCTCCTTGGAAACTGTTTTGTGTATCCGTTACATCGAATCCCTTTATGTGGAACGAAATGTGATTTAGCATATGTTTCTAATGAATTCCATTTCTGTTTAAAACTCACTTTATATCCAAACTTATCATGTAGATAATATTTAAACTATCGCATTGTTTTCGTTGATGATAAGACTTACTCATCGATGAATTTATCCTATATGTTTACAAATAACTTCTTTTATCTAGAAAATAACATCTCCCATCATTGTATAATTTCTTACTCTGTGTACTGCTGTACCTGTAAGTTATTAGACCTCTTGAAGACTGCTGGTCTTGACTCTTGACTCCATTATTACTTGCAGTCGCTTTACAAACATCTATATCATCAAAACGTGTAGTAACTTCATGAATCTTCCATCATAAACCTCTTATCTCCGCCGTCTGACGTAGAATTACTGTAAAACGGATAAGATCATTTGAACGTCTGATAAAGTTGACATACTATGTGTTTTACCTACATTCATGTTCCGTAATGTTTACAGATTCAATGACCTAGTGGAGAAACAAATGTTGTGGTGGTTTATATGAAGCATTGTTGATAGACTGGGCTACTGGGTGGTCTGTATGAAGTCCGATAGAAATTTTAGAAATGAAAGCAGCTGTGTTGTTTGTTAAATTAAATTAGCATGTCGTGATTAATAGTTTTTGTCTGACCAAGTTAACAGTAGTCAGTTTCTTTACCTCTTCGTCAAAGGGTAGTTTTATTTCAATTTGTGGGTTTTGGCGTGTGCTTCTAGTACTTATATAGCTAGTAATTCAATAGGGAGACTATCAAGAAGATTACCTACTTCTTTGTTCCGAATTGTTTCATCACATAGAGTGGTTTCATCATGGTTAAATTCAATCGGGATTTCAAAAACTTCCTAAAGATATCTTCCTCTCTTTCGAGTTTCAAGTGAATTAACCTTGCATGCAACCGCATTCATTGCATTCTGCATTCTCATGTTCCAGCTGATCCCAGCAAATTCTGATACTTAACTAGTTAGCATCCACAACAGAAACAGGATACTCCTCATTAGGTGCAGTCTTCCCAATTCTATGATCGGCGTCAACACCCCGATGACGCGGATGTGCCAATAAAACAAGTTATGAATTCCTATAATATGTTCTGAAAAAACATCGTCCTTTGTATGCTTTAGAAGCTAATCACCAGTCCCAGTAATATCCATAAGTAGAGTCCATCTGAAATCATAAAACAAATGAGTAAACAAATTATTATCTTGTCCCCATTGTAGCTATGACACCTAGACATGATATCTACAATGAATTGTACATAATGCTTAAATTCTCGTTGGTATGTACTTTTATTTCTATATTTTAAGGGCAGATTCATACTTCGGCTCTTAAACTCATCTAGTATTCTCGTCAGGAAGTTTATGGTCTGTTTGTTTGCCAACTATTCGCCTGACTTTAACTGCTAACTATTTTCTGTTCACTGTGTAGGAAGCTCACACGTTCAGAAATACTAGCCTTAGTAGATTTACAAGCCTCACAAGGTCGTGAACTCATCCGCAAGCCTCAACACCAGCCATTTAGGCCAGCAACCGCATTAGCCTTACCACGATTCCACGAGGCTCCTCATAAAGCGACTTTGTATCTCCGTAACGCCTAATTACTTTCTTAACAGTTGTTTTATGACCACTAAATGAGATTTACGAGGCCTATGACCTGTTGTTTGGATAACCGGGATTACTGGCGAATTGAGAAGCCCGTTTAATGCTAGACTTCCAAATAACCTATTTGCTAGGCGATTAATTAGGCCGTATACAATTTTGGTGAGATTCCCGATTTGCATCAACCTTCCTTGTTCATGGACAAAATCAATTTCAAGCCAACACTTGCTGACACAAGTTACGTTTTTCATTAGATATATCATGGTAAAAACTCCCTCTAGATGTGTGTACTCGGGGAAATAGCAACAAAAGCAACTATTTTATTAAGAGTTATAGTAAAGTATTCAATATTTATTGCAAAAATATTGCACAGTTTCATACTTGCATAGTTATGCTGATAAAATGTCAATACGATCACTTAAAACAGTTTATTTAAAAACTGCGTTAGGTAAAGCTGCTTTTGTTTTATTAACAAGTTACGCTTGATTTAACTTTATGAATCTATCATCGGAAACTATTGCAAAAACAGATTGAGTATTTCAAGCTGATCTTGGAATTAATTTACCTGGTCTTGAGTTTTTGAAATATCTTTAAGGAAAATGTGCGTCACAAACGTTTTTGTGTCGGAAACCTATGAGGACCTGTTCACAAGGCTATCATCACTTTTCCGTATCTCAGTGTTGACTGTATATTATAATTAAAAGCCGTTGTGTAATATCTTTCCTCTCGCTTTTCTGCAATTTGTGGGAGTGATTTCGTGAATAGGGACGGAAGTGTAACAGGAAGCCGGGGAAGCGCGCGCTATTTGATTTGACCAATGAGCGTGCGCAGTTCTAGAGTTGGCAGTCAGATGGTACCAACCCATTTTCCGAGAGGTTGGTACTGTCAGTCTAGATGTCAGATGTTACACACATCATATATGCGACACCCCTTGTTTTTTTCTTCGTCAATAAAATTGTCTTTCAAATTTCCTTTATCTCATTGATATCAACCGTATCAGTCTCGTGTATTACTACAGTTTCTTCTTATATTACTAACTATATTTTGATTTAAAGGAGTGTTCATGGAGTTTCTTGCCCGTTCTACTACATAGGAACCTACTACGCTTTAGAATGGGCAACTAGCTTCATCTCTCTGACTGACCGTCTCCTTGACAATTTAAAAGTGCCTGTTGCCAAAATGGTGTACTTAAAATAAATGATTTTGAGTTTTTTCTCTTGTGTCCCCCCCATCTTAGGATTTGAATGTATTCGAGGAGTTTAATCGGCAGTTTTCTCAGTAACCACAAAAATGCAAACATTGTCTTATTCATAGCCAATATCTGCTTGAAACTTGCACATAATTATAAAAGACGTCTTTCCACGTTTGTTTATCTTTTTTTCTGTTCCTTTCGTAACTCCGAACCGGCTCTCTCGATATGGACCGTTGGATGCGGGTTCAATCCACGTACAGTCAGCCTCGACTGTATACATCGACAAGAATTCATTTGATTGTGTACAATTTGTTTTCCATAATACTGTATCGATGTGTAACTTTAATTAAGTACTCTATCTGATGTTTTGTGGCAACAAAAATTCAAGTCAATTAAATTAGTTCTTGTCGTTTTCCTGGGGGAAAACCTTCAAAAGGCGCCCGGGCTTTGGTGATACGACCGGGGAGTGTGGGATTTTGACCTCACCAAAACCACCCCGGTGGTCACCATGTGCACATGGAAGGGGGCACCGTTACCTCTCAAAAAACCGATCCGAAACCCTCTCAGTGCAACGCACTGTTAGGGCACCCTGGAGAGACTGTATATGGGTCTTTCCGAAATCTTACTATGCAAATGTGCAAGGCAGCAATGAGCACTGTCCGCCGTCTTCGCGTCGTGTTATTGATGTACAGTCAGTGCATAACCCGATCCCTCATCCCTTCATCTTCTTTGTAAGAGGGGTCAGAGGCCTTAAACAAAGTGACATTCTATCAGCGATAACGATGATGGAAAAGGCAAAAATGTATAGCACTGACATATGCTATTGTAAAGTTTATGTCAATTCTGTTGAAAGTCGTTGTAGAAATACGAAACACCTTCGAAGCAATTGTCACTTGTCTAGGCCCTCAGGTAATGTACTGAGCGTACCTATATCAAGGAGCCTATACTTACATCTTTTTGAGACTGACTGTACAGTTTACTTCATGTTTAATCGTGTGGTTTTTGTTAATATATTTCTGAATCTCCATAGGTGGTTGGGTTTGATCTGATTTGTGGCAATTTTGTTATAGCTATAAGTTTATGCGGTATGTGGTTTTACTTTGAATGTGCCTCTAATTTTTTTGGGAGTGTCGAAACTTCGAAAGCTGTAGAGGGATTTAATCGGTTTGGTGGTCAGGCTTTAGTGCGATCATAATCTTCGTGTTGCTATGGTAGGTATAAGAGAGAATGGCTTCTTAAAACGAACTAAGCTTTACTTTCGTTTATCTATTTTAAAAACTAATATGATTCGGAAGTGAGTTCACGCTAAAACGGCTGAACAAATTTGGATGAAGTTTGGCACATGGGTGGACCTTGAATAAAAAATGGGATACTTTTAATCCTGATAGTACGTTCCCGTGGGATAATTTCCGACATCCACGCGGGCAAAGCCGCAGGAAAAAGCTAGTAATTTAGATGTGACTAAACCTACGAATCTTCGTGAAATCTAATTCTATTTTTGCTAATTCCTCTTCACATTAAACCATTAAATCTGGCGTACAAAAATGATGTAGCAATTTAATACCCGGATCTTCGAACTGCAACATAACGCCATTTAAGATCACAATCCTCCATACACGAGCGACTACCCACTTTATAACGACGTGTATCATTCAAGTATGCGCATGAGTTTCGTAAGCTTGTTTGTCTACATCAACTTCGCCATCAACTGTACACCATTATGATATGTTTGTAGGGTTGGCACGTGAAGCCCTTTCATCATAATAAAATGTATTTAATTACTTGCTTCTTTGAAAGCATTGGTTCTGCCTTCATTACCATTTGTTTTCTTCATCAAAGATGTCGCAGGCTCTACTGCTTTTTGGAGGTACTGAATCTGAGCCTTCCATCCAGCCTCTTACAAAAACCGCATAGACATTATTTATCCCTATCATCATATGAACCGAAATCAATTAATTGCTGAACATAAGCATCCCCAATCATCGCCACTTCTTCTTCCTTCTTCTTATCTTTCTTTCTTTTCTTTCTTTTACCGGTCCTGCGCGAATCTAGAGAACCTCCGTCACCTTCACTAGGTCATTGGTCCAAGTTGTGAGGGATCTGCACACGCTGCTCCTTCCGACAATCTTTAGGACTAGGTACTTATTTAATTTTAAGACTTTCTTTTTACATCTGTGTGAGGTGCTAATGAGGGTTTTCATGACAATTCACGCCACCAGTTGGCGCCACTTTGACAAGAGATCTTCTATTTCGAAAATGAAGGTAAAATAAATGAAGTTCATCATTCGTTTCATTCATTAATTCGTTCATAATTCAGTTACGACTAAAGAAAATATAGGTGCTTTCACAATTTTGATAGGTGCCCGGACCTGACGTCTCAGTGCTGCCACCTGGTGAACTTCAATTCAGGAAAACCTCATTGTGGTAGTCGCAAAAATTAAATAAAAAAATCATGCGGGGCAGGCTGGGGACTGCCGATAGAAGTGAAAACTAAGCAACAATGCGTAACCTCAATGTAATTTAAACGGTACACGGTAGACGGCGCTAAAAACATTTCTTCAAGCATGACGATGACGCGAGTTCCTGATTTTTGTTCACCCAAAAAGTGCTCAACGTGCCTAAAGAAGTTTTCACTTCAAAATTGCTATACTTAAGACAGTTGTTGTCCATTCAAAAAGCGTTAGAATTTGCATTGCGTTTACGTCACGCGTTCGTGTTAGGGAGGTTTTAATTCTGATAAAATTAAAACCTGTCTGCCAACCCTACTCTCAGCGCCTTCGCAAAACATTCACATAAACATTACGTTACTTACGTCTGTTACACAACATTGACCCACAAAATGGCCACCATGACGTCACTGCCATGGTAATTAATTTTGCGATAGATCATAGAGAATTGACCTTAATTTGAATATGTTGGGTGCGAATGCGTCTGCGCTGGGTGTTAGTAAGGTTAAGTGTATGTTCTGATTGCTGGCGTGATTTTGTCTTTGGTTGACATTTCATTCGTTGACCATAGAAAGATTTAAAACCAATACATTGGGAATTGAGAATTGAGGAGCTCGTGGCTAAGTAATAACAGCCACACGGGTCGATCCACCAGGTTAAGCTACGCTTGCCGGGGTTGGTCTGTGGATGAGTGACCATCTTTACATACCGAGACTCCTCTGTGCCTCGGAAAGCACGTTAAGCCGTTTGTCCCGGCTGTCATTCGTCGATCTTTGACAGTCGTTACGGGTCTTCAGAAGCCCGAAAGTCTGATAACCAGTCTTGCCAAAGGGTATTACTCAGTTACTGGGTTGTGGAGGTTAGAAAGGCAGTCGCTACATGTAAAATACTGGTATTCAGCGGCATCCGGTTAGACTGGAAGCCGACCCCAACATAGTTGGGAAAAGGCTAGGCAGATGATGACATTGGGAATTGAGATAGATGCAAAATAGTAATGATGATGATGAAAAATTTCTAGGTAGTCGAGAGTCGAGAGTATTTAAACAATTTGTTGCGGATCTCGGAGTAGTCGGAGTATCCTCGAACAGGTTTCGGCCGTCCAGAACATTTAGGTATTTTAAACTGGTTCTTAATTATACCAAGATTTGGTTAAACAGTTTGGTATCAATCTGCCTAGCCTTTTCCCAACTACGGCTTCGGCTTCCAGTCTAACCGGATGCAGCTGAATACCAGTATTTTACACGGAGCGACTGCCTATCTGACCTCTACAACCCAGTCAATGGGTAACACGAAACCCCTTGGTAAGACTGGTTGTCGACTTTCGGGCTTCTGAACGACCCGTAACGACTCAATCAATAAATCGTGCTTTCCGAAGTACGAAGGGGTCCCGGTATGTTGGTCACCCATCCACGGACTGACCGCGGCAAGCTTAACCTGATCGATCGACACGTGCGGCTGTTATTACTTAGCCACGAGCCCCTTGTTGATGGTATTAGGACCTAAAAGCTGTAACTATAAAATAAAAGTCAGTTGGCATACTTGGTATTTCAAATAACTTGCAAAAGTGACCGTACCAGTATCCAACCATTTGAATCTATCCTGCAAAGAGATCTCCTTCTGTATGAAGGAGCACAGCTTTACAATAAATTGCCTCGGAATGTAAAAGATCAAAAATCCATGTATAGTTTCAAAAAATCTCTGAAGAACCACATTTTAGCGGATATAAAATTTTAAAATGTCTGCGAGTACTGTACTTAACTAACCTAACTAACTTATAAATATACTTGCTTGTATAACTTATTTTTATTGTGTAACCGTCGCGGTCGCGTCGCCTATTTTAAACTAATTAGAAATAAGTTTTTTTCTTATATAAGTGAATGTAATTCTTTTTGAGAAATAAAGTTCTTAAACCTTAAACCTTAAAGTGCATAAAAACAAAACGAAAAACAAACGCACAGACCACACACGTTGAAACAACTAGAATCTGAATCTAGTTTAGATTCAACTCCGACCTTGCAGCAAACGAAAACAAAATTACCTAACCTTTACCAGACAATAGCCAGCTAATGTAACAGCTTTCAAAGCTAACCCGACCCGTCAGTTCAATACTAAATAGAACATTATCACAATACTTGAGATAAACAAGAACAGACAGATGAACTCCATTTATTATGTTATTGACTGTTCAAGATCAACAGATGCTTCTGAACGTTGCGAAAATATTAAACAGACTGGCTGACAGGCTTTGTTGGTGTAATTTAAAGTAGAGGATTGATCTGATGTCAAGATTTTGCTGTCTGATTCTGATTAACTTGCAGTAGAGAAGTTATGTTTGTCCGAGAATACAATTAGAGAATATAATTTAAAAAAACACGTAAAAGTGAAAAATAACTTTAACTTCGGAAGACGGTGTCTTTGGTTTTGAATTTTCGTTTTTTGCCACGGACTTCCGAAACTAAAGATATTTTTCTCTGTTAAGTGTTTTTTTGGAAGTCGGTTTTTTTTTTTTTTTTGGAAAACTTTTTTATTTTTCACTTTTTAGTTGTGGTACCTACCCCACACAAATTCGAATACCACTACGTAAATAAACGTAAGAGGTACGAGTACTTAAAACGTTATCCATATAGGAAAAATACGACCGAGGATTTCAATAGTTACGGATCGTCAGAAGCCCGAAAGTCTGACAACCAGTCTTATCAAGGGGTACCGTATTACCCAGTGACTGGGTTGTGGAGGTCAGATAGGCAGTCTCTCCATGTAAAATACTGGTATTAGCTGCATTCGGTTAGACTGGAAACCGACCCCAACATAGTTGGGAAAAAGGCTAGGCAGATTAATAGGGAATATGCATGTATTTTTTAATATTTTTATTCGATAGTTTACATCGTCAAATAATAGTAAAAAAAAATTCGACGGCAAAAAAGCAATTTAAAGTAGTTAAAAAAATGTTTAAAAATATCCAACCGATCCGGGCTATTTAAACGCCCTCCATTTGGCGCGCTGGGTGTGGTGACGTCACAGTTCGTGAAAACAGACAAGCAACTGTCAAGTCAACGTCAAAAACTCCTTTTTCTATGAGCGTTTGACATTGACTTGACACTTGTTCATTGACTTGACATTGACATTTTGATTGTTATTCCGGATTGTTACGTCACATCCGCTCTTAGCCTTTTCAAGTATTTGAATTACCCACAGTTTTTTGGGACTTATTAAAAATTAATTTCTCGCTCAAAAAGAAATTTTATTCAAAAATATTGATGGAGGCATAATTCTGAAGTAACATAGTTTATAGAAAAAAATATTTGACCCATATTTGAATCACATGCATATTCCCTATTGATGCTAGAGAATTTCAACACGACCATTCATTGAAATCACAACTTCCGTAACATTGAAATGTGTGTGTCTTGCATAGTGTTGTGTGTAAAAAGAGTCAATGTTGACAAAGTCGTTAGTATTATCCTTGTTGGCAAGATTTATCACTTCATTTGTCTCTACAGTGGACGTATTATGAAGTATTAATGCCATCATTATTCCACTGCGAAAAAGGATGGTGCTATCGGTCTTGTATAGCGCCGTCTCTCACTCACACTGGAAAAATAGTGGCATTAATCCGCCATAATACTGCCCCAGTACTGCAAATAATCCATTAATGTTAATGTTAATGATTTGATCGTTTGCATCTACTTTTGGTCATAGGTTTCTTCTAAATAGGGATTTAACACTATCACAGCGGTTACTTACATCCGCCTTTGCTGTCAATCAAATAAGAAGCCATAAATCCAGAGGCGGAAGTTACTTCCATAGGTAATAGTAATGGCTGCGAATTAGAATTATCTTTTACTAGCTAATGCCCGCGGCTTCGCCCGCGTGGGTGTCGGTTATTATATATACTAAAACCTTCCTCGAGAACCACTCTATCCATTGGTGAAAACAGCATGCAAATCGGTGCTTTAGTTTTTGAGTTCATCGCGATCAGACAGACAGACAAACGCGGCGGAGGACTTTGTTTAATAATATGTAGTGATAGTAATATTGCATTCCATTTATTTCCATAGTAGTATTTCCATTGAACCACTTATAAGAAAAATCTATTCATAATTGGCGGAGTAATCGCGTAACATACAAACGAAAAAAAAAAAAAACCATTTGGTTTTAATTAATTAATTAATTTAATCTTCCACTGGAGCTTCATACAGCAATAAAATTACACCAACAGAGCAAAAATTTACTTCATGATCTGTATTCCCTCCATCCTGTCAAATCCTAAGCGCGGTGGACATCGAACGGGCGGCGATGGATCACGCATGTCATGCAGCGTCAAGACACTTCTCTATAGTTCTATAACTCCATTCATAATGCGCACATTCTTTGCGATTTTTATGAGACACAATTCCTTTTTCACAAAATTAAGAAAAACGGGAAATTCTGACGTGCCATCCTGCCTGACAGACAGATGACAGAAAAAAAAATGAGTATTCGCAAAATAATAAATAGAAACATATTTTTAATTAAAAGTACCCTCGTCTGGACCTATTATTGGATTTCTCCGAAACCTGACATTATTCGCGGAGACGGAAGCCATTTACAAAAACATTGCAGAAACGTTGAAAGCAATATTTGGCTCGTTTCTCCATATTACCATGTAGTCACTTAGCAATTTAAATGGTGTTGTTTTATGTGCAAACATACTATTGTCCTCGTGTCATGTGCTTGTCACGCTGGTATTGCCTTTAACGGTGTAGGGCGAGGCATCAGATGTAGCGGATTCGCTTCGGTTTCATCTGGTATAATTTTTGGGTCACTCAATACTCAATACGTTTATTGCATTCCACAATGTGAACTTAGGTGGTAGGTACATAAAGACATACATTCGTTTTGGAGCATTGTGGGCCCTGTCGGGCATAACAACATAAAAATTAGGAGGAGGGCTATTATAGATATTTGTTAACAATTTTAATATTAATCTACTCTTTCGTTTTGTGTAGGTAGGTAGGCTGATAACTAATTGTGTACATATAATTTTTACCACTCATATATTGGATTTAAACATTAATATTTATTTAAATTATACATATATTATTATTATCATTGGTAATTATAAATAAATTATTATTGCGTTTTTATTATTGTTTATTTATTAAATTTATCATTTAAATATTCATGTACATTATAATAACATTTACAGATTAGAAATTGTTTTAAACTATGTACAGTAAGCAGTCATAAGTGCAGTAGCACGCTTAGCGTTGTATTAAATAAGTCCATATCGTGAAAAAAAAAGTGCAAGTTTCATCAAAACTTGCAGGTTTTTTTTTTCACGATTTGGACTAATTTACACATGCTATCCGCTGCTCCTGTGCATGCTGTCCGGTTTCCTAAGTTGAAGTCAATGAGCCAATAAAAAAATGGCCACGATCCGATCAATTAATAGTTTCGGAGAAATGCGTGCACAAACATACATACATACACCTATACATTTTATTTGTTTGGAAGCCCTAATAGATTATCATAATTATGAGAATAGATTGCAGTTCCAATAATATTACATACATACGTTTCGAATTGATAACCTCCTTTTTCTTAAGAAGTCCGTTAAAGTTCTTTCTCACCCGCTTTCCGCTCCACTCTTGCACCTTCACAACCTACGTGACCAGCCTGTCAATCCTCCTTGGTACTTTGAACCACGTCTGTTGTAAGTTCTTTATGACCTAAAATAGATGTTTTCGCTAGTCCTTGCAATGTTAAACATACCACGTTTTTGGTACTTGTTGATTCCGTGAGCATAATCGCCGTATTGTTATGTCTAGGCGATGAATTACGTCACTTTGGAATTCTAAAAGTGATGTGTGATGTAATTGTTGGTAGAATAGTCCTTTGGTTGGACCTCTGTGTTGTATATTTTATACAGGGTTATTGGTTATATGTCGGCAATCCATTAAGAGGATGCGCTTAGGTAGCCCGCAAAAATCAAATTTTCTTACGTTTTTTGCAATTTGCAGGTCAGTGTCAGGTTGTATGTTGATATGATTCGCGGCCGTAACAAATATGGATTTATAGAATTATAAATCATTAGAATCAGCAGTAAGTAAGTAATAAGTTCATATTTTCATTATTTTCGAATCATTTGGCATTTTCTATTTTTATTTCGTAAATTTTAAAATGTAAAATGTCAACTTACTCGAAAATGACATTGGCATAGGAGTCAAAAGGGATCATTTGGTTGTAAATTACCTCTCCTGCATCCCCTTAACGGATTGCCGACGTATAGCCAATAACCCTGTATATCAATCAACTTGGCTCATTGAATTCTATGCTGGTCATTGGCATTTCAAGTAGAGCCACTTTTATGGGTCTTGATTAGAATAAATTACGTCCACATAAAAATTATCTGTGTATCTCTCAGGGGGCGAGCACTGCCGGAAAGTCCGAAAGGGATACCGGGACCTTGGGCAACAGGCAACTGAAGGAACACGGGTGGGTTTTAGTCGGTAAAATCGGACACGCCCTTCCGCTTCGCCCAGAGCGGGAGAAGTCATTCAAAGATTTCCCAACCCCAAAAAAAAAGGGGGGTGAGCTCGGCCTACTGTGACATGGCTCGAGTCACTTTGATAAACTGTGATAAACTGTGTGACTCGCTCGAGCCATGTCACAAGGCCGTGCTTGCCCGCTGGTCTAAATGATTGCTTAGTGCCGTCGACCTCTTCCCGAATTATTTAAATCCCAGGGACTAATTCAGTAATACATATTAACGTTAAAATAAAATAAAAATTGTTCCAGCTTTTCTCTTGCGACATAATGAGTATAATCCAGTTCCATGAAGCAGAAACTTGAATGAAAACCTTATCGACCATACTGATATAAGCAATAATGACCACTTATCGATTTCCCTTTCATAAACATGAGATTACAAAGGCTCTCTGAATGGAAACGGTATTAGTTGCCAGGTTGCCACAGAGTAGTCAGGCACAGAACGAACTCAGGCAGACGCGATTGCAAAAGCAAAGAGAAACATCAATCGAAGTAATTTTTAAGTCTTTTCCAATTAGTAAACATGATTAGCCATCTCTTAAGCAGAATGTTCTAGAATCTAGGTAATCAAATTCCAGCAGCTCGCAATTAATTCCTGTCGTATCTAGGTACCCTTTTTTGTCAACTTTCTTGTGGATCTGAAATGCTCTACGTTACGAAGTACTCCATGTAGGTAGTTTTGCGCCCTTTGATGGTCTGTCATAGACAGATGCACCTTCTAAAGGATCTTCAAACGATCAATTGCAAGTGTAGTAATCTCAACGTGACACTAGCACAATAGTCGACACCGTCACAAAAGCCAAGAAAAAAAGAAAGTAGTAATATTGTCAATCGCTTCAATTGCATTTGGTAAACGATCAATTTGGGCATTTTATACATGTGTATCAAAGTATCAATCACAACATAATAATTGACAATTGCAATTGATCGTTTCGGGCACTCTTGAAACTCGCTATTCTGTGGTATCACAAGCAAAACATAAGTTAATTAACACCTATCAACTTCATAATTGGTGTTTCATAAGCTCTCCTATAAAACTGTGAGTACTACGGAGTATGAAGTGTTGATTAAATAGGTCGAACTGTGTGAATATTATGAAATTGGTTAGCGACTGCGCAAGAGTATGTTTGGATTCTTAGCTCCATATTAGGTACGCTAATAGGATTTTGGCTTTAATTTTTCCACCTTTTGTTCTTCTCTGTTCCTCTTTCACTTTAGTTTGGTCTTTTTCAGCTTGTCTTGTGAGCGCTAGGAGTAGAGATACAATTCGGATTATTTCAAGTTCGATTGTGATTTATGCTTCTGGATTTTTGGACTAAAGTGTCTTGAATACATAATATACCTTACAAAAACAATGCACCGTATGGCAGGTTATTACTAATAAATATTTTCGAATACGTACAACCTCCTATTAAAGTATCCGGCCGGGCGGCCGTTAAAATGGCACATCGTGGATTAATCCTTAGTTTATTTTACTTATACCTGTGTGACAGTCTGTTCCTAAAGCTCAATGTGTCATCTTTACGCCCGGATATGTAAAATTACTCCAAAACAATTCACAAAAGCAAAAAAATCGCAAAGCGTTTCAAATAAATCGCAACGACGCGCGACGTGCGCACGTTAGTCCGTTACGTCACACCGATCTAAAATACATGCCATGTTTACATTTACACATGCGATAGCGTGACCTCGCTCGGGGTCAAGCCGAATGTTTTAATTGAAAACACGATAGATTGGGTGATCCGATTTTTATAGCAGTTTCCGAGCATCAGATTGGGTATTTAAATTGGTTGTGTAAGTACACAACATTGCCAATTTGTAGTTTTGCGCATTATTACTTTTGCATAAGGATTTTTCACGGTGAAATTATGATTTTTATCTCAAGAAAGAAGAAAGAAAGAAAACTGTTTATTTGGTACAGTAGCGCAAGCAACGAACACATTTGAACATATTAAAAACCAACATAAAATACTCTCTCCGTAAGTGATCTAACACCCATGGTTTTACCCACCATGTTATCACTATCAGTGAACAGGATACAGGACTGAATATGCTGACGTCAGTAAGGTTGTAACAGCAAACCCTGATCTGCGAGCAAATATTTTAAGTCATCACGCGTTTAAACTAAATCAGGGCGATAATCCTAACTAATATTATAAACTAGCTGATGTCCGCGGCTTTGCCCGCGACAAATTATATACTAAAACCTTCCTCGAGAACCACTCTATCCATTGGTGAAAACAGCATGAAAATCGGTGCAGTAGTTTTTGAGTTTATCGCGAACAGGACGGCAGATAGACGCGGCGGAGGACTGTGTTGTTGTGTTTTATAATAGTAAGGATGCGAAAGTGAGTTTGTTTGTTACACTTTCACGCTTAAACGGCCGAACGAATTTGGCTGAAAGGGGAATTTCTGGATTATTTTTACCAGTCCAGTTTTCCAGGGTCCAGTTTTCCCCCCTTTATTTTTTTTTTTTTTTTGTGGTAAATCATCAAATGACTTCTCCCGCTCTGGGCGGAGCGGAAGGGCGCGTCAGACTCTTACTGACTAAAACCCACCCGTGTTCCTTCAGTTGCCTGTTGCCAGGGTCCAGGTATCCCTTCCGGACTATTCCGCATCCCTGGCAGGACTATTCCGCAACCCTGCCAGGCAGTTTTCCCCCCTGAGGGGGATCCTCTCAGGGTGGAATAGTGGAATAAGCCAGATTTGGCACATGGGTAGACCATGACCCGGAGAATATGGGCATAAGCTACTTTTTATCCTGGATCGCAGACGAAGTCGCGGTTAACAGCCAGTTAATATTCTTTCAAACGTAGCTATTAAATTAATTATCTCAAAATTTTAATAGTTATACGTAACAGTCATCTCAGTGACTGCAATGTCCGTGGATAATTGGCTAACGAAACCATTAGACAAGAGTCAATAACGACATATTTTTGCTGCGTGAGCCAACAGGTCAGATGTCAAGTTTCAAGCCGTTAGTACCGAAGGGAAAGTTAAAGCATTATCTTACTTCATAACCGAGGTTATCGGTAAATTGCGATGAAAATGGATGGATGAAAAGCTTGGTAGATATTTTCTCGAAAAAAATTGTCAATGGCGAAATGTGAAATCTGTAGCTTGAGAAGTGCGGCTTTAAGGTAAATGTTGAGGATAAGATGGCTCCAGAAAGTTGTTCTGCAAAATATGGCTGGGTAAAGGGTGGTATTGGGTGACCTAGGACCCTAGTTCAAAACATAGCAGCTACGTTAGGGGAGAGAGGTCAGAGTTAAAGAACATCGAAGATGAAGAGGCTATCGTTAAAAAGAACAGTGTAACTCATGCTGTTTTTTTTTGATGGTAGGAAATCATCAAATCACTTCTCTTTCTTCAGGGCGTGACAGACTTTTACTGGCTAAAACCCACCCTTGTTCCTTCAGTTGCCTATTGCCAAGGGTCCCGGTATCCCTTTCGGACTTTCCCGCAACCCTGGCAGATATAACTCATGCTATGAGAATAATTCTTAAATGTAATCCTGCGGTTATAACTACAATATAATTAAGACCACAGAATACCAATAAATTAATCGTGACGATATAAATAACTCACAAGAGACGTCATTATTTCTTGATAAGTATATTTTACTTAATAAGCTGGGCAGTAGGCATGCGAAGGTCAAGTGGCTTAATGTTGTATATATAAGTTATTGATACCAGTTTTGCCAAATACCTTCCTATATGATCTGGACCACACAAGTTTTTTAAGCCAATAATGAAAATTTTAATAAGAATATAGATGAAATTTACAAGTAGGTATGTGCCATTCCTATAAATTTACCGACAATTTCTAAATCACAATCGCAGCAAAACATTTTGGAACAGTGTGTAAAGTTCACTCATCCTCTATAGAAAAGGGAGGATCCTCCGACCACTCGGGTGTTGTGTCTGGCGGGCAACTGCCCAACGATTGATGTCGGGATCTTCGCGCGGTAAACTCTAATTGCGCGATGCAGGATTTTATGTGAAATCAGGTCTTTGATGCGTAGTTCGCATGTGGTGATGTAGATGCCACCACAAGCTCTATCTGTACTCAAAATCACCGGAATTCATAATAACCTGCGAGATTTCAATAATGATCGATGGTGCACGGTAAGCTAATGATTTTATGAGTTATATTATCAGGTTGTGGCTTTTCATAATAAATTTTCGCTTTATCAATCGGCCTAGCCTTTTCCCAACTATGTTGGGGTCGGCTTCCAGTCTAACCTAAGGATGCTGAATACCAATATTTTACACGGAGTGACTGCCTATCTGACCTCCACAACCCAGTTACTGGGTAATACGATACCTCTTGGTAAGACTAGTAGTGAGACTTTCGGGCTTCTGACGACCCGTAACGACTGTCAAAGATCCACGAATGACAGCCGGGACCAACGGCTTACATGCTTTTCGAGACACGGAGGAGTCTCGGTATGTAAAGATGCCTATAATTTTCGCTTTATCAATGGGCACATTATCTTCAATACTATTTCTATCTCTATTAGCATCTTGCTCACTATTTACAAAACTAGGACAATTATCACTTCATGCGGGATGCTAATAAACAAAGATACCACTATCCATTTAGATACCACAGCTGATTGGGGGTCATAAAAATTAATTGCTATCTTCAGAACGATTGAAGAAAGTTACGAGTAAACTATTGGAGCCAATTATAGTCGCCATGTTGTTCCCGAGAAGGGGTTACAGAATTAGTCAATTCTGATCTCTCGTGGTCGTCATAAATGGTGACGGAAGGATTTATAATGTCACGAGTGTGGAAAGTAAAACTTTTTCAGTCCCACTCGATACTATAATATAACAGAACGCCGGTCATCCCCGAAGGGTTACGTAAATTGAGAACGTTGACAGGTTAAGTTTCTTAGCCATGAAATAACAAAGGTGCAAGCTATAAAAGGCGTAGTAATCCATACTAATATTATAAATTCGAAAGTAACTCTGTCTGTCTTTCTGTCTGTCTGTCTGTCTGTATGTATGTTACCTTTTCACGCCTAAAACACTGAACGGAATTCGACAAAAAATTGGCAAGGAGATATGGCAGCCTGGGGAAGGACATAGGCTACTTTTTTTCGACATACCACGCGGGCGAAGCCAAGCGCGGAAGCTAGTACACCATAAATTAACAAAGCTATAAAAGTTGATAAGTAACACAGTTGATTCATAGTTTTAAAATCACCCACGCGGTTAATTGCGATTCAATTATGAATGAATCATTATTAATGTTTGACCTTGCACTGGCCGTTAAATATGCCAAAAAAGGTGTCTGAGGTTATTGTTAGGCGTTTAGTTACCATGGAAGCCATAATATTAATGCACCTGCCTGTTCTGAGCGCCTGGTAAAATGTTTGATCATATCACTTTATAATTTTTGAAATATAACCCCAAACAGGTTGCAGGATATGGCTTCAAAATGCGAGGGGAATTAAGACAAAAATACCTGACTCTCGTTTCGAAGCCTCAAGTGAAACCTCAATTATTTTTTTTCTTAACTATTATAGCTAACAAATGATTAACGCTCTTGTTACCTAAGTACATGAGAAGATAGCCAGCAGCGCCCAAGCTTCATACAGTACAGTACACACTCGCACAAATTTAATGTTACGAGTGTCCACAAACACATGCCATCGAATGAAACCCAATGAAACGATGAGGATTTGTGAAACATGATATGACTAGAAAAGGGGTAAATTAATCCTGAGATGTATTAGAACTGGCTGACCCCAAACATGATGTATACACATGCCAATGTGTTTATGAAGTAGTAGAAACTGATTGATGAGCGGACGACATTGTTGCCATCGCTGGTAGAACCTGGATGAGGCTGGCCAGGAGTGTGGGGATTGGCACAAGAAAAGAGAGGCCTGTGCCAAACAGTAGATGAAGTCGATCTGTGGTTGTTGATGATGACGATGATGATGAGAGAGTGGATTATAATGCGGCAGTTGTATGAAGTTTTCCGGGTCTGGCGCGGTCTCTGTAGGATTATCTACGCATGCGGTAACATTTACCTGCTAATAACTTCACTCAACTTATGCAACTCAAAGTTTTACCTAATTGCCTAGAAAGTGCTTTGCGAACGGACCGAAACGCATTAACCATCTATTATATCTGTCAAAATGGCCTAATCATCTTGTAATAGCGGCTGGATATTGTTCTGTAACCAATTTAATGTTATGCATCAGTAAAACATCGTGTCTAGTCAACCATAGACAGCCTTTTGGCTTGCCATTGCTGCATTTACTTTTTCGCTTTTCCGAGGAGCTCGTGGCTAAGTTACAACAGCTGCACGGGTCGATCCATCAGGTTATCAACGCTTGCCGGGGTTGGTCCGTGGATCTTTACATGCCGAGACTCCTCTGTGCCTCGGAAAGTACTCTAAGCCGTTGGTCCCGGCAGTTATTCGTGGAACTTTGACGGTCGTTACAGGTCGTCAGAATCTCAGTGCGGGTGGTGGCGGATATCACATGAATTTTTGGTTCTAGTTTCCTTCATAGTTTTGAGAGCAGTGGTAGTAAAGCGACGATATAGCATCCTACTAATTAAGACGCCATATATCTACGCTTTCTATCGGTGGGCTAATTTTAACCCGTAGAAGCGCCCGCGCCGATGAAATGTAGGAAGTTGGCATCTGAGGCAGTGCCAGTTATTGTGCGATGAAATTCCGGGAACAAGGAAATGCTTTAAGAATTCTTAAAAGGGTTTGTTGAAGGAGAGTAAATTGTTGATTTAGGAGATGAAATGGAATGTAGGGCATGGTTTCCGGATTTTACTGGTGTTAAGTGTCTCGTTTTAGTTATGTGCATTGTTATGTCTATGGTTTTACCAGGTTAGATGTATTTAATGGAAATCGTACCCTTCCCAAGTGTTAGTAGTACTACAGCTACATACATCCTGCGAATATGGTATGCAACCTCAAGAGTCATAAAAAACCCTGTAAAAAATCGACACGTGTTTCATCTCTCACGGAGGCATCCTCAGGATGACGATGGACCAGTCGCGAACCCGAACACGACGTGTTGCCACACCGAGCGCTGGACGCAGAGAAACTCTCCTGGACTCTGCGTCCAGCGCTCGGCGTTGAGAGGTAAAACACAAATGTCGATTTCTTACAGGGTTTTTTTATGACTCTAGAGAGGAATAGTTAAGCGGAATAGGTACAAAATAATCTACGTCTGTGGCGTGAAATATAAGCAAAATTAGATTAAGTAATTTATTAAAATTCGGCTGAGAATCAGCACTTTTTGATCGTCGAAATTACAATCCCCAAAACGCCCTTCCCCTCTTTCTACTAAACTCCCCAGCAGCACAGCTGCCTGTTATTGCAACAATAGGGGTTATTTTAACCTTTTTTTTTGTGGTTGGGAAATCATCAAATGACTTCTCCCGCTCTGGGCCGAGCGGCAGTGCGTGTCAGACTTTTACTGACTAAAACCCACCCTTGTTCCTTCAGTTGCCTTTTGCCAAGGTCCCGGTATCCCTTTCGGACATTCCCGCAATCCTGCCAGGAGGGATTATTTTTACCTGGCTTCATTATCGAAATAAAATACCAATTGATCTCCATACAAGATAATAGCTGTTGACAATCAACTGATATCGATCACATAAAGACTGTGAACAACAAAAAACAGGAAGTTATGATGAGTAATGAACGTAATGGCAGTAAAGAATTAGGTCTAAAGGTCAGTGTAGTAGACCAGTAGTAACAGGTTGATAACCAGCGCCTACGCATCCTAATGACCTGTTTCCTTTCTAGGATAATGACGAAAAACTTCAAACTCGCATGGAACGCGAAGCAACAACATATTCTTCTCATCTCTCTTCTTATATTATCTTACAAGGAAAACCTCATTTATTGAAATCGATTTATAAAGATAAAAATTGGACACAAACCTAAGGCCCTAGACAAAGTGACATTCTATCGGCGATAACGATGATGGAAACGGCAAAAATGTATAGGACTGACATATGCTATCGAAAAGCTTATGTCAATCTTGTTGAAAGTCGTTTTAGAAAACGAAATGCTTTCGAAGCGATTGTCACTTGTCAAGGCCCTCTGTTTTTAATAGACTATCAATAACGATCTCATTACCAAGTGTTATCCAATCGCGAAAACTGGCTTTGATTTCGCGAGCCCGAGAAAGACCAAATGTTATAAAACATGAAAAACAGCATACCTAAAATGACACTATAGGCTGATTATACAAAACTGCCTGACACCGGTTGCATATCGTTCCATTCAAGCCCTAAACAGCCGTTAGATCTAGAGTAGGTCATCTGCATCCAACGACTTCTCTAGCATCAGTATCTGCATGACACGCCGCGCCGTATAATATGCAATTTAGGACATTCAGCGATAACCGGGACGCAGTCATAAAACATGATAGTTTATTGAATCAGCGTGTGTACTGATAACAAAACTGTATTGTGTGCAGGCGGTTTTATGTTCCAGTAAGGGTTTTCTGAAATACCGCGACTAGGTGACCGCACTGAGACGTCAGTATCGGGTCCCTGTCAAAAGTGCCAAAGCAGCTATATTTATTTTATTTAATCGTGACTGAATGATGAGTACGTCATCATATATTTTATATCCATTTTCAAAGTGTGAATTTTCATGGAAACCCTCATTCGAAAATCCAACTCTGAAACAGCTGCCTACAGTCTACTTCTTCTTAGTTTAAGTCTGTAACGAGGGACCAGCTCATGCTTTGATAAAAAAGATAAGCCAATCGGCATCGATGGCATCGGAGCTGACTGCTCAACATGAGTTCCAGACATACTTCTTCGTCACGTCGTCTGAAGCTATTTAAGGTTAATAGAATAGCCAATACTCTAAGTATGCAAAATACTGGTATTCAGCTGCATCCATTGCATTTCATTTAATTTCCGGTTAGACGGGATGCCAACCGCAACATATTTGGGAAAAGGCTAGGCAGATGATGAAGATGATGGTTTAGAGAATTGCCAGTCCGAAACGTTTTGATAGCAGAGCTGACTGCTCAGGGTTTACTAATCTCTAGTACGCTTTTAATATTTACATCTCCTGTAAAATATTTCTTATTCTTTTACCTGCTTTATGCATAGATGCTTGGTATTTGCCAAGCACATAACTCTCACATATAACTCTTTTGCTGCGTGTACCTGTCCACTAGTCGCGAGACCTAATTGATGGTGCATCGACCTTACGCCTTTGTATACTAAATGCGTTCGTATGACTAGTTGACCTGTACGGATTATGATGTCATCATCTATCAAGTGTAGTCTTGTTGGATGATCTGTTGCTTAGCTATTTGAGGTTATTTGGGTCATTGTTGTAACCTAGTATTCGCGTAGGATAGCAATTTTTTAATTTTTGGTCCTAGGTTAATAAGTCATCTGCCTAGCCTTTTCCTAACTATGTTGGGGTCAGCTTCCAGTCTAACCAAATGACTAGGATTTTATGCTTTACAAGTTGAGAAGTCTAGGGGTTCTTTAAAAATAAATAGCGGAAAGAGTATCACTACATTATTATAAAACAAAGTCCTCCGCCGCGTCTGTCTATCTGTTCGCGATAAACTCAAAAACTACTGCACCGGTTTTCATGTTGATTTCACCAATGGATAGAGTGGTTCTCGAGGAAGGTTTTAGTATATAACTAGCTTCCGCCCGCGGCTTCGCCCGCGTGGTATGTCGATAAAAAGTAGCCTGTCCTTTCTCAGGCTCCAGACTATCTGTCTACCAAATTTCATTTAAATCGGTTCAGAAGTTTCGGCGTGAAAGTGCGACAGACAGACAGAGTTACTTTAGAGTTATTTATAATATAAGTAAGGATAACGATGGCGAAGCGGCGGGCATCAGCTAGTTAAAACTAAGCAGTACTGAATTACAGCTATATGCAGCTCCACTTTCCTTAATGAAAAAACCGTGACCGACGCAACACAAGCACCTACAGCTAATTAACATAATTTATAACTATATCCTCTCTCCAACTAGTCCATTTAACAGTTACATAACTGTCTTGTGTACGAACAAAACTTCCTGCCTCCATAAACGATAAGCCAACGCACGCGCCGAATTTTAATTCAAATATCCCTTTACAGATGATCCGATTGGTGGTCTCAGCGATGCAATTGGCGGATACGTCACCGTGATGACGCGAGCTTCGCTGTGATTGGCGCAGCGTGTGCTTGCTGTCCTCTGATTGTTGGAAAATGTCAGGACTGCAGGCGAGGACCGAGGAGCCGATCAATGGTGTCGATGTCAGGGAGCAGGGCAGCGCTTTGAGGTCAGTTTTTACTTTCGTTTTGTATAATAAGTTGGAATTAACGGTGGTTCACGGTTCGGGAAGAAATATATTGTGGATTAAACGCAAGCAAGTCTTTATTTAAAAGCCAATAAATTATCAAGTTGTACGGTAAAATCTGAATTTATTGATTTCAAGACCTTTCAAAGATGAATTATCCGACCAAGGCGGAGATAGCGGTACGAGCTTGACACCAAAAGGAGTTGCAGAAAACAGAATTGAAGGGAAAAGGGAGATGGGTGGCTTTTGCCTTCTAGGGCAATACAGAGAAAATTATTCACTATAAGAATCGACTAGCATTTTCTTATAGTCCTCAATACTTCCACCAACCTGCATTGGGTCCACTACCTCTCAGAGAGAGGAAGCGTAAGTCCCAGCAGTGGGAACATTATAGGCTCATTATGCTATAATGCTGTGCTTATTATAATGAGTTGCTTTATAAAAATAAATGAATGGAAAACCGCTAGTATTACCAAACTAAAACTGCGCTAGCGCATCTACATCTAACTTCCTGCAATAAAAACAACAAACATGATTTTTCCTAACCGCAATAGTTTGTAGGAAAACATTTTATTTTCTTTTATCTAGATTAGATAATTCGATTATATAAAAACCATTACATTCTAAACCCTGTAACATTATCATAAGTATTGGTTTTGCGTGGCAGATTACACGGCAATCTTGCGCCGTATGGGGGGTAGTCAGTAGAGCGAAAAATTACTAACAACCCACACGAATATATTATTGTGGTTTGGTATACATTTGTGTATCAGTGATTGTAGGATAAAGTGATGTAACGGAACTTGAGTGTACTCAGTCGGATGCGTTTGGTTTTATTTGAATTGGTTGAGTGTAGAATAATGTTTAGTTAGGATGAGAAATGCTCTATCAACTTATTCAGCCCTATTCGTTTTGGTCTGTCACATGACACATCCAAAAGTTCAAGTCCTGGAGTGGAGACCGCGTATCGACAAACATAGTGTGGGGACACCCTCAGCTAATAGGTAGCTCAGCTCAGCTCTTAGGTAAACTGACGCCCTTACAAAAGATGGTGGGGCAGACTGGATGCGGAAGGCGGAATACCAGAGTGTTGTGGTGGAATGTACCCAATCTCGAACGCACCGCGACCGACGTGTCTGCGCTACCCCGCACGTACATCTTCCCACGGTCCGTCGTCCGAGCTCGTCGGTGTCTGTCCGCAAAATCGCCGATCGTCAGATCTACGTATAAGAGAGGCCTATGCCTAGCACTGGACTGGAGTGCGATAGGTTGAGTTGATTGATCTGAGAGCTAGGTAATTGGCCGAGGCTCTTGAGTTCCAATCAGATTTTCCGTTGATGTCCAGTTGATATGAAATCTGTCCATATCGTCACGCCACGGTCTGCCTGAAATTCGGGTTGCTAACCGAGAAGTCTTAACTTGATGACGTTACTTGAATTTTTAAGCGTTTTTTGCACGCAATGTTTTGAATGAACCAAGGCCTTTCAGTGGACTGCTCTAAAATCATAACAAATATTATAAATCCGAAAGTGAGGTTTCTTTGTTTGTTTCGCTTTCACGGTAAAACGGCTGAACTGATTTGGATGAAATTTGACACATGGGTAGACCATGACCTGGAATACGATATAGGATACTTTTAATCCCGATATTCCCACGGGATCGAGACTTATGTGGGTGAAACCGCGGCGCGCAGCTAGTAGGTATTATAAATTAACGTGACTCTATGGCGTTACAATAGAGCAAAATTGGGAACTGCCCGAAGTTATTGGGCAAATTAGTGACCATTCAACATCAGAGAGGCAATCTTGTTGATAGATAACAATAGCATCATGAATAAGTAACTGGACTATGTTTAATTTTAAATAGTAAGTCATGATCGGCTGATTTTGCAATATCCTTTTATTATATTGTTACTGTTATACCTATGTATTATGTAACATATTGGCACGGAGTAAATAGTCCGTGAACATGTCTCGAATTGAGGGCTATCGAACCTGAAAATTAAAGTGTTGTCCTCTCGTGTCGGGTCCGGTTGAAAACCAGCGTCAGGCACTAGTTGTCTGGCATTCTGAACTGAGGGCCTAGACAAACTGACATTCTATCAGCGATAACGATGATGGAAAAGACAAAAATGTATAGGACTGACATAAGCTATCAAAAAGCCTATGTCAATCCTGTTGAAAGTCGTTGTACAAATACGAAACGCTTTCGAAGCGATTGTGACTTGTCTAGGCCTTTTTGGCGCAGCCGTGTGGGACATTCCCCTGATAATGTCACATCGCATGTTGTGTGCCTTTTAGTCTGTACTGAATAAATGTATTTTCTTTCTTTCTTTCTTGTTGGTACGAGCTTTATGAGACTACAGGCCATAACACACTGCCGACTTGCGAGCGAGTTATCAGCGAGGCGATTTTCCAACGCTCTCGCTGCGTATGCATAGCCAGCACGCCACGTGTGCGTGTTCGTCGCGTTTGCGTTACGAGAGCGATTGATGTGGGTATACAAGAGAGAGCGAGACAAGCGAGTGTACGTAAAATATTAAGAAAACGGGGTGTATACGTCGCGGAGTCGCGGTTAGCTCGCTTCGCACCTGCTGAGAGCACGTTCACAAACCTCGCTAGAAACACGCTGGTAAATCGTCAATGTGATAACGCTCTACTACTGTTAGCGACTTCGTCAGCGTGTATTCTGTTCATATTTTTTTGGATACTAATATCCAGGAAAAAAAAGTAGCCTGAGTCATCCTCCAGGTCCCAGGCTACCTGTCTATTGCTACGGCTACACTTTGCGTTATCACGAACTTTTCCTCGTGCGCTCTCTGTTGCTCAGCGAGTAATCGAGGGGTGTGCGAGAGAGAGCGCACGAAGAAAAGTTCGCGATAACGCGAAGTGTAGCCGTAGAATAACAAACATAACGATTGGTTCAGACGTTTAGGCGTGACAAAGTAACACACAAGAGTTTCTTTCACATTTATAATATTGGTCTATAGATTCATGCTCAACGTAGCCACCTACTGGGCTCAATCAATATGAAGTAAGTAAAAGAAAAGAATATAAGTGTAGTGAAGAGTTTAGCCATGCAGACAGCCAGCAACAGAGTGCGCCCGAAGTAGTTGAGTATCTTCATTCGAACATGCTCTTTTGATGCACCGTCATTGGGGCAATGAATGTAAGAATTAGGATAATTTCTCAGGAAATCTAAAAATATGATTATGACTAGGTACATGGGATGAGGGCAGGAGAATGATGATGGCTACATATAAATCGGTCTCACTTCTCACACGTATGATATATGGAAAATGTTTGATTCACTTTTGCTTCAAATACTTTCCAGTATTTTTCCCGAGATTTCTAAAGAAAAAGTACCTTTTTATTATATTTTTTTATGTATCATGAATTTGAAGTGAAATTATCACAAACGAAAATAATATCGTGATTCATTATTATCTCAAGATAATTAATGTGTTTCAAGGGAAAGGCGTAGTCATATGTTACTAAGAATCTACTTATTATGCATAATAATTAGGAACAGTTATGAATTCCCGGGAAATTCGTTTAGATTTCCCATCCAAATATTATGTAGTTCAGCCCAACAGGATTGAAATTAGCCCTTTAAAGGTTTGAAATTGTTTTGACTGCAACTGAAATCCTGTCAAAAAAGCCTAAAAGTCCAAAATAAAAGCCCTCTTTTATTTATTAACCATCTTCAAAAAGGAGGAGGTTCTCAATTCGACTATAGTTTTTTTGTGTTGTGCAATTCGACCATAGTGTAAGGCTCTTACATACTGGCGCGATTCGTCGCGCGACGCGAATTTTAACAAATCAATTTCTGAGAAAACTACACGGCGAACAATGCGGCGGCGACGCGTCGCGCGAAAAATCGCGCCAGTATGTAAGAGCCTTTACGCGATTACTCTGCCAATTATGAATTGATTATGATGATTATTTTTTTGTATGGTAGGTCTTGCTTTAGTGGTGGTCCCATATAAATTGAATAACTTTGCTTGCGTAGTTTTTGAGTTAGCTTCTATAGTACGGACCTATGTTTTCCACGTCGCCTATATTGATGATGTTTTATGTTCTCGTCACTGTTATTTACATAGCAGGTAGTGGTATTCGAATTTGTGTGGGGTAGGGACCACAACTAAAAAGTGAAAAACAAAAACTTTACAAAAAAAAAAACAACCGACTTCCAAAAAAAATACTAATACGTGAAAAATAACTTTAATTCGTGTTTTTTTTTGGAAAAAGTTCTTATTTCTGGCTTCCTCTATAATTAAATCCCTAGAAAATAACAGATTTTTATTACTAATTCAGGTACGACTTGCTTATCAAAATCTGCATTGATAACTGACCTGATACAAGATAACTAGGAGCAATGACATTTAATGAAGTCTTATCAGTTGATTAAAAAAATAATTTAATTTCCTCATAAGTCGACACTTAACTACAATAAAAGTACAATAAAATAAACCTCTTTACACAACGATCAATGTTCTATTGAAGAAGAAACACATAATCTGTACTAATTTAATACAACTGAAGAGGTTGTTTATTTGAACGCGCTAATCTACGGAACTACAAGTCGAATTTGAAAAAATATTTTAGCATTTCTTTGCTTAATTCTTGAGGAAAGTTATAGGTATTTAACATTACGCTACGACCCTTAGGAGCCGAGCAAAAAGAAAAAAAAGGCGGAAAGAACGCTATGTGAAAACGAAGGAATAGCGCGGCCTGTTTATCCAATGCGATGAAATAATTACAAAAAAAATCACAAAATAGTAAAAAATAACTTTTATTTCGGAAGTCGGTGTCTTTGGTTTTCGATTTTCGTTTTTTGCCGACCAAAAATGTACACGTGGGACCTAGAATCATGTGCTGAATTCATAATCAGCACATGGTTCTAGGCCCCCCGTTTGGATTTGCACTTTGCATTTTTTTTCTATAGAGAAATATTTATGTAATCGTGTTTTCGCCAAACATAGGACCTAGCATCAATCCTCAACTTTTACATATATTTATTTCAAAATTAATGCTGCAGTATTTTCGGCATAACGGAGGATCATGCTAAGCAATTTGAGGTACACGGAATACAGCAATGCTGGCGACAGATATTGGTCAATCAGATCGTTTGACCTTTCCAAATCAGCAAATAGAGATTGTCCAAAGTCACTTCAAGAGCTCTTTTTATCTGATTTATTTTTACGCTAGTTTCACAAGAACAGTTTATAATAATGTCATTGACCTGAATGATATAACCGCGTGGGATATACATAGATAGTACGATCTATATCTGAATGAGCCGTTCCATTGAACTATAAACAATGTTACCGATAATGACTTAATTTTGGCCTCGACTTCGTCCGCGTCTTTCTTGTTCTTAACCAACTTCTTCAAAAAGGACGTGGTAGCTGTAACCATGAGGTTACAGTTACCACGTCGATGGGACATCGATTTGCGATCATTTAGAGATTTTTTTCCGGAAGGTTTGTGTGTATAGTACATGTATACATACAGGCTGTAAGGGTAAACAGTCTTGTCATTCAAACCATGGGTAGTTGTCTTAAATATAAAAATAAATGACCGAACACAAAAAAAAAAAAACGTCATTTTCATTAAAAGATTTTAAAAAGTTTCTATCCGACAACGTGCTCTCTAGTGAAACAGCTGACTGACTGATGGAGGGGTCGCGCTCGCGGCCGGTCAGTTCACATCCCGTACCCCCCGCCCGTGTTGAGACACAAGTTCGTTGCCCTAGCGCATAGGACAACGAACTTGCGTCTCTTGTGGTAAAATGTAGAACTAAAAAAAAGAAAAAAAATGTTGTAATTTTCCATTGATTTTACGTTCTATAAATGAAACCAAACCACTGGTTGCAAGGATAACGGTGTTTACCCTAACACCCTGTATACAGTATGCAAGGGTAAAAGGGTAATGTAATAAACACTGTTGTCACTCAAACCATGGGTAGCTGACTTAAATATAAAAATAAATGACCCAGTAACAACAAAAAAAAACCTTATTTTCATTAAAAGATTTTAAAGAGTAAAATATCCGTCACTGTCCCAGTCCGGACTGGGACAGTGGTCAGTATACTCATGGATACGCATTCGAGAGAGTTGCGAAACAGCTGACGGCCGGTAATGTAACGTCCCGCGTGCCCCGCCCGCCCCCGCCGGCCGCCGTGTTGAGACGCAAGTTAGATGCCCTTGCGTGTAGGGTAAAATATTCTTGTGGAAAAATGAAATTTTCTTTAAAAAAAAAAGTTGTATTTTTCCATTGATTTTACGTTTTATAAATGAAACCAAACCACTGGTTTCAAGGATAACGGTGTTTACACTAACACCCTGTATAACTAAGAAATCTCGATGTTTTGTAAAATCGAAAACAACTGTAATGATTGGGATTTTTGTTACTCTTTCACGTAAAAACTACTGAATGTATTTGGATGAAATTTGGCAAACAGATAATTTATAACCTGGATTAACACATACGATACTTTTTATCCTGATATTCCCACGGGATCGAGACTTACGCTGGTGAAACCGCGGCGCGCAGCTAGTATACACAATAAATGCAATAACAAAATAGTCTGCTTTCATATCAGCTTAAGCTTTCGAGAAAATCTCATGCCGTGGTGGAAGATAACCATTCAGCAAGGCTGACAAACAAATAGCGGTACCTCAAGGTCTCCAACAGTTCACGCTTACGCTTCACGTGGGTATCTATTTAATTAAGTATGTAGGCTTTACCACCCACTGGAAACACTAAAATGGTATGGACAAAAGTTAAACCGTTAATTTCGTCATAGTGTCGTTGATTTGTTGAGGCCGTGTACGAAATTTTTCCGATTTTGCTAACTTACGTGATTTTACAATTAAAATACTGTTTCTTAGGTTTTAGAACGGAGGTCGAAGCAAAATACCTTTTTTCTTTCAAACTGATACATTATTTTATTAATATGATATAGTATATACATTATTGATAAAAAATCATACGAGTGAATGTGAGAAGAATTCCAATAGCCTGAACAGTGAAGTTCAGAATCCTTTTCAGTATTTAGATTACAATAGGAAATCGGGAAAGAAATCGAATCGGAACGGAAGAGTCGGAAAGGAATCGGATACAAATTTTCGTCAGTCACAAACATGGAGTTCCTTTAGAAAGTTCAGTTCAACTTAGTAGAAGAATAGGATATATAATTATATTTATTGCCTGTGTGATCGCAGTTAGTTGCTTTTAGCAGACAGGAGGAAACTTCTGCTTTAACAAGCAGTCGCGTTTTACAAAACCCAGGGGTCCGAGACAGCCCAATCTTTCCCCGATACCATAAAACGTTACTTTAACACCGTCCCTTCTGGAAATAGAACGTCCTCCAAAAGAACAATCAGTCCATAATTATACTTATTCTTTAGTGCGTCACACAATAAATCACATTACATGTCATCACAAGAATAGAAACTGTCTTCACATTATCATTATGTACTTACATAAGTGACGTATGTAATACATACTACATTGTCCAAGACAGGCGCTAATTATTATGTAACATCGCGCCTGTATTTCCCGAAGGTAGGCAGTGTATTGTGGCACTCACATTTCGCCAATTACGGAGGAGCTCGTGGCTAAGTAATAACAGCCGCTCGGGTCGATCCATCAGGTTAAGCTACGCTTGCCGGGGTTGTTCCGTGGATGGGTGACAATTTTCAAATTTCGAGTCTCCTCCGTGCCTCGGAAAGCACGTTAAGCCGTTGGTCCCGGCTGTCATTTGTGAATCTTTGACAGTCATTACGAGTCGTCAGAAGCACGAAAGTCTGACAACCAGTCTAACCAAGGGGTATCGTATTACCCAGTTACTGGGTTGTGGAGGTCAGATAGGCAGTCGCTCCATGTAAAATACTGGTATTCAGCTACATCCGGTTACACTGGAAGCCGACCCCAACATAGTTGGGAAAAGGCTAGGCAGATTTAATTTTTGGTTCTCTTAATAATCGGCCGTTGAGTGCAGAAGATCGTGACCCATCTATAATATTTTCTGGCCCCAAATATCCCAAACCTGGCCTATTCTAAAGCATTCCTAAGAACAGTCCCAAAATTGAGGGCCTAGATAAAAGGCCATCGCTTTGAAAGCGTTTGATATTTCTACAACGACTTTCAACAGGATTGACATAACACGCTTTTCAGTAGCATTATATGTCAGTCCTATACATTTTTGACTTTTATATCATCGTTATCGCTCATAAAATGTCACTTTGTCTAGGCCCTTTCGGCCATTGTTGTGACTTCTTGAAACGAGTCCCAATGTCCATGAGATCAGGGGACCAAGTCTACTAATTTACAAACGTGTCAGTGGTCTCGCAATGATGAGTTTTTGACAGATTTTGTATGGCATATCTGTCAAAAACTGATAATTCTGAGACCACCGACACGTTTGTAAATTAGTAGACTTGGCCCCCTGGTCTGTCCACCGTTACAGTTATGTTTAAGTATGTAATAGAGGGCGAATCCTGACTGCGAGATACTGCTGAGAAAAACTAATAACACTAACCAACCTGGGCATCGAATTCAGCTGCTCCCACGCTCGGCAAACGCACTTGCGCCCACTAGACCACCGAACCACTAATCATAATCATAATGCTGATTATTACAACAATTAACCGTAACTACACATAGTTATAATACTATTAGAAGACTAACGCAATACAAGAAGTAATTACGCTTTTTTGTGTAACGTAATCTTTAGTGCATTAGTGGATAATGTATCTTTTTTCTGGCAACATTTTTTTTTTATTAGATGGGGCAGGAATCGGCACAATCTTTACTTATGAAGGCCTACTTTAGTCTCAAGAAATCTCCTAGACTAACATCGTTATTATCTGAATAACATTTATCAGGAGATCTCGATTGAGTCTATTGTCGATAAGCATTGAATGCAAAGCAATAACTTTAACTTTAATCTCAGAATGATCTATTATTAGGACCTGATAATGATCAAGATCTCGAGGTCATAGATCATGGTTGATTTCATAAAATAATTCAAGGGTACTTAGAAATCATGGCGGGGCTGTCATAGGGATGCAAGAAGTATCTAAAAGTATCGATATATATCGTATTGATATTTAAAATTTAAAAAATACAGTAACTATTTCGATATATCGAAAAAAAACGATATATCAACCTTATATCAGTGTTTCCTATTTTTTATATAAATATTTTGTGAAGTTCAGTTGTATTAGTTTTTCATTCATATTATAAATACCAAATTAGGAAAAAAAGTCTGACTCTGAAATCCAGCGGTTTTAGTCAGCATCAACTTTCAGCAAAATCGTTAGAGCCGTTTTCAAGAACGTGATTAAGAATTTATATACAAATATGCTCATTTATTAAATGTAAGGGATATGATATAATAAAAACTAATAATTATTATTAGTCCAGTAGATGTTCCGTCACATAAACGGCACTTTTGTCAGCGTATATCAGTTCCATCAGTCACTCATTGAAATCTCAGCCTTACTCCAATTACTACTGTGATTACCTTCATCCAATCACATCAGCACACGTGACATTAGCCGCGTATGTGTAGGGCTTCAGACTCCTAACCTTGGAGGGATGTCGCTTATTGGATGAGGGGTCTCAGTGAGCTTGAACCGAGATTATAATTATAGCAGACACTGTGATAGTTGCTTGTTTAGGAAGACTAGGTTTTGGAGGTAATCTAGGTGAGTTATTAAGATTTCTTCATGACATAGAGCCTGCTTTATTTGTTTTTTTGAGGGTGGTAAATCGTGAAATGACTTCTCCCGCTCTGGGCGGAACAGGCAACTGAAGGAAGATGGGTGGGTTTTAATCAGCAAAAGTCTGAAACGCCCTCCGTTTCAGACTTTTACTGACTAAAACCCACCCGTGTTCCTTCATTTACCTGTTGCCGAGGGTCCCGGTATCCCTTTCGGACTTTCCCACAAGACAGAGCCTGCTCAAACTGCATTTTCCTTTATCCAGTTTGTGATTTCATGGCTCCTGATTGTTTATAACTGTCTGAATTTGGACCTCCTCCTGAAGTACGAGACCGGTACATATGCGTGCATCAATACTAATATTATAAATTCGAAAGTAACTCTGTGTGTCTGTCTGTATGTTACCTTTCACGCCTAAACCAGTGAACGGATTTCGATACAATTTGGCAAGGAGATAGATGGCATGCCGGGGAAGGACATAGGCTGCTTTTTATCGACATACCACGCGGGCGGAAGCTAGTTATTCATATTCATAATACTCGGCAAACGGATGAGTGACCGTAGTGGTCTCAATCACCATTTCGAGAAGATATACTGCACATTAGTGCTTATCATCAGTAAATAATCTTTTTATTGCTTTGAACGGAAATTACGGAAGACAAGGGGACATTACTGCACACGTAGCATGACCACCGTAGAAACGGGTTTTTTCGACGGAAGAATAGAAAAAATGTCAAATTGTGATTGTTTATCTGTCATTTTGTCTATTGTTCCGTCGACAAAACCCTCTATGGCGATCATGCTACGCGTGCAGGTTGCTCAAAAACCCCAAGGTCGACTGTCAGTCAGAACGATTACTTTAGGTGTATGAGGAACAGGGTGTTAAAGTTCACTCATCCACCATAGAAAAGGGAGGATCCTCCGACCAGACGGGTGTTGTGTCTGGCGGGCAACTGCCCGACGATTGATGTTGTTTATATGTCCATTGCATGGTAAACTTTAATTGCGCGATGCAGGATTTTATGTGACGTCAGGATTTTTGTGTGACGTCAGGTCTTTGATGTGTAGTTCGCATGTGGCGATGTAGATACCGCCACATTACTATTCTTTGGTGTTTTTAGTGCTGACTACCGAGATGACCCCTAGTAGAGAAGTATGGAAGAAAGGGACATGATGCGCCGACCACAAATAATTCGGGATACGGGCAAGAGAATGATGACTATTAAAACTTTGAACAATTTTAACTGTTGCTGTCCACGCGCGGACGCGGTGCAAAAACTAAACGCGCGGGACGACGACGCGCTGCGAGCCAATGAGCGACGACCGACGCGAACTTGCCACTTCCTGTCAAAATCGCGTTCAAGAAAAGTGAGCGTCGTCCGCCTTCCGCTTTGCAAACTATCATAATAATTAAATCTAATAATACAGTCCACTAGTTTTCATTGAAGAGTACCAAAACCATCCAAAACATTGGTCCTTCCACCGGCAAAGAAGAATCGTCGTGCCGAGATAAACTGCAAAAGTCGACGACGCGGACTTGGACCCGGGACACGTGCGCCTATCTATTGTGCCGTGTCAACGCAAGATTTTGAAAAAACAGGAGTCACAGTGGATTCCACGTGCGCCGATCTATTGTGCCGTGGCCGTGACATCGCTGTTTACGAGTGAAGATTTGAAACATTCTGGAGAATTGGAGTCTCCAGTGAATAAGTTGGATACCTATTTGGATAAGGACAAGGGCGTGTTGTGAGTTCGTTCCAATTTTCCTTTTCCACACTTCTGTGCGTTTATTGCATTAGCCTTTTTAATCCAATTCAATTATCTTCCCTTTATTTGAGTTGGGCCAAGCTAATCTTCGCATGGTTCGCATGTAATTTCACTTCGCTCTGCTAATTTATGGCGATCGCATTGACGCCATTTTGAGGCTTATAATTAAAGCTTATTTTGCACGAATATCACATGCGGGGCAGATAACGGCTAAGTAATAGGCATTAATTAGCTGTTAGACCGCATATTAGCTGTGTGTGTGCGTGTGCGCCTATTCATTAACAACTCGCATTAATGATTAGCTCATTTAAATAAACTTCATGGTTCGTCTTTCCCTATTGCAAGATGGCTGACAAATTAATTAAAAAGCGCAGTTCGATGAAGGCAAAGGTTACTAATTTCACCAATTTTCTCAATGATTTGGAAAACAGTGATCGATTGTCCGACCTGCAGGTACTCGATCTAGAAAGTCGATTTAGCAAATTTGAACAGTTGTATGACGAATTTAATGATTTGCAGACCGAGATTGAGCTGTTATCGGATCGCCCTGAGGATGCTTACGCCGACCGCTTTAAGTTTGAAGAGAGATATCACAGCTTGGTTGCCATGGCGCGGAAGGTTATTTCTGCTGAGCATCAACAGCAGGTCAAGGCTACAGGTTCCGTATCAGGCTCCGAGGTGACAGGTGGGACAAAAAACAACTTTATACGTTTGCCTAAAATAGATTTACCTCGTTTTGATGGTAGCTATCAGTGTTGGCTGGAATATAGGGACACTTTTCTATCCTTGATCCACAATAATAATAACATTGATAACATAAACAAATTTCATTATCTACGTGCTTCCCTAAAGGGACAAGCTAGTGAAATTATCAAAAATATAGATTTTAGAAATGAAAATTATGGGTTAGCTTGGGACTTATTGTGTGAGCGGTATGATAACAGCCGCCTATTAATAAACAATCATGTCAAGGCACTATTTAACGCAGAGCCTATTACCAATGAATCCAGTGCTGCATTACGCCGCCTTGTTGATGTTACAAATAAAAATATACGAGCATTAACATTGTTGAATGAACCTACACGGGATACTCTCATTATCTATTTAATGACATTAAAATTAGATAGTATTACCAGTAGAGATTGGGAAGAGTACCGTAATACTTTACCCAACTCACCAACTTTGCTTCAGTTTTGTACATTTATGAACAATAAAGCGGACTTATTAGAAACATTAGAGGAAAATAAGAAACTAGAAACAGTGCAACCAAATAACAGTAATAAATCTAAAAGTTTTATTGTCACATCACAAAAAAAAGAAACAAATAATGATGACAAGGAAAAAAATAAAATTATTTGTCCTTTGTGTTCTCAAAATCATTTTCTTTATTCATGTGAAGCTTTTAGAAAATTAACAGTAGAAGAAAGAGTGCAGAAAGCAAAAGAATTCAAAGTATGCATGAATTGTTTACGTGTTGGCCATGTAGAAAAGCGTTGTAGATTTACACGCTGTAAGTACTGTAAGAACCGTCATAATACCTTAATTCACTTAGATCAACCTGAGACTCCAGTAGTAAATAACCCTATGCCTACTACACCCCCTAATACTGTATCACTTTCTGCAGATATACAGCCTACTTCTCAGAGACACATTTTACTGTCCACAGCTGTTGTGAAAGTGGTGAGTGACAAAGGCGAAAGGTACAACGCAAGAGTCCTACTCGACAGTGGTAGCACAGCCAACTTTATAACTGCAAAGCTTTGCAGTGATCTGGGATTGTCTCAAGTTGGTACCAGTACCAGGGTCACAGGTATCAATAGTTCAATCAGTAACAGTACACATTCTTGCAACCTAACAATTGAGTCCTCATATGAATATTATTCATTTAATATTACCTGTCTTATTCTGCCTGAAATTACTAGAAGATTGCCAGCATCCTACATAAATACAGATAATGTACCAATTCCTTCAGGATTATTTTTAGCGGACCCATCTTTTAATATTCCGTCAGATATTGATATTCTGTTAGGAGCTGAATTATTTTGGGATGTTATTCAGGCCAATCATATCAATTTAGGAAAAAACTTACCAAAGTTGTGTGAAAGTAAATTGGGTTGGTTAATTTCTGGTACCATACCTACTAACTCGCGTTGTCAATCACATGTTTGTAATTTTTCTGAAATAATCCCTAATCCAGACTTAAATAAGTTTTGGGAACTTGATACAATATCACCTAAGCATTGCCTTTCTTTAGAGGAACGCGCTTGCGAAGAAAGTTTTAAATTACATACGGTCCGTGGCTCGAACGGCCAGTTTGTCGTTACTATGCCACTCAAGGCGGATCCTAGCGTTCTCGGTGACTCATACGCTGCGGCTAAACGTAGGTTTTTATCATTAGAAAAACGCTTTGAACGCGATCCGATTTACAAAAGTATGTATATTGATTTCATGAATGAATATCAAACGTTAGGTCATATGACTGAGGACAATGATTTATCTGTCAGTGATAAAAGCAATATTAGTTATTTCTTGCCACACCATGGGGTTTTGCGGGAATCCAGCAAAACGACAAAATTGCGAACGGTCTTCGATGCATCAGCAAAGTCAACTTCAGGATTATCACTGAATGACATTCAATATGTAGGCCCGACTGTACAGAATGATCTACTATCGATTTTACTGAGAGTTAGACAACATAAATATGTAATCTCAGGGGATATCGAAAAAATGTATCGAGCTGTTGAATTGAATCCTAGTCAACAATCATTGCAACGCATTATATTTAGGAAAGATCCGTCTGAGCCTCTCAAAACTTACACATTAAAAACAGTCACGTATGGGACAGCGTCTGCGCCTTATCTTGCGACCAAGTGCCTTGTGAGCCTTGCTGAGGCCACAGATGATGAGCAGGTAAAAAGTAGCATCCAACGTGATTTTTACGTAGACGATTTGTTGAGTGGATCAGATACTATACGCGGCGCAGTCGAACTTTGCCAGCAAATAAAAACAATATTAGCTTCAGCGAAATTTAATTTAAGAAAATGGCAATCTAACAGTACTCAAATTCTAAAAGAGATAGTAGATGCAGAGGATGACTCTTGCCTTGATTTAGATTTGTCTGATAATTACACATCTAAAACTTTAGGGCTACTATGGATATGTAAAACAGATGTTTTGTCATTTTCCATTAATATTGACATTCACAAAACAATAACAAAAAGACACATTTTGTCTATTATAAGCCAAATTTTTGACCCATTGGGGTTAATTGGTCCATGTGTTGTTGAAGCCAAAATTATAATGCAAAAATTGTGGGTAAATAAGTGCGACTGGGATGATGAGGTTCCTCAGGACATAGCTGATCAGTGGTCGACATTTGTACATGCATTAAAATGTTTAAATTGCTTGAATGTTCCCAGATGGGTTTTATGCGACAACTGTATCACTAATGAAATACATACATTTACAGATAGCAGTGAGAAGGCATATGGTGCCTGTATTTATATACGCAGTATTGATAGCTGTAATGCAGTCACGGTACGCTTATTAGCTTCTAAAAATCGTATAGCACCGATAAAACCAACAACGATGCCCAGGTTAGAGCTGTGTGGGGCGCTTTTAGGTGCAAGATTGTGTACAAAGGTAAAAGAATCCCTTACATTACCTGTTAGCCGATGCGTCTTTTGGTGTGACTCAACAATAGTGTTGAGCTGGTTATCCACACCATCAACTCAACTTAAGCCTTTCGTCAGGCATCGTGTTAACGAAATACAAGAGGTCACTCTGGGATCTGTATGGAGGTATGTGCCAACACGAGACAATCCCGCAGATCTCGTTTCTCGAGGCGTGAAGGCTGATCATATCAGCGATTCTAGCTTATGGTGGGCAGGTCCCTCATTTTTGTCGCAGGAAGAATGTAGGTGGCCGAAACCACCAAACGATGTTGCAAAACAGGACTTGCCTGAACTAACTTATTTTGTAAATCAATCTGATAATCATCACATTCCAGTTAATGAAACTGTAATACAACAATTAATTAATAAATATTCAGATTTTAACTATTTACAAAGAATTGTAGCCTACATTAAAAGGTACATTTACAATTTAAAAAATAAAAATAATAAGTTGGTAGGTGGTCTGTCTAATCAAGAAATTCAATCATCATTAAAATGTATTCTACGCAATGCACAATTTGAAAGTTTTCCAGATGAATATTCCAATTTAAAAATAGGAAAATCTTTGCCTCATAAAAATCGGCTCATATCTTTATCTCCTTTTTTAGATTCAGATAACATAATTCGTGTCGGAGGCAGGCTAAATAACTCTCCTTATGATTATAACGTGAAACATCCCATACTTATGTGCAGTAAGCATCATTTAACTAAAGTCTTATTTCAAACTGTTCACAGAAAACTGTTACATGCGGGGCCTCAATTGCTCTTGGCAAATATTCGTCAAAACTATTGGCCCTTGGGGGGCAGAAATCTATCTAGGGTCACTGTAAAAAATTGCGTAGTTTGTTTTAGGCATAAGGCACAAATTATACAACCAATAATGGGACAACTTCCAGAATCACGAAGCAATTTAGAGTTCCCATTCCTAAATTCAAGTGTTGATTATGCCGGCCCAATACTGATCGCTGACCGGAAGGGAAGAGGCTGCAAACTCATAAAGTCGTATATATGTATCTTTGTCTGCCTCGCTGTCAAAGCGGTTCACCTGGAGCTTGTCACGGACCTTACAAAGGAAGCGTACATGGCTGCTTTAAATAGATTCATTGCGCGCCGGGGCAAGCCTCGTAGTATACTGTCCGATAACGGCACAAATTTTGTCGGTTGTTGTAATCAATTACGTCTTTTCTTGCAGAATTCAAATATTGCGTACGATGTTGCTCAGGAAGGAATTGAGTTCAACTTTGTGCCTGCCTACTCCCCTCATTTCAATGGCGTTGCTGAGGCCGCTGTGCGCTCAACAAAACATCACCTAAAGAGACTACTTAAACTGACGCACTTCACGTACGAAGAGATGGCTACGTGCCTAACTCAAATAGAGGCTATTCTCAACTCCCGACCTCTCACTCCTTGTTCTCCTGATCCACTTGATTTATGTGCCCTAACTCCTTCTCACTTTTTAATTGGAAGATCACTCACGTCCGTTCCGCATCCACAGATAACTGACAGCGGAAACATCAGTCGACTCGAGCGATACCAAAGGGTGGAATACATTAAGCAGCATTTTTGGAAAAGGTTTAATACCGAATATATATCTCTGCTGCAGCAAAAGACCAAGTGGTCTACCTCATCGGGAGACATCAAGGTGGGGAGCCTCGTCCTGGTAAAGGATAAGGCGCTTCCACCTCTCTGCTGGCTGCTGGGTCGCGTCGTGCAGGTGTACCCGGGTTCCGACGGCGTCGTGAGGGTCGCCGAGTTGAAGACCAAGAAAGGGACAATTCGGCGCGCTTTCAACAACATCTGCCCGCTACCATCTTTTTGAAGCCAACACTTCAACCCGGGGAGCATGTCCACGCGCGGACGCGGTGCAAAAACTAAACGCGCGGGACGACGACGCGCTGCGAGCCAATGAGCGACGACCGACGCGAACTTGCCACTTCCTGTCAAAATCGCGTTCAAGAAAAGTGAGCGTCGTCCGCCTTCCGCTTTGCAAACTATCATAATAATTAAATCTAATAATACAGTCCACTAGTTTTCATTGAAGAGTACCAAAACCATCCAAAACAGTTGCAACAAACTAGGCCTAAATACTACGTCCTGGAATGACAAGCGTCCAACTAACTATTCATTCTACTACATTGTAAACTGGACCGCACTGTTCTGCCTATTAGCTCATAGGTGAATGATCTATGATTTCATGCAGATGCTACGTAATTCCTGCTTATGGTCCCGGCGATTAACTAAGATTATGGCGGGTACATTGAACTGTTCGACAGGCAATTTAACTTTTTGTATTTTTTGCCATAAATCATCAAGGTCACGATGTGTCTTCAACATTTGAGCTAGATCGTTTCCCTTTAAAGCAGCAATATTTTTTTAATCGAGACTTTTTGAATAATTTCCCAATTTAATGTATGTTCCAAAATCAACTGATGAAAGTGTAAACAAACCCCGTTCAGGTTAATTTCTTACGAAATCACTTACTAAAGGGAACTAGTTACACATTCATCTGTATTTAGAAGATTCCAACTTTATATCGCACCAATTTTTCCAACAATTATTGTTTGAATAACATTATTAAATTATAATTGAAAAACAAGCGAGAAAAATTGAGGTTATGAAATTAACCTTAAATGTAAAATATCTTTAAGGTGATTTAAATAAAACCAGCTGATGCCCGGGGCTTCGCCTGCGTAGATGTCGGTTAGTATACACTAAAAGCTTCCTCGAGAACCACTCTATCCATTGGTGAAAACAGCATGAAAATCGGTGCAGTAGTTTTTGAGTTGACAGACAGACAGACGCGGCGGAGAACTTTGTTTTGTAATATGTAGTGATAAGATAAAATAAGTTTTCAAATAATCAAATCAAAGCACTCAATTTGAAAGTGGCACTACAAATTGGCATACACAGTTACGTTTTCCGATCCTTTTATTTACATTTTCATCAGATACTTTTTGAACAGATTATAGAAAGAAGCATCAATCCTCGATCGAATCCTAGCATTTATATCTGCCGGAAACCATCCACTTTCCCATAATTTCTAAAACAGTTCACTCACATGACAATTTCATCACACCAAAACCAGGTCATCTATTCTGCAGTTTTAAGCGTCACAAACGGACGAACAGATTGGATTCGATGCTGTCAGTATTACAAAACAGTGAACTCTGTAACCGTCTTAATATATTTATGTGTCAGGAAGTAATATTTCGGTGTCAACATCAAAGCTGTTTGGGAATTAAATAAACTGTTTGATTCAGGGTTGTCGCGTGGTTTAAACGGGTGATTAGAGGATTAACGTATTACTTGTTTAATTTTAGCTTAAGTTTTTTTTTACTACAGTAAAGCTATTGTTTATGTTGAATTCGGGTTGATGTTTTTGGGCGACTGCTTGATTTATTTAATTAACATTTTCTGAATCTTTTTCCAAGTTAAGAAACTTGAAGCTTTTATTAGATTGAACATTCTAACACACAATTCCCGAATGGCTTCTCATTTATTTCTGAATGAACTTAGCAGTCCATCCTGAGTTTACGTAAGGCTCATTTTTGAAAGTATTACGAGTAGAACACGAGCTAATAGCTAGCCATACACGCACAGATTTGCCCGGCGGCTCTCAGATCTGATCCGTTACTTCGCCACACACGGTCTCGTGTTAGTCTGGGGCATCAGTTGTAATCACGACTTTGTTAAAATTTGACCGCCCCGTGCCCGATCCGTTCGTTTTGAGCACGGGCAGCGGGCAGGCGACAGGCAGACACATCCGTGCCTTTTTTATCCATAGACACACAGATTTACCTGTCAAGTACCCGTTGAGGTCTCATCTGCCGGGCACATCTGTGCGTGTATGGCTAGCTAAACGCTATAGTACCACTGAAAGTACTTAACATCTAAGAACATCCTGTGATAAGTAGGTAGTGTTTGACGGAAGAGCCAACCCTATAACACAACTCTCGTTTTCGCAAAGCATGCATGACTAACTCCAACCATTTCTGAGTTTCCGCTTTCCGGCCAAACACTTCCAATTTTATCCGATATTTATTTTTGAGTTAGCTCAGACAAAAAAACAATAGACGTAGTTATATTTAGTCGTGGCTAAGTAATAACAGCCGCTCGGGTCGATCCATCAGGTTAAGCTACGCTTGCCGGGGTTGGTCCTTGGATGGGTGACCATTTTCACATATCGAGACTCCTCCGTGCCTCGGAAAGCACGTTAAGCCGTTGGTCCAGGCTGTCATTTGTGGATCTTTGACAGTCGTTACGAGTCGTCAGAAGCACGAAAGTCTGACAGCCAGTCTAACCAAGGCGTATCGTATTACCCAGTTACTGGGTTGTGGAGGTCAGATAGGCAGTCGCTCCATGTAAAATACTGGTATTCAGCTGCATCCGGTTAGACTGGAAGCCGACCCCAACATAGTTGGGAAAAGGCTAGGCAGATTGATATTTAGTAACCTATTCCGTTTAACTATTCTTCAAAAGTCATAAAAAAACCCGTAAGAAATCGACACGTGTTTGATGACGATTGACCAGTTGCAAACCAGAACACGATGTGTTGCCACACCGCAAACTCACGCCTGAATCAATAAACTATCTTAGCTCATCGGTTCTTATAATACTGGCTTATTGTGCAGGGCAAAACTCTTCTCATAAATAGAAGAAAAGGTATTGCTTACAAGGCCTATTGTACGACTGCGGGGCAAAGGTCTTCCCATACTAAGAAACTATATAGCATTTATGATCACGCCTGGTTTTTGAATGCTCGCGATTTCAGACTTTTTTAAGGTTTTGTCATATTTTCCTAACGGGTGATAAATCTTACACCAACTTAAAAAGTACCTACATCAAAAAAAAAAAAAAAATTAAAGTACAAAATATTTTTGTCGTTTCAATAAACCCCCTTATGAAACGTCAGAACCTAGATGTACGGTTCCAATTGGCCGTTTCCTATGAAGAAGAGCCGGCAAGAAGCTCCACCTTTACTTACCAGTCTCGCATAATCAAGATGCGGGTCCCCAACCAGGCCAATCAGTCCTTTATACTTAACTAGCTGATGCCCGCGGCTTCTCCCGCGTCGACGTCGGTTATTATACAATGTGGAGACGACAATACAACAATAAATGAAAACACTGGCAATACTAATGCATAAGAGTATTTTGGAACTATCAAATTAATCCTAACATCGAAATTAAAAAAGTCATTTTTTCAAACATACTAAATAGTAGTGATGGGCCGACTATGTCGGTTTGCCGATCTTTGACTAGCTATCGTAACTAAACTATTGGATATATTTGATTAATTTTTTGTATGTAGATCGAGAACGTCATTCTCATTATGTATACGGAGTTAAATTTTTTGTCGTATTGTCGTCTCCACCTTGTATACTAAAACCTTCCTCGAGAACCACTCTATCCATTGGTGAAAACAGCATGTAAATCGGTGCAGTCGTTTTTGAGTTTATCGCGAACAGACAGACGCGGCGGAGGACTTTGTTTTATAATATGTAGTGACTAGATACCCACCCCTGCTTCGCACGGCTTTACGACTTGACAAAACATCGAGATTTCTTAGTTATATGTAACTTTAATATTAACGTATTATACACATAAACCTTGCGGAATAAATTCTCTAAACGATGGTGAAAACCTCATCAAAATCTGTTGCGTGGTTTAGAAGAACAACGCGATGGACATACAGACAAACACGAAAAGCGACTTTAATTCATACTAATATTATAAATACGAAAGTAACTCTGTCTGTCTGTCTATCTGTATGTTACCTTTTCACGCCTAAACCACTGTACGGATTTCGACAAAATTTGGCAAGGAGATAGATGGCATCCCGGGGAAGGACATAGGCTAGTTTTTATCGACACACCACGCGGGCGAACCCGCGGGTAGAAGCTAGTTTATAATATGTATAGATAACAAATAAATCATCATTAACGAGACGATCAACCCTAGCACAAACAATAATTAAGCTGAATTGATGCAAGTATGAGGTCAACGCTCCGTCAGTTGTATTCCTGGTTGCTGTCAAAGAATCAGCTGTGAATGTGTGACGTATTATTGGCCTAGTTTATGCCTATGGTGGGATGAACTCAGTGAGGATTCTTTGCATTTATTTGAGTGAGGGCTGAAGTGAGTCGGGACAAGAAAATGGGACGGTGTTCCTTGGCTGGACAGAATGATTACACTTTATATATTAAAACTGTATGCACATAAAGGTACAAAGGCGGACTTAATGCCTGAGAAATTCTCCACCAGTGAACCTGTGAACCGAGTGCGGTGAAGAGATAACATGTCAGATGCATTGTTTTGTGCGTGAAAAACAAAAAATATTTACAATATATCACTTAGAAATCACGCTCCAAAGCACAACATATTGTGTACTTATCAATATCATGGTTGACAGATTTGAGAAAAATATTGTGTGAATTCGCGGGGATATCTAACTAACAGTATAAATGGGTAGAATTAATTAAATTAATTAATCATTACCCAATTTGTTTTTTGTTTTAAATCTAAAACTGTTTCAAGTAATCGGAGAATCAATTAGATTTGATTACATGATAAGATCGTAAATTAAGTGTTAAATGCGTTTTGACACATAAAAGCTTTTTGATAACAATACATTATTCACACGTTTTTGCAATAGTTTCAAAGCAATCAGAATTGATTGAGATATTTGCGAAGAACTACTTATGAACTGTGTTTTTAGCCCAAGTGTTACTGGAGGAGTGTTTACTTATGCAGAATAAGATATTTTTCTTTTGTTCTTTCCTATTTTGAAATACCTAAATATCGAATCCACAGCAAGGTCAATGCTGGACTAATGCATGAACACTAATGCTATTCTGTAAAGTTCGCATCGAACTTCACACAAGTGACCTCACCTAGACACCGTTCGAATTTCGAAATTATTTTCATAGACAATAACACTACTCATCTATCTTCTAATAGACAAGTCATCCAGTCCAGTCTCAATATCTGTCGAATCTTTTTACTCACATCATGACTGCCACATACATTTTATAACGACCCTCCCGGCTGTCATTTGGAGATCTTTGACAGTCGGTACGGGTAGTTGAAGCCCAAAAGTCTGACAACCAGTTTTACCAAGGGGTATCGTGTTACCCAGTAACTGGGGTCATATGGTCAGCCGCTCCATGTAAAATACTAGTATTCAGCTGCAGCTAGTTAACCTAAAAACTTGTCCCCAAGTTCACCAACAAAGTTGGAGAAAGGGAAGGCAGATGATGACCGACTGCCTCATCTGTTCCGTTACATAATCTTTGTCCTAGTCCAAGACGCGTGACGAAGGAATGATAGTAAGAATGTGAGTGTGTATGTTTGTATGTATTACTCGTATTTTATACGGAATGCTGTCTAATTTTATATTAGCGAGGCTCGAGGAGTGATTCATTCATTTTGTATGTGTATGAGGGAATGTTTGGATGATGGCGCGGTATTCTTGGATGTTTGTTGATGTTTTTGTGTTTGATCAGTGGATTTGTATTTTTGAGTTGTGTCAAGTGTCTACTAAAGTTGACTTAATTTAAAAAAAAATTATGGTATTATAGAACCCATGATAGTTAAAACTGTTGTGTTTTTTGATAAACTGGACGTTAGAAAGGTTATTCTTATGTTATTGGATGTAAGACAAGCCGTTAGCCTGTCTGTTACGCACTGCCGTCTATGGATATCTATGTTAGTAGATTGCAGAAATAATTAATACCTTCATCTTTATTAAATCCGCACTTTAGTCATCTGACATGAACAACACAATTGAAATTCTTGTTATTTTAATCAGTTTCATATTACTCATATTACCCACAGCCTCTTGAAAAATCCACCCACTAGGTACCTACTCAATGAGTTACCTTTCAGGCCTTCCCCATCTCCAAATTGTAATAACCGAGACTCTTTTAAAATCCACACACTAGTCAATAAGTTTCATATTACATTTCGGTCTTTCCCCACATCACGTAATATCAATACCGAAGTCTAGGAATCTTTGAAAACCCAACCACTATTCAGGGCCGTAGGCAGGGGGGGTTCCCCCCCCCCCCTCCCCCCGAAATGCGAACCAGAATCTCAATCCCGAGATCGACCCCCTATTTTCGAGCTCGCATCGCTCGCAATATTTCCGCAAAATAGGAAAATTCCTGTTCTAAAAGTTATACTCTTTTTTTTAAATCTGTACAATGTTGTTATCCTCTCAGAAATAAAAAATAAATAATTTCTGTAAACAAAAGTTGGCAACCTTTAACCCCCCCCACAACCCCACCCCCCCCGAAATGAATTCCTGGCTACAGCCCTGCCACTATTTCATGCAATTGCATTCCCAATAAAGTCCCATACAAATCAATGTCGGTGGTTTCCAAACCACCGCTAGACTTGTTAACCATTGTTCCCCTGGACGATTAATCTCAATTGAACGAATTATAATAAATAATGCTATTTGAATTAGCTAGAGTGCTCGACTGACATTGTGAGCCCATCTTTGTGCGGACAGCCCACTGTGAATTTATGTGGATCTAATTGAATTGTGCTAGCTTAAATTTTCTCTCGAAACTCACTATTTTTTTTTTTTTTATTCTTTTCCGAAGGCTTTCAGACAAATATCATTATAATAACAATAACATCAAACTAAGTTGCTAATTACAAGCCCCCACAGATGAATACAAAATGATTAGTCCCCTTATATGATAGCCCATTAGCCCCCTCATATAATAGTCTAAGTTACTTTATAAGCAAATAAATTATTACTATTATGTTCTAGTACTGTTTTGTTTTGTTATATGATGACTTACTTATTGCCGCTCAATATTTGGACACATCTTAATATTTTATGTTATTCTATGTAAATTCAGACAGTGTCTTGCACATTCATCTTTTTATGAGCGGTCAAAGGGGCAATAAAAAAAAAAGGTTTAACAAATTCTGTGTACCTAGCAGACAGACTAAACACAATAACTAAGTTCTCTATGATCCCCCACACAATTACAATGAACTGTTGAAACCTCACACGAAAAACATGCACTTCCATTGCGACCCATATACAATTGGATGCACAGCCACTGATTGAATGGGACCGCCATTTTAGACAATTGTTCTGAATTTAAGCAACATGTGTTTGTAATTTCAATAAACGCATGCGATGTCCTATGTGGTATTTAGCTTGATTCAAGTATGACTCGGGTTTGTTCTGAGTCAACCAAGAAGGGGATTGTTCTAAATTAAAATCCTCTTCTTGAATCAATGGGTTTTTAATTGTATTGTATGCATTTACTATAAAATTACAAATTATTTTTCTTGAGCCGCTTTACACTGTGCTTGCGGTGTTATGACACTTGATGACCGGCGGCGCATAGTGGGCTTAAAATCGACTTTCATAGACAACTTTTTCCGGAATGTCCACTTTTATGACTTGAAAATGTTTCAGAAGACTAAATATATACCTAAAAATATCAACATTATGTAATAGCATTGCAAACAACGCACACAGAATTTTTTCTTTTTAAAAGTACTATGGAGGTGACATGAAAAAGTCTTATATCTTCGATAGCATACAATTGGCCCTAAGTTCCTTGCAAGTGATTAATCCTTTAATTATTTAGAAATTTTTGATATACTCCCGGAAATGGAGACATGATGGATGGAAATGGAGGTGCCGTTTTTTTTTTCGTAAAATCACATAATTTTTTTTTCCATCAATTCGGAAAAAGTCAAAAGTCGAATGATGTGGAAGACGAGCGACTTCTTTATTATTATAAGCCTTTATTCAGACTGGATTTTTTTTTTTAGTTAGCTTATTTTTGTACAATGTTATTGTTTAGTTAAATAAATATTAATTAGAACTAATTGCTACTTCTACATAAAGGCAAAACAAAATTTTAAAAATCTCTGTTTCTTAACATCTCCAAAGAAAAACTAAATTTAAATTACATCACATTACAATATAATTATAGGTCTTGCTCAACATCCAATTTCGGGTTTCACTTTCAAAAGATTTTCCCTACAATTTAATAATTTTCTGAGTCACAGTGAAAGTGTTATGCTAATCCGAGCAGAAACCACTGAATCGACGCCTTCGTTAAAATAAATAAAATTCTTAATCACCGCAAATTGGTGCGTTTACCTTATTCGAATAGAGGTTTCTTTGTAAATATAAAATTTAATGGACTGGCTATCGGTGCGTTTACCTTTTATGAAATGTCTTGGTGAATGTAAATGTAGAATTTGTTTATATATCGGTATTTAACTTCGGATCAAATATACCGTTTCATGCCTAATCGATGTTTTCTTTTCTCGTGTGTACCTACTACGCTTAGCTGCGAAATTACCAAAAATAAAACGGATCTTAGGTGCTTTTTCTCTGACAAAGAAACTACCGTCGAAAAACGTTCACACCGAGACGCGAAGCGACGCGCACTTTTTGTGATCCGATACAATATCGAATTTATTTACTACACAATAAGGTACACTCGCTGTGCAGCACCGCGCAACTCAGCGTACTTTGACACGTGTCAACACTCGCACTGAAATCACACCTTTTCGTGAAGAAACTAAGTTCGATAATTGTTAAAAAGTGCGTGCAGCGTCACGTTGCTTCACGTAGCGGTTTGAGCTGACCCTAAGAGTTTTTGTGATGAGCAACAATCCATTAGTAGTAACAACAACATACGTAAAATTCCATTGTTATTCAATGTAAAGTAGAGAAAACACTGCGAACAAAATGTTTGCGCAACGTGTTGTTGTTCGGGACAGCATTATGAAGTATTATTGCCACCATTTCTCCAGTGTGAGAGAGAGACGGAGCTACACAAGAACGATAGCAGCATCCCGTTTTCGCAGTGGAATAATTGGCGTTAATACTTCATCATACTACCCTCAGAATACGCATACACCGCGGTTGTCACATGTGACATCTGCGAGGGCACATCTTTAGTTTGTAATAACTGCTGCTCTGTTTTACATTGAACCTTAATGTAAAATTCACTTGCATTAGTAAAGGATCTAGTCGATTTTCAAATAACAGAAACAGACAGATTGTGTACCTATACGATTCTTGAAAGTAAGACATTTTGTAGGACAATTACAACAATTATGCAAGTCATCATCTACCTAGCCTTTTCCCAACTATGTTGAAGTCGGCTTCCAGTCTAACCGGATGCAGCGGAATACCAGTATTTTACATGGAGTGACTGCCTATCTGACCTCCACAACCCAGTAACTGGGTAACCCCTTGGCAAGACTGGTTGTCAGACTTTCGGGCTTCTGAGGCCCCGTAACGACTGTCAAAGACCCACAAATGACACCGGCTTAACGTGCTTTCCGAGGCACGGAGGAGTCTCGCTATGTAAAGATGGTCACCCATCCACGGACCAGCCCCGGCAATCGTAGCTTAACCTGATAGATCGACCCGTGCGGCTGTTATTACGTAGCCACGAGCTCCTACAACAATTATGTAAGTGATAACATAAAATAGAATCAACATAGAGCCAGCAAACAATAAATTAATGCAAATTCCAAAGCCTGACAGTTATTTTGTCTTGGCCCCTGTTTCTAAGATAGATACTGAAATTTAGCCGAATTGTAATCAGGTATACAGAACCAACAATTTAAATCCGTCTAGCACTGTATTCAATCCACGATCAGTCACCAAAATATAATACCACACCACCCTCCCTCAATAATCAACTCTATCACCATTTCCCAAGGTTGAGTTTGCGTGTGACAGCAAAATGCTTGACCACCAAATATATCACACCACCATCCCTCAAATACCTACTCTATCACCTTCTCCCAAGGTTGAATTTGCGTGTGCCAGTAGCCCCTGAGTCACAAGATAACAGTAGACTGCATGAACAATGAGATAGCGACATGACAAAAACGCCTTTTCTAGGTCATGATCTGGATGTGGAACTATGTTAATTTGAGGCTCATTTGAATAGCTTTTTTGAATGGTTGTAGGATTTGGATTGTTGGCCATGGTTATGGCGCCTACATCTGGTTCTTTTGCATGGGTGACAAATTGGACCCTAAATCTGGGACATTCTCTGTGAGAAGTTTGGGCAAAAGGCGTCTATCCATAGTAATATTATAAATTCGAAAGTAAGCCTGTATGTTACATTTTCACGCCTAAACCACTGAACGGATTTCGATAAAATTTGGCAAGGAGATAGATGGCATCCCGGGGAAGGACATAGGCTACTTTTTATCGATATACCACGCGGGGGAAGCCGCGGGCGGAAGCTAGTAAATTATATAAGGAAGGGAAGGAAAAAAAGGAAGAAAGAAAGAAGAAGAAGAAGAGGAGGAGGAGAGGAGAAGGAAGGAGGAGCTTCTAGTCTTAACAGGGCTATGCTTTATGTTCATAGTAAAGTATATAATGTAGACACTTTTTTTAAAACACTCCCTTTGAATAGATGAGCTAGGCTTGAAACGAATGAATGATTGCCAAGCTACTGTTGTAGTTGTTTTAAGTGCAACAAGTTTTTAGTTAATTAATTTCCCTTGTGTGCAAATTACAAAAATTTCTCCATAATACTTTTTTTATAAGAAGAAATCCTGTCCCATGAAACGATCTGGGGACTTAAAATAGTCACTTTGGCAGAATCATAATAGGAAAATATTATGAATCTTCGTCAAACTGACAATTCATAATATGATCTGCTTGCGATTCATATTACGAAATAATTCATCTGTTTGACAGTTGTCTATGGAGATTCGAAAAATGGTTCACAAATTGTGTATTGCTTTTGTGTCAAATTACAGGAATTGCTAATGACAGCTGGAAATTAATTGCTTTTAGAGGAATTGCTAATGTGGCCGTTTGAGGCCCCCTGTGTAGTGTAGTGACAAGAGGAAGATATAGAAGATTCGCCTTTTAGACTGAGAATTTCATCGAAGAACAGACATCGATAAGAGTGCACTGCCCGATAACGCGATCCACTAACCCCAATTAATTTATCAGTGTATTTATAAATCTGAAGAGCTCGTATATCAGTAACAATTAGGTTTACAAGTGATTTGCATAAGTAGTTATCATCAGCAAAAACAAATCGTTTACGACTATTGACATGTTCGATAGTCAGGTTATTCACCCGCGTATGGCCGCTTATACACGCTAAATTTCATCGTGTTTGCTGCAGATAGGACCAATTCATCATGTACACGACAAGAATTTTGTCGGATTTAGGCACGTAAACCCCCTTTCCGCTCCGCAGCAACTTCGCGCGTCGGGTCTAACGCAGCCAAGCATTTTTCTTGGTCAGGCGATGTCCTACGCGATCTAGACGCGAACGCGAAGTCGGTGGCGGCTGTGCTAGACGATTCGCGTGCACGTAAGACATAGGCCGCCGCGTCGCACCGCTTCGGATTGAATTCGCGTGTCACCGCTTCATAATCGCGTTCGCTTTAAACCGCCTACCTAGGACGTAGCGTCAGCGCTGAAGCAGTATACAGTTGTAAACGAGTTATTGTGTAGAAACGACACGAATTCTTGCATAGGTCCGGCGACTTTTCTTAACGTGTACAACGGTAGGCTGCTTGTACAGTCTCGATCCCGTGAGAATATCGGGATAAAAAGTATCATAAATTTCCTAATCCAGGTCCATGTGTCAAATTTCATCTAAATCAGTCTGTCCGATGCATCAACCGCCTATCTGCCTTGCCTTAATTCACCTTGTAACATACATTAACACCATTGAACATCGATACTCAAGTTTCTTAATTATAGTTTAAACATTTGACCCCTGTTTATCTCATAAAGATTTAGAGAAGTAGGAACTAGTTTCCTTACGACTAAAGTTTATTATATTATGTAAAGTTGTTTTATGGCGCCCCACCATCATCTTTATATTATGATCGCTATTATCTTCTAACCTATTAAAACCGTATTTGTATACTTGTATCCTATGTTTATTATTATTCTAAGTAGACATTCCGTAATTAATTTATTCATGCTTGTAAATAGGGTGATTTGCATTCGTATTATTTCATGAAAGCCTCCTAGAGTAGCTATCCATCCTGACCTCGGCAGTCACTCTCGCTACCAGCTTAATGACTGACTATTATTGTACCACGGTCTTCTTATACATATTGTTCGTATCGCATATCGATACAAAAAGAGGTCCGTCATGTTCGGTTTCCTAACACTAAACTGGCTGGCTGGCTTGGCTGCCGTTACGCTGGCTGGCTTGCCTGGCGTTTCGCTGGCTGGCTGGCCAAAGTCACATACATTTAAATCCTTGGCGTTTGAATTTTTGCTCATCATCATATTCCTGCACCTATGCCAATGTATTTCAGGTTGGCGCAAGTCTTCTTCATTTCAGTATTCACCCCCTTTCTAGCTATAATCATCTTATACACACAATCTTTCTATCATTTGTTTATTGTTTACGAGTACTCTTCCTCTATCCATAAAACCATTATTTTCTCGTGTCATAACAGTTTATTCTGTCGTAACATTTAAGCCATAAATCACAGTAACCAATCCTTAGCAAAATACCCTATTAACTAACAGGTTAACCCTCACCGCAAGCAGTGGAGCCTAAACGATAAAACCTCTAACATTACGCTCATTTGATACCTGGCTGAGTAATATGACACTGTAGCAGTGCAGGGTTCAGTTACAGCGCCTTATGATACTTGATACCTGGTGCATATGTGTCTGTTGCGTTATTGGTATTAGTTATCGGGGAGTGAAGGGTGGATTCCAGATTTTTTTTAATCGATCTTGGTCCCCTACTTCTATTTTAACATTTCTCTGATTTTTCTTTTCGTTTTCTGTATATAATTCGGGAAATCTGGCATATCTCCGGTAAACAATTGGTGATGGTGGCCTCACCAGAATTAAAAGAAGAAGAAGTTAGTGATACTACAAAAAATGTTAACATGTCCTAACTGCATACCGTTTGTACGAGTAAATAACATAATTTGTTAAACTTAAATGGAGGAGTCCTGGTGACCTTAAATACAGGCCCTGAGCCTAGTTTAGGCACCAGTCTCCCACAATATAATGCCCCTCCTATATGACTCCGTAGAAATAAGGTAACAATTAAGAGTAATATTGTGGAGATAATAAAATATTTTTTATTTTTATTATTATTTATACTTGACAGTTTTGATTAAATTCGACTTGTTATTGGAAAGTTAAAGTACGGTTTCATTAGGTGAAGCTATAGCTTAGGTACTCATCACAATACGGTGCTACGATGAGAGCCAATCTCGGTGAACGAGATCGAAGAAGGGTTCTGTCGAAGTAGTGTTTTTCGCAGGTGTGTTGTCGAAGTATGTTCTGTCGGAATAATAAATAAATTAAAAAAAATATTTTATTTCTGACAACATGGTTAGTCCATACTAGTAGCTACAATTGGCAGTATAATGTAGGTACTGGATAATCGAAATTATGATCTGTCGAAGCAATGAGTAGTCGAACTATTGTGTTTGTATATTGTCGAATTTAAGTATGACACTCATGCATTTATGGAGGAGCTCGTGGCTAAGTAATAACAGCCGCACGGTTCGAACCATCAGGTTAAGCTACGCTTGCCGGGGCTGGTCCGTGGATGGGTGACCATCTTTACATATCGAGACTCCTCCGTGTCTCGGAAAGCACGTTAAGCCGTTGGTCCCGGCTGTCATTTGTGGATCTTTGACAGTCGTTACGGGTCGTCAGTAGCTCGAAAGTCTGACAACCAGTCTTACCAAGGGGTATCGTATTACCCAGTTACTGGGTTGTGGAGGTCAGATAGGCAGTCGCTCCATATAAAATACTGGTATTCAGCTGCATCCGGTTAGACTGGAAGCCGACCCCAACATAGTTGGGAAAAGGCTAGGCAGATGATGACTCATGCATTTATGCATTTGGTATATACCCTTCAATATAAATCATGGAGTATTTAAGAAATTATTGTAAGTATCATATGGGAACATTTAAGGGGCCAAGGTCATTTAAAACAATGATTAAATAAAATACTGCTGCTTTGAGTGCAACAGATGGAAGCTCCCACTTGTGTTTGGTCGAAACCGGTAATAATTTAGCCAATTTATAGATGAATAAAACGATATTGATGCGGGCGATAAACACTGATGATCAGAGTAATGGTGGTGTTCAGAGAGATCTTGTTAGAGCAGTCTACCTGACTGACAAAGGCGAGGCGCAACTAGCTGATGTAACTATCCATAAATCCCTTCTAACCTAAACAGAAACTGTGATTTCGCGACTAAATTCACAGTTAGGGCTGTGAATTTAGTCACGAAATCACAAAGATTCTGTAATCTTGAAGATTAGAAAAGAAGAGCCATATGGAATGAGCATTCCAAAGTGTTCAAAATGGATAGGCCCTCACTAAACCAGCTAATAACCAATGATGTGGTTGATGCTATAATCAATCGATGTTATTTTAATATGTATTTTTATTACTAGTTTATTTATATTATAATTTTATTACCGACTTCAAAAAAGGAGGAGGTATTACGTTCTCTATTAGGTAATTTAGGTATGTTGAAGCTGTATGTATTTCCCGTCACTTGTCCTTATGGGTTCATTAGAAAACCAGCGTCAGACAGTATCTGTCTGGCATTAATGCTGAAATGAACCTTTTTGGCGCAGCCGTGAGGCACACACTATAGTTGTTAAAGCATTGTTTTTATTCTTTATTTTGTTATTTGTATTTTGTGTTTCATGAACTGTGTCCAAATAAACGTTATTCTTTCTTTCTTTCTTTCAATCACATCATTGGTTATTAGCTGGCCCTCTTGCCTAGAAGTAACAGTATTTACTTTTGACTTGTAGGATTCTACGCACTAGTATCAGATTTTTATGATAGTGTATGTTTGCCTAAAGGTATATTTACTCTTGACTTGGAGGATTATATGCACTAGTATCAAATTTTTATGATAGTGCCCGTTTGCCTAGGAGTAACAGTATTTACTCTTGAATTGGAAGATTCTCTATGCACTAGTATCAGATTTTTATGATAGTGTATGTTTGCCTAAAGGTATATTTACTAGTGCATATAATCCTCCAAGGATTATATGCACTAGTATCAAATTTTTATGATAGTGCCCGTTTGCCTAGGAGTAACAGTATTTACTCTTGAATTGGAAGATTCTCTATGCACTAGTATCAGATTTTTATGATAGTGTATGTTTGCCTAAAGGTATATTTACTCTTGACTTTGAGGATTCTATGCACTGGTATCAGATTTTTATGATAGTGTACGATTGCCTAAAGGTTACAGTATTTACTCTTGGATTGGAGGATTCTCTATGCACTAGTATCAGATTTTTATGATAGTGTATGTTTGCCTAAAGGTAACAATATTTACTCTTGACTTGGAGGATTCTATGCGCTAGTATCAGAAATTTATGATAGTGCCCGTTTGCCTAAAGGTATTTACTCTTGAATTGGAAGATTCTCTATGCACTAGTATCAGGTTTTTATGGTAGTGCCCGTTTGCCTAGGAGTAACAGTATTTACTCTTGAATTGGAGGATTCTATGCACTATTATTAGATTTTTTTGCAACTCCAATTCAGAGTATCTTATACTGTACCAAACTAGAATTCTTTAAATCAGTACTATGCTAACCGCCCCTATTCACAAGTAGCCTTATTCATAATACGCTTGGTGTAATTAGATTCTCCATAATCACCTCATGGCCATAGTTCAACAAGTGTGGTTCAAACTCATAACCTTTTGCCCAATAACCCGACTCATTAGCAAAGAGACTATTTCGAAACAGGAGCTCATTAATTGCTTGGTAATCCTTATCTGACAGCGGATGTCATCCTGTTACTGGCTTAAAAAATCCTGAAATCATTTTAAAAACCACAACACTGAACAAAAACGTAAAACAAAAAAAAACATTATTTACAAAACGACACGTGAGTTTGTCTGCAGCTATTCCTGTTTACCACTACCCTAATAAACCTAAATAAACGAAAATACACTTTAAAACTATCTCAATAAGACTGAATGCAACCGCAAAAGACATTGACTCACCCATCTTTATGTTTACTTAGTGAAAACTTTGCCACAAGAATTTGAACTTTATTACAAAGGTGTAAAGGTGTGTCTAAATATAGTATTTAACACCAGTATCCCGTTAAAGGGACAGATGGATAACATTAGATTTAGTTTAATGATTGATGGTGAACAGAAAGGGATTCGAAATTGGGATTCGTCATCGTAATGTCAGAGTCTTGTTAGCTCAGTTTTAGCTTTGTTTATTGACAGTACAGTTCCATTTAAATAACTATTTTATGAACAGACTTTGCTAATATTACTGATCAATGGAGTTCAGTCGCAGTTCAGTGTATCGGCCTAAACAATAAATCTAAAGAAACTGGTGAATGCTAGTCAAAAAAGTTCGTAGTTTTGCTGAATTTACTTAAGTTACGTCACGTAGTGTATCCATACGTGAAGCCGCTATTAATATATGTACTCCACAAAATAAAAAGCAGAGTAAACGAAAGCTGCTTGATTAGAAATGACATTAGTTAGCCATGTTTAAGACATTCGTCCAGTTCTTTTTTTTCTGAATTAATTTTGTGCTTGATATCCTGTACTACATTTGCTCTCCCCTGGGCTCATAATAATCAACTTTACTACACATCGCTAATAACCAATACATCAGTCTCAAAACTAATTAACGAGAAATAACGTAAACAGCACGCTTGCAAAGACCCCGACTGAAACAAAAACAAAGTGTGCATGCGCATGATGCGCGGGCGGCTCTCGAAATAGATTGTCGCTTCCTCCTGCACCTTATTAATTTTCACGTAAATGTGTAAGCTAGAATTTTGCTTGAATTGGGCATTTAGTGAAGTTTATTTCTTCTTCATAGTTCATCATACATCAATAAATCCTGAATTATAACTTTCGTCACTTTGGTTACAACTTGCGTGTTTGCAAATGTGAGGTGGCATGGATGCGACATTTGTATCTGTCTATAGATAAGTACCATAGAAAATCCAGTCCAGAGCAATCAAAACAGTCGTTCTACCTGGCGCCAGTGAAGAGATATGTAAAAAAAAAACGATTGTATAACCTGGCGCCAGTGATAGCATGCCAAGACTGCCAACTCCTCAACTGGAATTGCAGGTCTCAATGATAGTTCTCTTGGCTGAGTTTCAATAATCCAATATTGCATCCTATGTAGGCGCCATCTGCACTCGAAATAGATTATTCTGATGATCAGTGTCATTCATGTGCTGTATCAAATCATGGAATATGAAAGAAATTATTGCAAATTCACTGAAATCCGTATGGGAAGTCACAAAAATCTCACCTAAACCTGTATCTTTCTGCTGCATCTCTTATATCTTTTTTATGGTGGGTACTGTCATGGCGCTCCTTAACCTTACATCTATGTGCATACAAACTATCATTACAAGTTTCTCAATTCGTTAGTGATGTGATGATAAACAATATTTATTTCTGTAAGGAGGTTTATACAATTTTACACGTCAATAATAATAATTCATATATTTTCAGACATAGTCCATTACATTCAATTTTAATATAAAATTGATCTAAAATTCACACATTCGCAATAACGACCAGACAAAAATTGATTCTAGTAGATAGAACACCCTTCTATCTACTAGAATCAATCTTTGTCTGTCAGTCCTCATACAGTCTAGGCTCTGTGAATAGAGAGGCCTTTTGTGAAGATATGGTACAGGAAATCCTAGTTCAATAGCTCGGGCTACCCTGATGTGTTTTTCTCTGGTTTCAATAAACAATTATGTATTCACCAACATTATCGATATTCCAGATTATCTTTGTTGCACTCCATTTTTTTCTGAAGTTATGTGTCAATGTCAATTTTGTTTTGACTGTGGTCTTTGTATCACAGACCACAGAACCTAGACTAATGACCGTTTACCCCAACACCTATACCTTCAACACTTGCCAGCTATTAAGCTGTAAACCTGTCCCCCTTGCTTCTCCAGCCACAACAAGAGCAAGAAGCGCGCGCGCACGATGTGCAGGCGCCACTCGAAATAGATTGTCACTTCCTTCCCATGACCCCGCCATGTAATGTGCTGCACTTCCTAGGGGTTTTATTTTGCAGTAAAATTGTTTGCTAAGCAATTTTCGACCTTTTTGTAATTGGGCAATAAGTAATTTATGTACGGCTTTTTCAATTTGAATAATGTGAATATTTCAGTTTGCTGGAATGCAAGACCCATAACTGCAAACAAAATAGACAATATTGGAACGATATCTCGCACGTAGTACGTAAGGTCCTGTTCCACTACTCTGGTTGTATTTTTTTAATACTAGAAATTGTTCAGTAATATCTTTATGTATAGATAAGCTATCAACTTAGCCTCATCATCATACACAGCTTAACTTCACCCACTGCTGGACATAGGCCTCTCTTCTCTCCATGCTCCGAACCTGGATGTAACTTTGACATAAGTGCCAGATACATCCAGGTTCTCATCTCTTTAACTTATATTATTACTCTTACATTTCATTACTGAACATAGGCTCCTCCCAAGTCACTGCAAAACAGTAGTTTATCGACCTGAACGAAAAAACGCGTGACTTTGATTAAGCCTACATTGCAAAGGCTTGGCCGCAAAACGAACACTATAAAAGTGCACGCGTGGACCAACAACCGGCGCGAGCTCATCGAGATCAACTATAAATAGAATGTCTCGAGTCTTTCTTCCTATAATTATGAGTTATGATCCCATTTTCATAGTCAGCTTATAATAAAAATGCATGGTTTCTGAACGCTAAATAGTAAAACAGTCAATTCTCTTGACAGATTTGTGACCAAATTATTTATTTAGATGACACCAAAGGTTGGTGGTTGAGAACCACCAACCTTTGGTGTCATCTGAATGGTGAACATTCAAAAATGTAAGTATAAGTAGCACGTTGATAAATAAATGGAGACTAACTTATACACGATCATGATGGTCAATCTTATGATGGTAATCCAAGTGACATAGATTTTGTTCTACATAACACTCCAAAAGAAGGGTTGTGTTGCAAACAGCAAAAGGCGAGGCATTATAACAAGCTAGAAAATACCAATAAGGCATCAGACCTAAATAATTACACTCATTAAGTGTTTTAGTCATGCAGATGTTGAACACTGTGTTTTAAATACAATTTATAGATATCCAGAGTGAGGCTCATTCATCATCTTCTACTGACATAGTTTTGAAGAGAAAATGTTTTCCTTATAACTCCCGTACATATTTGGGGATTGTCCAATTTTTTCTGTCATGTGCGACGAAACTCAATCGGGCAAAACCCGATTTAATTATAAGAGCCAATGACGACTTGAGTCACCTTTAAAAAATTGTTGATATCATCATCCTCCTGGCTTTATCCCAAATTGATTTGGGGTAGGCGAAGTACGTCTTCTTCCTTAACCGAATTTGTAAACAATAATAAACATACACCAATGTTTCCCACGAATAATTTCATCATTCATCATTCTCATAACCTTATCCCAATGTTGGTGGGGTCGGCGCAACATGTTTTTATCTTCCATACTTCTTCAATGATTCGAATAGTTTAATTTTAAAAAAATGATTATTTTGCTTGGATCTACGTAAGGCCTTTCATCATATCCCGATACGCGCATATCTAGATGATGTAATCCTACAAACATCCGTCGGGATCATTCGTCGATAGTCGGAAACTCCTTGAACTAGCCAGATGGTGAAGCAATAAACGCTGTTTAATGCATTACTCGTAACTTCGCAATAAAAGCCGCGTTGAGAATAACTGCGTTATATCTGTAATTAGTTTTTATATCGGTTCACAGTTTTATTATAGTGGCAGGTCGTTTGTGAATGGAAAATGGCTGTTTTGAGTGGTTTGTTGATCGATGTGTTTATTTTGTTGTTTTATAACACAAATCAATCAATAAGGAAGATATAAAATTATCAGATGTCTGTTTGGTTATCATCGATTGGTCTTTAACTTTATGACGCTGTACTCAAATAGTAGACTCGCGGGCATTCGCAAGGATACATTAATAAATCGAACAAGTGTCCTTATAAAGGAGGAAAGAAAGAACTTTTCGAAGATGAGGAAGTAACTCTCCTTTCTGGCCAAAGACACGTTAATAACTACGTTACTTTTACTACCGCGAAATCTTGATGGATCTATCTATCAAGTTGAAACATTATCTACAGAGGAAATCCATATTTGGCCCTAGACATTTATCAATAGCATGACTTGATTTTAACCATATCGAAAAACCACCTCAGTTACCTTTTTCATAATTTTCCATCTCTTCGATTGATGAATATCGTTAAAATAACTGACAAGTCTTTTGACGTATAAACAACATGTATCAGGCTAAAAGGTCACTAGTAAGGCTGTCATAATCACCATTAATGTGACAATCTTAATTGAAGATATAAGGAAATATTTAAATAAAACGTGGAACCATGCTGATCTTTGACTGGTCGGATGTTTTTGTTGAGATTTATGATTTTCAAATGCCCGTTGTTCTTGTGACGTATTTTGGCATGATAAACTTAATAAAGGCACAAAGTTCAATAGATTGTCGCTATGACAGAAGTACTTTAAGTTAGAAAGATTCGATCCAATACTGTTGCACGTGTAAGAGATGCCAGTCGTGCCAGAGAGTGATCAGCTAGCTCGGCTAGAAGCCGTTAGTTGTATCTGCTGCACTTGTGTTGTTGGACTTAATCCAATCACAATATTCGCCGCTGTAACACAATAATCTCTAGCGTTGTGGCTAAACAGTCGGAGGTCTCAAATCCCATTGCGAAAGAATACAACACGTAAAACGAGAGACATTGTTGTCTCCACCATTATCATCAAACAAGTGTTTTATCGAAGGAAGTCGTATTCATTTGTTCTGTTTCTTCTTTCCAGAGTGGCGACGAATACACCGCATCTGGTGAGTCTCGGAACAGGTCGGCTCAGCACTGCAGTCACCTTGCATCCTATCAAGCAAGGTATGCTAACTCTTATAAGTTTTCTTTTTTTATAGAATTTGGCGTAAATGGTTTCACCCGTTTTCGGTGTTTCAACGTAAGAAGCTATGTCTTTCCGAAAACACTTCTCTCCATTTTCATGTTCGTATCCATTAAACATGGCCTGGATTATAAAACCTAGTAGCCCGTCTTTTGGACAATTCGAGGTTGGGAATTGTCTATGGGTCTCACCAAATTCTGTTGTAAGTTAGCTGCTTCTCAAATTATTCTACTACGTCTATTTTGATAAATCTTTTTCTTCTCTCATTTCCAGGTCGCGTCACCATAGGCTCAGACCCGACATGCGACATCTACGTGGTCGGCACGGGCGTGTCTAGCGTACACTGTCGCGTGGAGAACTCTCACGGAGTCGTCACGCTGTACCCGCTCAGTGGCAGCACGCTGCTAGACGGACTACCCATCGACAAACCCACCAGACTGTCGCAAGGTGTGTGTAGCTATACTAAGCACTCGGTAAAATGTGCTACGTGTACTGTCGCGTGAAGAACTCTCACAGAGTAGTCACGGTGTACCCGCTCAGTGGCAGCACGCTGCTAGACTAGACGGACTGCCCGTCGACAAACCCACCAGACTTTTGCAAGGTATGTGTACTAATCCTTATAAAGGAAGAACCAAGTACCCACCTGATCTGGATGAGGTAGATATGGCTTGGAAGAAGTACCAAATTAATGTACAGGTCTATAGATTTTTTTCTTAAAAGTCCTGTCAGGGCGGCACTGATGGGGTGCTCGATCAGTAAGCCAGTGATCAAAATACACGCACCGCTCGTGCCATTGATAATTGCTGCAGCAGTCGGTTTCAACTGCTAGATCAGTCACTATTTAATCAGTAGCAATAATCGACGCGAAGGTGGGATGAAGGGCGCGGATGTAGGGGATAACTACGCGAGAGCAGTCGACGTTTGCCTGGCAACTGCTTGCCCTCACGGTAATTTCACCGTGCTGCTGACCGCCCGGAGCAGTCGCAACTGCTCGAGCGGTTCCATGTATGTATGTGAATAGAAGACTGTAGTTCACCATGTAGTCGCAGCTTGAAGTAGTCAATCCTGACTGCTTCAAGACGGGGAAAAAATACCATTTTCTTTGTGCCAAAGTATGAACAACATCGGCTTTGCAGCTAGTGACACTGAAAAGCTAGTGAATTGGACGTAAGTGTAAACACATTGTGAGACGGAAACCGATCAGTTTCGGATGTCAACTGCGACAAATTGTCCAAATTAAAGTCTAGACAGGAATTGTTTTGACTTCCCTATTGTGACTAAATAAATGAGTAATTTCGCATTTGTCTTTCGTCTCTTGTGTATGCTTTTAAAGCTATTGAACGATCTTATTTGTATTAGTGGACCATCTGTATTCATCTGTGGTAATACCTAACTTTATAGGTGATCCACGTCTACTTATTTAAATAAACATGACATATTCAGACATGCTCGCTAATATTGAACTAGCTCAGTAGCATCAACGTGTGAACTAGAACATCGTGGTTCGTGACACATGCATATTATAAATCTAAAAGACATCTTGTAAATACATAATATGTGAAGGAGATTACGCAAATGTGTGCGTATGAGTCCTTGATGATTAAAAAAAAAACAACATACATCCTCATCATCCATCATCAAATAAAGGGAATGGACTCACTTTTGATGGCAATGAGCTCAATTGCCATCAAAAGTGAGTCCATTCCCATAAAGGGAGAGCCCCTTGCCATAGAGTGTGAGCCCATTGCCATAAAGGGTGAGCCCATTGCCGTAAAGGGTGAGCCCATTGTCATGAAGGGTGAGCCCATTGCCATAAATCCAGACTGCTGCAGGCAGCTGTTACTAAGAATTTCCTAAAAGAAAAACCTATAACATAACCAGTAGCTGACCCGGGGATAGATCCCGCAGGACCGCGGTCAGCACTAGTGCTTGGGACCACTAAGTATACTAACTATGCAGTCAGAATAATGCCTAAAGCTCAAAACTATGATATAACAACACAAAAGGCCTTACCACAAAAACTTAGACACTTGTTCAACGCGTGTTTAATGTGTTATTTTTAAAAGGTGTTTAAACAACTCGGTTTTGTGGTAATTCATTTTTATTTATTTTACTTCGATGGTCCTAGTTTATCATTTATAACTTCCAGTTGCAGCTATAAATAGCTATATGTAAGCGGGCACGCCCTTTGTGCCTGGAGGCTTTTATTTAGTTAATTTATGTTTACATTTACTACTTATTTCTACTTGAGTACATATAGTTCTCGTTTTTTTTTTGGTTGGTATATTGGCGTGTGCTAGCTGACATATGGCTAATAATTAGATTTATGTTTTATGTTGCGTAAAGTAAATTATTTTGCAAACTTTTTTATAGAATCAAATTTTTACTTTAACTGAACAGACAGCTGTGCTGCTGGGGAGTTTGTTGCGCCACTTCTTCTTCCCAGCTAAAGCACTAGGAACTAGGAAGTGGTGAAGGGTGGGCGTTTTGGGGGACTGTCTTATGTAATTTTGACGTTCGAAAAGTGCTGTTTCTCAGCCTAGTTTGAATAAATGACTTTTGATTTGATTTTGAGTGAAAGGAAGAAATGCAAAAATTTGTTTATGGAATTCTCTTGTTGTATGGGTTAATAATAAGTATCTGAAATAAAGGTTCCAAGGTTCCAGGTGTGCTGGAAGAAATTTCTTAAGAAATAAGCAGTACCTTTGTACTTATATTTTAATTATTTCGTATCTATTATATATTTTACTGTGTGTACTTAAATAATAAAATAATAAATAAATGAATAAAAAAAACATCCCTTAAATCTATTTACTCCTTTACAAATATCATGAAATAACCTACTTACATACGTTTTCTTTCCATTTCCAGGTAGCATGCTAACAATAGGCCGTTCGAACTACCTCCGTTTCAACCACCCGGCCGAGGCGAAGCTGATGAAGTCAGTGCTGCCATCTGCTCACGTCTCAATGGCACCTGTCCAGTTTCAGCCCAACGACCAGTGTGCCGCAGGTAATAAGAAATAAAGAAAGATTGGACCCAGGTTAAGGGAGATGCGAGGGGGAGGAGCTTGTGGCTAAGAAATTACAGCCGCACGGGTCGATCAATCAGGTTAAGCTACGCTTGCCGCGGTTGGTCCGTGGATGGGTGACCATCTTTATATACCAAGACCCCTCCGTGCCTCGGAAAGCACGTTAAGCCCACCACAATGATCTACTATCTACCACCTAAGTTAACATTGTGGAATGCAAATAATATATTGAGTAGGTATTGAAGTTAGAATTGGCCTCAAATGTCATGATTCTATGAAAATAGTAATTCAATCAAATATACGAACTAAGAGAGTTGTATTGATGATTTTTTATGATTATAATTCTATAAATAAATATTTGAAACGGTCGCGAATCATATTTAGGTTAACATACAACCTGATACTGACCTGCAAATTGCCAAAAACGTCAGAAAATTAGAAAATCGCGGGCTGAAGCTTTCGCCTTAAAGAGGCAATTATCAGTCAGTATATCCCAACACCTTTAACCATTTACGAAAAAATAAGTTATTTAGTATTTTCAACATAATTTATTTTTGTCCACAGCCTACGTCACCCACCACACAGAAAGTTACCAAACCACGAACATACAGAAGATATACAAAGACAACTCCCTAACGCAATTAGACCAAGAACTGGACATAACTCTCAAAGAAATGTCTAGGAAAAAGCCTCCAGTCGCTCCCAAGAAACCTTACAGAGACTTAGACCAATCTGACTCGAATTCAGACCAAGAATCCAGACCAAAAATGTCAGGTATCATGGCTAAGGTTTCCAAATTCGAGTACTATGCAAAACAACAGAAAATTGGAAGGAGTCAATTCTACACATCAAACGAAAATGAAATATCACCAAAAGTCTTCAGCTCGAATTCTCTAACTGTTAACACTCCAGCTAAGGATGTCTTAGGAGGCAAGACGTTACCAAATTACATGAATAAAATGCAAAAGAATGTTCTAATAAGTGAAAATAATGCCGTTGATCCTAAAAACTGCTCTTACGCCAACGTAGCTATAAGAAATAAAACGAAAATTGACGACATCGTCAAAAATTTTAATGAACCAACTAAAGACTATAACAAGTTACCGAAAAAAGTGAACAACGACCAACAAAATGACAATATCTACGGGAAAATTAACGTTGACAGAAAACCGGACGAAAAACCCAGTCAAAATGGCTTAGAACCGGGTAAACTTTTAGAACCGAATAAAAATGTGATAGAACCGGGGAAAAATAATTTAGAATCGTACAGCTCGAATATGATGGAGAGAAATGAGGTTTATGGAAAGATTTCTGAGAGGAATATAAATATATCTAAAGGAGTTTGTCTGCCGTCACCAGCTTATGACAGAAATCCACAGTATTCGCCTGTGTATGCCAATAGTTATGATCGGAGTATAGAAGCTGAAACAAGAAGATTGAGGGTATGTATTGTACTTTTTGTTACTTTATTTTATCTCAGAGCAATGGTGGCTCAGTGGTAACGGCCGTGACTTACGACTTTTAGGTCGTAGGTTCGATCCCTGACCGGCGCTTTACTTTGTGTAAAGTATTTCATTACAACTGCTCTCAAAACGGGGAAGGAAAACATCGTGAGGAAATCGGCATGTCCTAGAACCAAAAATTCCAAGACATGTGACATCTACCCGTACTGGGCCCGCGTGGTGGATTACGGCCCACACCCTCTCACAGAGAGGAAGCCTGTGTCCCAGCAGTGGGAACGTTCTAGGCTGATTATGATATTTTATCTCTAAGGGTCAGCGCAGACAAAGCAGCAAAATGCTAGAGCAATCTTTATTTGCTAAACTAAATTACTAACTAAATAAAAAGAAGTTCAAAATAACGTGTAAGTGATGATCCTCTGTTGCGTTAGCATACTCGCACGTTTAACACTCGCGACTTGACTGCAAAGAACTTGCGCGACTGCTAAGCGTACGATCCTCGATTTGATTTCCAGAGGCCCTAGACAAAGTGACATTCTATCAACGATAATGATGATGGAAAAGGCAAAAATGTATAGAGCTGAACATAAGCTATCGAAAAGCTCATGTCAATCATGTTGAAAGTCGTTGCAGAAATACGAAACGATTTCGAAGCGATTGTCACTTGTCTAGGACCTCAGGGGGCCTAGACAAAATCCCTTTTCTGTAAGCGTTAACACCAACGGAAAGATCAAATTGTATGTAGTTGACAGCAGCAGTCACGTGACATCTCTAAAGCTAATGTCAACTCTATACAATTTGATCTTTCCGTTGGCGTTAACGCTTACAGAAAAGGGATTTTGTATATAGCCTCAGGTCGGGCAGTGCAATTGTGGCGTTCAATCAGAGATTTCTTAGAAGCCCGTAATATGAATTTGTGTCCTGTGAATGGTACTAGGCTTCCTCCCATCCCCTTTTGTATGAAAATTAATGTACCTGGCGAAATGTAACTGTACAATAAACCTCTGTCTATCCCTTTGGGGAATACAGGTGTGACGTTATGTTATACTTACTTGCTACATACCAAAAACATTTATAGAGCTGTCAAAATTTTCTGCTACAATGCCAATAAACGCATTTTTCTTTCTTTCTTTATAAATCAAACATACAATATAGAATATGCATGTATTTTTTAAATATTTTTATTTGATAGTTTACATCGCCAAAAAAGCAACTTAAAGTACTTCAAAAAAATGTTAAAAATATCCAACCGACCCGGGCTATTTAAACGCCCTCCATTTGGCGCGCTTGGTGTGGTGACGCGACAGTCTATGACAACAAACACTCCTACAAAACACATTGACATTTTGATTGTTGTCATAGACTGTTACGTCACATCCGCTCTGACCAATAGCGTCGCTTTTTAAGTATTTGAATTTCCCACAGTTTTTTTGGCACTTTAAAAAAATGTATTTCTCGCTCAAAAAGAAATATTACTCAAAAATATTGATGGAGGCATAATTCTGAAGTAATATAGTTAAAAAATACTTGATCGTTATTTGAATCACATGCTTATTAATTGTCTACAGGATAGACTCGTCCTGCTAATCAACTAAAAAGGCATGAATAAACATGAAAATAATATTATTATCACTGACGTACAAACACCTGTAATACTTCGGTATCATTGTGCAAATTGATAAGGTTATCAGTTATTTACGGTAATGATATTATGTGTAGTTAGAAGCTTTGAATGACCTTCAAGATAGCATACGTCCTTTGAAAGGTAACATTGTATGTCTCGGCCTGAAAATGTCCATTAAAAAACTTAATGCATATTGTTGGAGTGTTTGTTGTCATAGACTGTCGCGTCACCACACCAAGCGCGCCAAATGCAGGGCGTTTAAATAGTATAGGTAATAGTATAGGTCGGTTGAATATTTTTAACATTTTTTTGAAGTACTTTAAGTTGCTTTTTTGGCGATGTAAACTATCAAATAAAAATATTTAAAAAATACATGCATATTCTCTATTGTATGTTTGATTTATAAAGAAAGAAAGAAAAATGCGTTTATTGGCATTGTAGCAGAAAATTTTGACAGCTCTATAAATGTTTTTGGTATGGAGCAAGTACCTCAGATTTTATCCCGCTCTCACCATACGACTCGCGACCTGAGTGAGAACGAGACGGAGTGGGGCGCTAGCGGCTCTACAGCGTCGAAAAGTTTAGTTAATTGCTTTTAAGACCTGCTTTATAGTTAGTTCAGTTATTATGCAAAGTTTTATGATCTAATTTTGAAGTATTTTGTTAATACTAGCGGCTTGTAGTTCGGTTTAGAGGTAACTTTGGCTTTTTTGAGAATTGTTCCATTGAATGACTTTTTCATGAATTCATGACATTGAATACAAAATTTAAATTAGAGAGATGTATAAATGATTTTCTTTGCGGATTCACCTTAAGAAGTCTTTTAATCTGTGGGTCCATCAACGCTGAACCGTAAAATTAAATTAATTTAGATAAGTAAATAAACATAATAAAATTAGTCCCTCTTATCAGCTTTCAACGACCTTTGTGATAAGAGTGTCAAGACACGGCCTCTACAAGGTAACTATTGATAAATATATGACACGCCTTTACTGGTAGGTAGATACTATTGATCAAGGCGAAGAGTTTATCTTAATACTAGCTGTGCCCCGCGGTTTTACCCCCGTAAGTCTCGATCCCGTGACCGTATATACTCGTCATATCTCTGACTATCCTTTCATATTTTTCTAAGCGTGATGATTTTAATATGCTCAAAAACGTGACATACGGTTCCACACAGCGCCAATGCCTTTGTTTTTCCAGATCCCCAAAATCATTGGTAAAAATCCCTGAATTTGGGGAGAGCTAAATCCTGATTCCCCACAAAATCCTCTCAAAATTATTTCATAAAATAAACTGATTTCTATAAATTTATTAATTGTAAAGAATATAAACCTTACTAATAGGATAAAAAAATATTCTTTATCAGTCAGCTACATTACAGCAGGGGTTTGATCCATATCAGAGTATGTAGGTAGTAAAATGATGTTTTTAATGTAGTATGGGTTTGACTTGGTAAAACTTTAAATCCCCACAGAACATGGGTCCTCTCCACACAAAATAGTTTTGAGACTCCCAGTAGTTTGAGGAAATCCCCACAAATTGGCAACACTGCTTCCACGAACTAATGACAGAGAGAGATTAAAGACAAACAAAGTGAGATAGCAAATAAGAGTTGATCAATATTTGGGTTAATATGTACCAAGAATGTTTAGAGTGGAATCTTATGCAAATAGTGTTACGTCAGTTTGTTTTGCTTTACATTCGCAGAATGTTGTGTTAAAGTGATAAATGTTACGCGAAAATGCAGTCTGCAAGTGAATGTAGGAAAAAACTGGAATCAAACAGAAATATGGGGCTTTGTCTTGCATAGGGTCGCAGCATAATGCTGAGCGATAGCCGTTTTGCGTGGGTGAGACGCATGTTTCCCCCAACCTTTTCTTATTTTTTCTTTGTGTTTATTTCCTTTTTTTTGCGTCATGTTTACCGCAAATAAACGTATTTTCTTTCTTTCTTTTCTTTTTTTCTTCTAAATACAATCTTCTTGAATAAATGGCCATGAGAGATTCCTGGCATGGCCATTGCATTTATTAAAAAAGACTGATAAGTGGTCCTTTCAATCCATCAACTCAGCCTATTGCAGTCCACTGCTGGACATAGGCCTCTGTCAGGCACAACACAAAGTAGATTGACTTATTAATTTCAAGACATATTCATTAACACTAAAATAATGACCCAGTTATTAAAATTGATGGCACTATTCGGACAGCTCTTTTTACCCGACATCCCCAGGAGGGTTATGATTTTCGAGTGTATTTCAGTTCTGAAACCTCATGCACCAGGACTTTATGGACTACAGAAAAAGAGATAACTTATCAGTAAATACCTTATTTTATACGGAACTCAATAACGAAAGCCTATTATATAAAAAAATCACATAATCTCAAGATAGTCAGAGCGTTATAATTGAAATTATAGAAACAATGGTCTTATCACTGATAAGAGCTGTCGTTCTGATACGCTAACTACTGCGGAATCGCAATGCGACAAATAATATAGTGTATTTTATACTTTACTTGAGGAATATAACCTAATTATAGAGAAATAAATTTGGAAAAATAATTAAAAAATTTTTTGGTTATAAAACGTTAGGAGTGCGGTCAAGTGTTTAAGTGATAAATACATTACAATTTTTATTATATATGTTTACTTATTCGTTACGCGAAAATAAAACTACTGTCGTAATGTTTTTTGCAAACTAAAGAATTGCGGTATAGTGTGTATTGGATTTAATTAAAGTCATAAAAATATTTTTATTGCGTTTTATGGAGAGAAGTGGTTTTACTTGAAGAAATATTATTTTTAAAGTACCTAAGTATTTATAACATTTTCTGTCAACTTCAAAAGATGAATTATAATCTGATTATGAATATATTCAACCTAGTAAATCTAGTCAATTTCCTTTAAAAACACATTTAGACATCCTTTTCCTTTCATTAATGTCAACTCTAAAATTCTAATTGCTAAAACAAACTTAGATTTAAGAAAGTCTATTCATAAAATCTTATCTCCATAACTAATGTCCTCCTTGCTAAACTAAATTGAACTTTATTTCTGAAGTATTAAGATCTTTTTAACATCTATGCAAATATTGATGACATGTGATATAAGCGATCAATGTCAAGATTTTGTTTCAACTTTCATTTATTTTATGACTATTCAGACAGTATTCACTGAGCCTCGAACTGTTTTGGTCAAAATGTAGAGGATATGTTCATGGTTTAGTTGCTTTTGGAGTAGACAGAATAGCTGGTGACATATGAACTTGAAGTTTATTAATAACTTGATTTATTGTAGGTATTGTTCCTAAGTGATTTGTTTGTTATCATCATAAAGTGTCAGTGTGAGAAAAACAGTTTTCAAGAAACAATAATCGACATTGGATTTTGAGTGAGAAAGTGAATTTTTAACTAGTGCTAGAAAGTCAAAATAGTTAGTAGGTACTTCGTTTGAAATACCACCCGAAAACGCGTAAAAAGTTGTCAAAAATGGCGGTAAAAAACAAAAAAGAACCAACCCACAAACGCCTACTAAAACTCTTTGTAAACAACCTCAAGAAAAACACTTTAGCACTGAAAGAGTTAAAACAAACGATCGATACTTCACAACGACCAAACGAATACGAGAAAATAATCGATATATCGAATTCCGTCAACGAAAAACTCGACGTCGTACACAAAATACGAAACGACATCAAAATCTACAAAACTATTAACACTATACTTACAAATCATTACATAAAAGTAACCAGAGACCACGAAAACTGCATCGGAACAAAAATAGTCAAGTTAGAAGAAAAAATCAAACAGTCGTACGATAGTTTGAAATTGGAACTAACAAAGATGGCGTCGGTCAGTGTTGCCAGTCAGAATATTTCGTCGCCGATACAGAATAGTAATGTTATTCTAGTTGGTAATGATTTGAAGTGCAACCAGTTCAATCAGTTGCATATTAGGAACGAGATGTATAATACTATAATTAGGAAGATTGATAAGCTGTTCTGTGGGCTGGTGAGTTATTTTTGTTTTAGTAAACTGTCGAATTAAATGCTATAAATTGTTGTTAATACGATGGTACTACTTGATTGTTAATATTTACATACCGTACGCAAAATACGCGCTTTGACGTGGAGTTGCGGATACCAGCCCGTATTACCTATTACCTAATATTTACATATTTAATATAGTAAAACACCACCCAGTGTTGCCAACTTTAAGCACTAGCTCTTAGGGCATTTACATAGCAGATATCCATACCTACAAAATTAAATGATGTCTGTAATAACAGCCGCGTGGGACGATTTTCAAGGTTAAGCAACACTTGCCGAGGTCGATCCGTGGATGGGTGATCATCCATTACTTATCGAGACCCCTCCGTGCCTCAGAAAGTACGTTAAGCTGTTGGTCACGGCTGTCATTTGTACATCTTTGACAATCGTTACGGGTAGTCAGAAGCCCGAAAGCCTGATAACAAGTCTTACCAAGGGATATTGTACCCAGTAACTGGGTTATGGAGGTCTGATCGGCAGTCGCTTCATGTAAAATACTGGTATTCAGATGCATCAGGTTAGACTGGAAGCCGATCCCAACATAGTTGGGGAAAAGTTAGACAGATGATGATATTGTAGGTTACTGTATCTCAATAATGGATATGATAATGATAATGGATGGATATGCATAGAAATTACAACATTGTCCACCTATCACGTTAATCACTTATTAATGGTGAGTCTCATCAAAATATCTACACAATGTCCTCATATAAATACCTGAGCAATGAGCACGTGGATCCGCTAATATTTTCCAAGATATTCATATCTAAATGCCAGCAAAAGTCGAAATGTTTAAAGTCGATGCAAATCCATGTTTCCTATTGATGTTATAATTATCCACTTTATGTTAGTATAAATTAAGGTGCTTTTAGAATAGCAAGTGCATACATATTTTTATATTTTTGCAATAAAATTGCGAATCATAATATCGCAGATTTAGTTTATTTTGCTTTCCTCTATCAACAGTACATCTCCCATCAAATTCAATTAAAACATTTATTATTGTGATTTTTGATAGGTACAGATATATCGATAGATACATCTATACAAATAAATAAAATTGAATTGTCTGTTTGTAATGTCAACATTACAACTTTTTTCTAAATACATTGTGAAAGTATACAAGGTACTTGTAACAAAAAACAATTGTCATACCAAAGGAGAGATGTTTGTTTGTTCCGGCTAATCTCCGAAACGGCTGGACCGATTTTGATGGGCTTTCACTGATAGATAGCTGAAGTTATAAGGAGTAACGTAGGAGTTACTTTTATTTTAGAAAAATAATTAGGGTCTACGCGGGCATAAAATATTTACGTGCTCAAAAATCTACTTATTGGCCAGACCAACCAACCATCCATGCCATTTTCAACGTGTTGCGATAAATTTAAGTTCAGTGAAACCTGGCAACCTCGCTATCATCTTGTTGACTTCTTTTTTTTTACAACTAGCGGAAACTATCGTACCGATAAGAAATAGAAGGTTTACAGGTCAACTCTTATTATAACATGAAGAAAATCAATTGTCTCCCATAATTCATGTGATTAATAGTATTATTACATTGTTCCAGGCGTACCAGGATAGAATAAAGGAGGAGGAGCAGAAAGAAGCGGAGACGGCTCGACTAGAGGAAATCCTCAACATGTGCGCCGAGTATGAAAGGCAGATCGCTTCAGGTAAGCCAAGTAATAAACGTAAACAATAATTATTTGTTCAAGACTTAAGCCTATTACAATTATTGTACCTTAAATTAGTCCTTATGATTTAGAGGCAAGATACAATACATGTGCAACTGGGCTTAAACTAGGAGGACTCCTGTGCTATAAGCACCAGCACGACCACCATAGAAACGGGTTTTTTCGACGGAAGAATAGACAAAATGACACATTGTGATGGTTTATCTGTCATTTTGTCTATTCTCCCATCGACAAAACCCGTTTCTACGGTGGTCATGCTACCCGTTCTGGTCTTGATTTTAGATTCATTCTTGCTAAGAGCCTTGCGCATGGATCTTCTTGGTCCTCAAGTCTATATACATATGTATGTGATAATCAAATCTGTTTTTGCAACGATGAATTTAAAGCAGATGCAAACAGCTGCTCAGCTAGCCAAAATAAATAATTTCTCTTTTGCTGTTGTCTGGAACCATGCGCGTACGCCAGTTTTGAGTGCACGTAATAGTTCTGAACCCCATTATGACTGTCCATTTTTTATATCGTATTTGGTGTGACAGCTATGTTCGTTTATATTTTAGGAATTTGAGTAATGTTAACTGTAGAAGTAATGAGTGTTCCAAGTATCTAACTTTAATGTAATTCGTCTAAACAATAACATATTACCAACCTTCTTCTCACGGTCTTGGCCAACAAACCTTCACATTGGACACATTATCAAGGTCCGATCCGAGCCTACTAACGTGCGTTTAATATTAAATTACATTATAATATCAGTTTCCTTTACATTTAATGTTATGTGTTATGTCATTTGTTGATAAGCGATCAAGTTCTTAAATCGGTATTTGAGAGAGGATCAAAAAACACAATGCTACTGAAAAATATTTACAGGTGATTTTATTTCTGTATTTATTGAACTTAAAACAATGACTGGGTGGATACTGAGTGATCCTAGTACAAATACAAACGTTTCTACTCTCTTACAAGTAGTTCCATTGTTAAGGGCGCACCCAATCACAAATTGCTTAGCATGATCCTCTGTTATGCCGAAAATACTGCAGCATTAATTTTGAAATAAATATGTTAAATTTGAGGATTGATGCTAGGTCTTATGTGAGGCGAAAACACGGTGACATAAAATTTTCTCGATAGAAAAAAAATCCAAAGTTACCTCTGCACAGAATTATAAACTGCTGGTATTCAAAGAATACTTCAAATAAGATCATGAAACTTTGCATGATAACTGAACTAACTATAAAGCAAGACCTGCTTTATAGTTAGTTCAGTTATCATGCAAAGTGTGCAATTTTTTTTAAATTCCCATTATTTTTACCGTAAAAAGCAATTACCTAAACTTTTCGACGCTTTAGAGCCGCTAGCGCTCCACTCCGTCTCGTTCTCACTCAGGTCCCGAGTAGTATGTTGCGAGCGGGATAAAATCTGAGGTAGGGTGCGCCCTTAAATATCAAAATGAGACAATTACTGCGTTCGTAATTTATTTGCCAAACATGTAAACAAACACGAGTTTTAGGAAAAACAACTGCAATGCCTACGCAAAAGATTCAGTTTGCGCTACAACGTCATATTTTTTTATGACTTTTTCAGTCAGTCTAAAATCAACTTTATTTACACTTGCATTAAGTTGATGTTTGTTTAAGTGGAAATAACATGAATATTGGAAACAAGGATTTAAATAGACTTTAGATGTGAGGCTTGAAGCGCACTCAACACAGCACAACTCAAATGTTTTCGAGAACAAGTTTTAAGCAAAAAATGTAAACTATTCTATTATTGTTTTCTGACTCATTCGCGCCTATTTTCCGAAGAGTTACCCTATTTTACAGGCGACTCATAAGCTGTACGTTTTTATTTCCCAGGCATCCCAATAACCCCGACGGAGAAAAGGCCTCACAATAAGATCATAACGAACGGCTCGTTGCCGCGCAGTGTTGCCCTCAACAACCCCAACTTTGTGCAGACCAGCGATGGTTATTATAAGTAAGTCCTTTTTATGACCTATTTTCATCACTTCATTATTTGTATTATGTTAATGGTTTGATAACCCCTGCCCATATATCATATCATATCATATTTGCGGGAAGTCCGGAAGGGATACCGGGGCCCTTAGCAACAGACAACTGAAGGAACACGGGTGGGTTTTAGTTAGTAAAAGTCTGACACGCCGTCTGGCTCCGCCCAGAAGCAGGAGAAGTCAGTTGATGATTTCCCACACTCAAAAAACAAAAGGTCATATTATAATTTTTTTACTTAATACTCAAAAATCGATACAAGACTGCAATCATAACAAAAAAAATAAGAAGGCCTAGTCTGATACTTAAAAAGTTTGAAAAAGATACATTAAAGAAATAAGTTTTACTACATCAGAGCCACAGTTGCCTCTGAACATCAATACAATTCTAATACCAACATTTCCTTCTGTTCCAGGTTCGAAACTAGTCATAACAAAAGCTCCCCAATGAGCCAATCCCTTCCAATCCAAAGGAATCTCTCTAGCTACGAGAACTTCGACTCATCCTCCCCCACAGAACTCACCCCCGAGGTCGTCATCCCCCAAAACAATTACGAAAACATAGGCAGGATGGATGAAATAGGGATCCCAGTTTTCGAAGACCCGTCTCCCAGAATGCACGACTTGTCTAGTCCGATTATGATTAAGAAACTTCATAACCAAAGTGGGGGTGGGCCTAACCTATCCTCCCCTATAGGCAGCCCTTATGAAAACGTTTACTATAGAAACAACGTTTACGGGAACCTTAAACCTAAGTCCCCGAACACACAAAGCCCTAGGACTAGAATTAAAACTACATTTGCTCACAAAAATCTGACATCACCTCAGTATTTTATATTCCCCACACCACCCCCTGTAGATAACTCTAAAATACCTAATTTCGAACAAAAAAAAGAAAGTACAGATTCTGAAAGACCAAAATTCGATGGAATTGAAAAACAGCTAAGTCTGGAAGAAGAAATACCAATGATAGACGATGACTTGACAAACGACATAGAATTCAGATATTCCAAAGTACTAAACGATGATAAAAAGGAGGAGGCTCCCGAAAAGAGTCCAGAAGTAATCTTGACTAAAAACCAAAGCTTCGCTGACATGAAAAACGAATTAATGGCCGACATTCCTGAACTAGAAGAGTTTGAGAAAGATTTGAAGGAAAATAAAAGAGAAAAAATAATTAAGAATATAACTGAAGACATGAAAAAGATTGATATAGAAGCTGATTCGTTAGACAGCGCGGTTTTAGATGACAATGTTGATGAGTTGAAGACTAAGTATGAGAAATTAAAAGAAGATCGGAAGAAATTGGTGACGGAAATACATGAGATAAAGTGCAAGATGTCTGAAATTAGGTTGCAGGAAGATGATATTTTGAGAGAGGTGAGTTACAACATTTTATTACTTCCCATTGATGCAACTCGGAATCTAATCTATTTATATTAGGTTAAAAGTCTATGTCTTTCGGTTGAATGTCTTGACAAGCTGATACAATATGTGATCAATTATGTATTTTTTTTTAACTTAATCCATGTAGGTAGGAAAGGAAACGGTAAAACTGCATAACTTAATCACCATACACAGGGTGACTTGCAATTTGATGTATTCCTTCTAGGAAATGAAAATGTGTTGAGTCATGAAAAGAGTTGAAAAGAGAGAAAAGTGATATTTAGTGATGAATTCTGGGAAATTTTCAAAAATACATAAAAATTGGGTTTCTAGTATCTTATGAAGTTTTGCCCAGGTTTTATGGAGTGCTTAATTGTTGCAAATGACTCACATTCTGTATCTGCCATTAAAGGCAAGATTTCGATTCAACTATAATGCCATTAGGAACCGCATCAGAAACATAATTATATCGATTTTAATCATTTGTCTTATTAAAATAGAAGTCATCACATAACACTGCCAGGGATTACAAAAAACTTTTTTTCACAAATTATATAAATGTTTTTACTTTTACAGTTGGAAATGGAAAAAGCCCTAATAAAAGGCGAATACGATTCAGAAATAGCAATTCTCAACATAGAACAAAAGAAAAAGATGGACTTAGTGGACACCGCCAAGAGAATAGAAGAGGAGATCCGACAGCTGAAAGAGAAGCAAGAGACAAGGCAGAATGAGATGAGAGACCGAGTGGAGATCGCTACATTGAAAGTAGAGAGGTGGGTGTTTTTTAAATTGATATTATTTTTGGTTTATGCCAGCCATTTATTTGCCGATCTCACACTTCTGGGGGCTGACTATGAAGTATTAATGCCATCATTATTCCACTGCGAAAAAAGGATGGTGCTAGAGGCTTTGTATAACTCCGTCTCTTACTAAAACTGGAAAAATGGTGGCATTAACACGTTGTAGTATAGGTGCTGGTCCGAGAAACTTGAGGATTTTTTCATGTCATTGATTAATAAACATTATAAAAGTGCAAACGAGTAAGACGACCGAGAAAACGTGTGAGGGCTGCGTCAGTGTTCGTTCAAGTTTGAACTTTATTTCATTGAGAATAAAGTGTTTTCAATATCTTCATAAACTCTTGCTTTGTGTTCATCTCGTTCTACGTTATGCCTTTGACTACAGTCGACACCGGGTTGGCAAAGGACTGTTTGTCGCACTATAAATGAAACTGAGTTAGTATGTATGATTGGAGGGTTATTATAGAATATAATAGAATTTTGGTTTACGATAAGATAACTGTGACCCTAATACGAACTTAAAGTTGAAGGTGTCCCCCAAGGCATATTCTGAGTACAATCACACAAGCTTGATTTCTTTGTCTCTTTTTATGCCAATTTATAGAATTATTTGTTTGAAAAATATCCTTATGGAAAGATATCTAAGTGAGAACCTAATACTTGGAAGAATAATAAGTTTACAAGCTAACCATAATGATTATCTCTTCGTATCCAGGATAGAGAAAGACTGGAAAGACCACACAGCCACTCTTGAGGAGTTACAGAACGCACAGGATATCCTGGACAACGAGACCAAGATCTTTGAAGACCTGGAGTTCCAACATCTTGAGGAGGAGTCAGAATTGTGAGTAGAAGACAGATTAACTAAGCACGGTTACATAAATAGTATGTTCATACTGTTATTCCATGTATGTAAGGATTGGATTACCGATTCATAAATCACAATCGTTTAGCGTTAGAGATGATTTTCACCTTCCAATTTCAACCTAACACGGCTCGATTACACAGTCGATAAACCCGATTTCCACCAGATAGTTTCCAATATTTGACATAATATCTTGGCTTAGTTTCAACGCAACATGATAACCTATTGTTTTTTTTCACGAGGGAACTCTCGTCTGCTGTTTTATGGAAACCAGGAACGGTGCCAAAGCCATGAGACTATCCCAAGCCAGCTTGACTTTCGACCTTTTAACTATCCATGGATTATGACAACTGTAACCGACAGCTCAATGTACTGAGACCCTAGAGAAAGTGACATTATATCAGCAATAACGATGATGCAAAAGGCAAAAATGTGTAGGGCTGACTTATGCTATCGAAAATCTTATGTCAATCCTGTTGAAAGTTGTTGTAGGAATATGAAACGCTTTCGAAGCGATTGTCACTTATCTAGACAAGCCCTCTGGAGGAGCCGTGACAGGCTTGCAAGCATACCTAAACATAATAATAATAATTACTTATTTTTACAGGTTATCAAACAGAGAAGACATCCAAAACGACATAATCTTACTAACAAAGAAGATAGAAGCGCAAAAAACTCGAATTCTAACCCTTAAATCCGAAGCGAACAACAATCTAACATCAGCACTCGACGAAACGAAGATATTACACGCAGAATACGTCAGATTACTAAATCTAGTCGAAGAACTAACTGGCAAGGTGCAAACAGTAGAAAAAGAACTAAAACCTATTGTAGCCAAACTGAATGATATTGAAAGAACTCAGTCACCAGATAGTGCATTCTTCACCGACCAAACCAGAGCAAAATCAGGAGAATTCGGTTATTCCCCACAAAGTTCTGACAGCGATGATATTGACTTAAAAATGTCAACATTCGAAGATCATACAAAACATTTGAAAGATAAGTTTAATTCTATCGATCAAATGTCACAATCTATGACCGTAGATATAGAAAGAAGAGTTATAACTGATATTGTTGATCATGATGAACGGTTCAGTGAAAGTCCGTCAAAATCGTCGACTTCTTCTAAAGAGAAGAAAGGTTTTTGGGAGAGGAACTTTGACTCATTGAAAAGAAAGAGTAAGAAACCGAAATCACCTGAAAAGGTTGATATTATGTCGCAGAGTTTGAACGAAAATCTATTCTATAATGATAATATAGAAGCCGATGTTAGTCTTGACAAATTCAATAGTTTAAGACATTCTAAAAAGAAGGAAAAAACTACAGGACCAGTAAAAAGCAATTCCTCATCAAAAATACCAACATTCGCAGCTCTTGGTAAAATAATGAAAAAGGACTCCTTTACAAAGAAATCTAGAGAAAATAGCATTAAAAACGACGAATCAGACAAAGAAAACAATTCTAAAAACCGTTATATCAAGAACACAAAATGTATGAACGTAGACAACAAATACGTTAAAGCCAAATCTCTATCACCTGAGAAAAAAGAAGACGACATACAAGAAGAAACGGATATTGACAATAATGAACAGAAAACTAGAGTGACATTTGAAAATACACCTACGAAATCAGAATCAACAGTACAGTCGGCAAAAATTCTTCACCGCAAGAGCTGTGGTGACGAACCAAGTATAAAAGAATTTAACAAGATCACTGATACTAACAAAGTACCTTCTCAAGACGATATTGATAGAATATCTAAAGTGACGACGGATGCACCGATACTGCCGAGCGATACTGATATGAACTCCTTGGGGAAAAGGACGTTGGATAGCTTGATGGAGGTCGAGAGGAAGAGGATGGAAATGTTGGAGGAACAAGGTATGGTCCTTTATTATTATTTGAATTCAGAATCTATGATGGTATGGAAAAACAAAACTTATGGCGCACTTCGAATTCCTTTGCAGTCAAAATTTTTTATACAAGTTGTCACTCAAAAATCAACTTAGAATATGAAATGCTAAAGTATATAGTTGCGTGGTGGCAATAAAATGTAACTTAACTGAGATAATGTATTCAAGTATAGCATATTTTACGCCTCTCATAGCATACTTTCAATGTATGATGATAAATTACACAAACGTGTATGTTATTATAAATCGTGGGTACACCATTCAATATAAACACTTTAACTACCTTATTTGAAGGTGAATGGCCATTTTTTTATACATTATTGATCTGGTAGATAGTGGCTATCCAGTACACTGAAACAGGTCCCAAAAATTCACAAACTTATCTGCCTCAGTAAGGACATAAAAAATAAATTGATTGAGGAACTATCAATACACATAACATAAAACCACGCGTGTTTTATCTGAAGGGTTAGGCAGAGGTGTCCCTATAGTATACCCACATTCCTCAAGTTATGTTTAACTCGCAAAAGGGGGCGAGTCTATTGCCATCTACTTTCATATTATCGTTATTTTATTTTGAAGTGTTTACAATAAACTTAAAACCTGACATCCTTTTTCAAGAATAACTACTCATTATTCTAGACTTTGTGAGAAAGACTTATAGTTAAGTATTGTCTGAGAATTCTCAGGTAACACTTTAGATAATACAAGCTGCTTCCCGCGGCTTCGCTCGCGTGGACTCTAATGTCAAAATAACAACTTTTTACTAAATGCATAAGAAATTTTATACGGTACTTATGACGTAAAAAAAAAAACTATTTCAGGTCACGTTCAGCCATTTCGGAGATTAGCCGGAACAAACACAGACTGACAAAATTAAAAATAAATGTTTTTTCGTTATACAGGGTTATTGGTTATACGTTGGCAATCCATTAAGGGGATGTAGGAGAGGTCATTTGCAACCACATGACCCTTGATGACCCCTATGCCAATGTCAACCATTTTCGAGTAATTTGTAATTTTATACTTTAAAATGAATTAAATATAAAATGTCAAATGACTCCAGACAGTTCAGTTTTATTTATTTGCATAGATTGTAATATTCATCTATTAACGAAACATTTTTACTCCAAAAGGTTGCCAAGTAATCGAAAACGAACGAGAGAAAATATCAGAGCTAAAGCGTCGAGTGCAAGATGAAACTAAAAAACTCTGGGACCAAAAGTATCGTTCGGAGCAAAGCAAGTCGTTTGAGGAGCAATGTCACAGCTTACCCCCTCTATTGCCGCGTGAAGATGACAAGAGCTATGACAGAAGTGTCATGGAGGATTCGAGTCTGATTGATGACAGTTTTATGGCGAATTCCAGCATGTTTGAGAGGTGAGTTTAACAAGTTCATTATTTATCTACAACCCGTGCGCATTAACATGGCACCTGTCTCAATGACGTTTGTACCTCGCCCCGCTTCCCCGCATGGAGACGGCGGGGCGCGGGTAGCGGGGGGGGTATTGAGTTCCGAGCCAGGTGCCATGTTAATGCGCACGGGTTGTAGCTGCATTTATGCGATTTAGTTTTATGTCACTGCTAAGGTGCCATGCTGTCGTTGTTACTTTAACGTGTACAGCGGGTAAAATCTTGCAAGTTAATTTAGGATGACTTCATCTTTAGCTATCAAGTTGAAACTTTGTATACTTGTTCCATTGCGATGACAATACATTTTTTCTTTTCATTTCTTTATATACGCGAGACAGTTTGTCAAATTTGTTCAGTCTAACCTACTGAACGAAAGAGGTAGGGTTTGTCATGATTTCTCTTTAAACATTATCATGTACACAATGCTAAAATACCTAGCTGCATAACTATCCTTCGATTGTTTTCCCTGCAAGTCATTTATCCATAAAACAAAGCATTTCATTATATATATTCAAAGGTTTGTATGAGAAATATACAAACATTACATTAACATAAACTTTCCCTTAATATAAACATTCCCTTAACGGTTATACAAAACAAATAATTAATCTTTAAACAATATCTCTCAATTTTTTTAAACAATACAGATAGGTCTGGTGCGTAGTACTTGCAACCGGCGTGTGTGTATGACCAGAGGCCTAGTGTGAGTTTCTTTTAACTATCTTGACTTTACGTTCGGCGCTCCGATTGGCCCTTCACTGGCCTTGGAGAAGGGCCAATCGGAGCGCCGAACGCGGTCGATGCGTAAAGTCGAGATAGTGAAAAGAAACTCGCACTAGGGCCTCTGATGTATGAACGAACAAAAGGAGTATGCAAGGATCGTAGTACGTGGCGTTCTGTAATATCTGCCAACCCCCATGGGAAGAAGGCATGAGTTTATGTATGTATGTATATTTTTAAATAATATTCCCCCTAATGGCTATGTTAGGATGGCTGCAACTTGCTCACTGGTATTCACGTATTTTAATTCAATAATTTTGAGTCATACCGTTCTCAATCTCTAACCCAGCTGTAATATCACAATCTGCATCTGCCTAGCCTTTTCCCAACAATGTTGGGGTCGGCTTCCAGTTTAACCGGATGCAGCTGAATACCAGTATTTTACATGGAGCGACTGCCTATCTGACCTCCACAACCCAGTTACTGGGTAACACAATACCCTTGTTAAGACTGGTTGTTAGACTTCCGGGCTTCTGACGACCCGTAACGACTGTCAAAGATCTACAAATGACAGCTGGGACCTACGGGTTAACGTGCTTTCCGATGCACGGAGGAGTCTCGGTATGTAAAGATGGTCACCCATCCACGGACCAACCCCGGCAAGCGTAGCTTTACTTGATGGATCGACCCGTGCGGCTGTTATTACTTAGCCACGAGCTCCTCCTGTGCTGTGATATCACAATATGATTTAAAAAAGTGGTGATGTGAAAAAAAAATAGTTTTGATATCACAATAATAAACACATGACATGTTTCATGAACAGTACCATGAACAGTACCACCTTACGCTACACAAGTAGTGATTCAAATCAGTACACTGGTCACTGATAAGATAAGAAGCAGTCATATCGCGAAAGTGGACGCAGGCGGCCGTACTGAGTCCTAACGGAAAATACGATAGTTAGCCGTATCATTTATAAGTTAGTGGTGAAATCTGTAATTCCATATAGGTAGGATTTGGTGTTGAAAAATTTGGTAACTTGGAATATCTTATACAACATTATTTTTTGTTTATGCTAAACCCGAAAAGGGGTCATTGTACTCATCATTTTGAACAACTTTTTCTACGGGACCAACCATGAAATCGCGAAAAAAAAATCAGCTGTTGCATACATTTTGTCGATTTAAGTGAACACAAATGTATAGAACAGCTCATTTTTTTTCGATAAGTACTATGACCCCTTTTCGGGTTTAGCATAAACAAAAAATAATGTTGTATATAGGGTTATTGGTTATACGTCGCCAATCTATTAAGGGGATATACGCAAGGTCATTTGCAACCAAATGACCTCTGATGACCCTTATGCCAATGTCGACCAGTTTCGATTAATTTGACATTTTATATTTTAAAATATATGAAATAAAAATATAAAATGACAAATGACTCAAAAATTGCAATCATGTAAAATAACATGACAAGAAAATATGTAAAACCATATACACGTTCAATGGATTGGTAGTTTGCATTTCACAAACACTACAAGTCATTCAAAACAGTACTTATTTAAAACAAAAGAAATAATACCTTTTCTAACAACTAATGTAACTGCATGAGACTGGCTAACTGTAAAACCATAGTGATAAGAAATGAAAACATAATCGTCTTATATTTCTTAAGATTTTGTTCAGAAAATAAATCGTGAGTCAGGGTTACGTGTTTTGTTTAGAATTCTTTGTAATGTTTGAAACCTACTGAATAGCTATACTACTAAGGGCGAATTTTAGTAAACTCTTATACTAAGGGCGAATTTCACCAAACTTTTATACCGAGTATAAGTCTTATCCTGCAAATAAATTTTGAATTTTTGACAGTTTTTCCATACAAAAACTGTCAGACGACATTTTTATTCCACGGATAAAAGATAGTCTAAGTATAAGTCTTATCCTGCGAATAAATTCTGAATTTTGACAGTTTTTCCATACAAAAACTATCAGATGACAATTTTATTCCTAGGATAAGAGTTAACTGACTTTGATAAAATCAGCGCTAAATATTATAAAGAGAGACAGAGAATGGAGAATGCTCATCAAGTATGAAAAAAAAAAAAAAACCAGAGTGAACAGATACATGATATAGCTCAGAGTTTTAGTGATGTTTAATGAAATCATTCTATAAATATTTCACTATTGGATTCGATGGCTAAATGTGTGATATTGCTATTTGTTTTTCATCAGAAATGATTATTTTTTTTTTCTTTAAGATATCTTCGATTTGGGTATACCCGACGACATATACATACATATACTCACGCCCATAGTCCCATAGGAGTAAGCAGAGACTGCAAATTGTCAAAATGAACTATCCACAGCCAACTTTTCGCCTTTTAAAAGAAGTACTTAAAATACTCTCTTTAATTCATGCAAACCTAGCACTTTTTGTTAGGTTTCTGCTCAGAACTTATGCACAACGAATACCGTCTTCACATGTAAATTGCACTCGTTCGTGCGAAACGGGACACTAGTAATGAAATGAAATGAAATTGTTTATTCTGTAAATAGGATATTGGAATCACTTTTACACGTCATATTAAAAAGTTGTAAAAATAAGCTAAATGAGGTCGGCGTTTCCTATCTGACTACTCTGAGAAGAAAGGCCGAAACAAACTCAGAGGTCACCGTCTCCTTTAAAGTCCAGACATAATCTTGGTCAGGCCATATGAGGACCATGTAGATAAGAGTCTGAAATGGTCTTTTGAGGAAAGAACCACACAGATTTGAGTGGACCTGTCCAGTCAGTGCAAGCATTTGTCAGTAATAGTGGAGCTCAACTCAGAACTAAAGGAGCTCAACGACTCGACGAACAATACCAAAGAAAGGACGTTTGGGTAGGTCGCATAAAGTTCTCAAATTGCCAGACCTTCGCTAAAACTAACAGAACGAAAAATAAATATCCACATAGTCCTCACATTCACAATAAAACCTAATATACACACCGATTTCGTTGCACTAAAAAACAAACGTTTTATTGGATCATTCATCAAAAAAACCCAATAGACCGTTTGGTTTGGGAAGTAGGCAATATACAATTTCAGAGAGGCAGAGGCAAATTTTTTTTGTCATTTACTTAGTAGGACTAGCATTGATTGATATAAGATTAGGCTGAAATAGCCAGACTGCAAATTGATCCTGACATTTGCATATACTCTTTACATACAATTTTCTATTACAAATAATGGAACTAACGTCGCAATTTACAATTGTGCTGCATTCCCTAATTGTTTAAATTTTGGCGTGACATCAGACTGTCTGTGTCCACAATGGACTGATGTCATCCATTATCAGGATTCATTTTACTTCAAGAATATTATCATGAATATATATGTGATACTGGAGGAGGAGCTCGTGGCTAATTAATAACAGCCGCTCGGTGACAACCAGTCTTACCAAGGGGGTATTACTCAGTTACTGGGTTTTGGAAGTCAGATAGGCAGTCGCTCCATGTAAAATACTGGTATTCAGCTGCATCCGGTTAGACTGGAAGCCGACCCCAACAGAGTTGGGAAAAGGCTAGGCAGATTGATTGATATATGTGATACTGGACAATCCCCGTTATGAAAGAATTCAGAATACGTGTTTGTAGTATTAGACTTCTATGTGAAGGAGGTTACTATTACCATTAAAATTCGTTACCAAACAGCCTTGCAGTGTTCAGTGTTAAGGAGCAGTGGTAGTGGCCCTAAGGTATTGGGCTCGAAACATACAGGCGCGTTACTTTGTGAAAAAAAAAAAGTAAAAGATCTTATTTGGGCATCAAAGAAGGCCACATTGCTGTCAATGACAAAAGTTCCCAAAAGGTTGGCATCATTTCCACGTTAACGCCAAAATAGGCCAGCCCTCTAATCACGTGAAGAGTCAAACAACCGCTTGGCGATGCCCCGAAATACTTGATGAGCACTCTGACCCTCTTTCAAACTGTTTGCTACAATTATAGTTGTAAATAAACCGTTTTAAACCAAAATCCGTGGTTTAAAAACCGTTTTAAATTTGTTTAACACAGTTTTTGAACCAGGGATTTTGGTTTATTTACAACTATAATAGCTACAATACATACCTATTTCATACTATATTCGGTCACATGACCTCTGGGTAGCTTCACTAACCTCATTTTTGTTAGTGTTTAATGACGAATCCGTTGCTCAGCTGTTACTATTTTTCCTGGAATGAAATAAATAAACGATGCTAGTTACATTACCCACACGTCGAATGAATCAACTATTAAAAAAAAGAAACATTCGATTCTCAGTATCTAATACCGATTTATTGAACAGCAATATATTTTTAATTTCAAAACAAAACTATTAATTAGTTTTCCTATCGATTTTTGAAGTATTTATCGTCGGAATAGTTTATTTTGTATTTATTAGTTGAGTCAATTCTTTCGACTGCCGGGAATTCCGTGGTGCCGCGGACTCTACCTCGCAAAATATACCACTTAAAACTTCGTCTACACCATAAACTAACCTACCATCATCTGCCTAGCCTTTTCCCAACTATGTTGGGGTCGGCTTCCAGTTTAACGGGATGTAACTGAATACCAGTATTTTACATGGAGCAGCTTCCTATCTGACCTCCACCACCCAGTTACTGGGTAACACCTTGGTAGGACTGGTTGTCAGAATTTCGGGTTTCTGACGACCCGTAACAACTGTCAAAGATCTACAAATGACAGCCGGGACCAACGGCTTAACGTGGTTTCCAAGTCACGGAGGGGTCTTGGCTTGGAAAGATGGTCACCCAACCGCGACAAGCGTAGCTTACCCTGATTGATCGACCCGTGCGGCTGTTATTACTTAGCCTATTACAAGCCCCTCCATAAAATAACCTACCATTGTACATAATAAAGTTTCCTGCATTAGCAAAGCAAACACTGTCGACGTATCGAGGAGATAATGTCGCCCAGTTGCCTATTTAGCTATCTATGTCAATAGGTCTACGATACCAAGTGATAGCGGATCTATGTGGTGATAAGAGAGCGGTGAAATACTAGGCATTCTATAAATCAGGAGAAGGAAATATCACCTCGTTGGTCCAGTGGTCGCAAGCACTACTGCTAAACATGAGGTCCTGGGTCCAATTTCCGGGTCGGGAGAAGTGTTAACTGGAATTTCTCAGTGGCCGCCTTTTTTTTTTTGAGTTTTGGGTATCATCAAATGACTTCTCCCGCTCCGGGCGGAGCGGGAGGGCGTGACAGACTTTTACTGACTAAAACCCACCCGTGTTCCTTCAGTTGCCTGGTTGCCAAGGGTCCCGGTATCCCTTTCGGACATTCCCGCACTTAGTGGCAGCTTGGAGTCTGGATTTGTGATAACCAATCTTTTTGCAAACATTCCTGGTTATAACTTCTAAAGCAGACTGCTAGGACGTCATGCTTTCACAACTTCATCGAGTACTCTATAGACAATAGTTATAATTA